>OY992889.1:95152748-95255248 GCA_963921405.1 Cepaea hortensis | reverse complement strand
GTGTTATATCTTGTCTACAGTCTGTGAGTGTATCTTGTACTACAGTCTTAGAGTGTGTTATAGCTTGTCTATAGTCTGTGAGTGTATCTTGTACTACAGTCTTAGAGTGTGTTATATCTTGTCTACAGTCTGGGAGGAAGTCTTGTTATTCTACAATCTGAGAGTGTATCTTGTATATTCTACAATCTGAGAGGGTACCTTGTATATGCTACAAAATGGGAGGATATCTCGCATACTCTACAACCTGAGAGTGTGTCTTGTATATTCTACAATGCGGAAGGATATCTCGTATAGTATATTCAACAATCTGAGAGGATGTCTTGTATATTCTACAGTATAAGAGGGTGTCTTGTATATTTTACAATATGTGAAGGCGTCTTGTATAGACTTCACCGGACTATCTTCTAGACAGGTGTTAAATAATTAACTCTATCTAACTTGCTACTTTAACTCCGACTGCCATATATTGTTTGTTCGCATATCCTTTACAGGACATCGCCGTCAACATCAGCATCTTTCAGCTGATTGTTGATTTCTTGGCAGATTACGCTCAGTAGTTTGCCATTGCTTTCTGGGCGACCGGCTCACATACCCCGTCAGTTACCGAGGCGGAGAGAACCGCTACTGATTCTCGCGCATCGTCACGTTACTTACGAGAGTATAGGGATTACGGAAAAAGTCGTGTAACTTCCAAACCAGGGAGACCGGCGTCCTATATTGTGGTTATTGTAAATTTTTCAGACCCTAACAATTTCCGCTCACTTTCAACACGAGCGTTTTTGACTCACGTGCTACTCTGCAACTAGTCATTATTATTACCAGTGAGGCCCTGGACTGATTTTGGGTGAGGTGTTAGCTTTGCCTATTTTCTGTGTCCCTCGCCATCAGGCTTCCGACTTTTGAGGTACATGCAATTTGTTTCCCAAAGTCAAGGACGAGAAGGTAACATTTAAGTTCAATTGACAGGAGTGAGAAACGAGACCCCGGTCAGAATACAAAGATTAAGCACGTTATAAACATCTCGTTCATGCTGTCCTCCACATGCATTTCTTTATGGTAGACTCTGAAATAGAAAGAGTTAAAAATGGTAAAGTTACTATCCATGTGTTCCCCACTTCAGCACCCAAGAATTGCTTCATCGGACCTCCTGTCATAACGGAGCAATGCGGGTCACCTTCTCGCCCCTCGGCTTTCCCCGCTGACGTTTGTTCCCTCAAGATAAGCTCAAACACGTGCATTTTTGTCACGTGAGCTGCACTTTTGGTAAATGAATTAAGTCTATTCGTCTGATCGCAATTATAACCTCTCCCCTTTGACCCCGGGTTGGGTTAGTTTTGTTAACCAATGTCTGAACGCCGTCGTGAGAAACGTGGATTAGCCTTTGTTTAGTTAACGCTTTTTGTTTAGACTGATAATTCTATACGTAGATTAATTAACGGTTGAAACAGATGTGTTTTCTGTTAGGCTTGCCTGTGAGTGGTTGAATGTATGTATTTTAACATATATTTTGTATAGATATGTGAGGGATGCTCTCCACAAGATGCCAGAACAACTCACAGCGCGCGAAGCTGATATTAAAAGCCGAGGCAGCTGGAAAAACACACATAGATAATATTAAAAGTCGAGGGGAACTCTTAAGATCATATAAATATCATAAGAAATAAATTCATAGGTGTTGAATGGCACTCGGAGAAGTAAAGGAAAGGATAAAATGTTAATTACAGAACCAGAAGGTTGCATGATTTATTGCCTGGTATACTTCGCTGAATCTCGCCAGGTGCACACTGCAGAGTTACATATAACATGAAGTGAATAAATGAATTATAATTTGGTTGAAATACTTAAAACACATAGTCATTGATATTATTTAAAAGCGGAGCATCAATTATCCCCACGGTAATCACTGGCTGTTAAGCAATACCCCGTGTAGGGGTCGTAGAGATCTCATAGTTTGCGTATGCGCATTCGCGATTAAAAAAAAAATGACCATCCCACTATCGACTTGCACCATTGAAGAACAACGGGGTGTTATTCTGACTGGGTCAGCGGCGCTTCCCATGGTCCAGTTTGTACAGGCCTGGAACATGGCATGAGTTTGTAACAAGCGCGGTCTGCAGGAGGAGACCATGCGAAGAGAGCTAACACGGCATTGGGCACAAAGGCATGAAAAGTGTGCTAGACGTTTTGTGTGAGGGCAAAACGTCACCTTAAATCAGTTGGACTAGAGCTATGGTCAGTGTTGGACCTAGACCTGAGTGCATGGCTAATATTATGCCGCTCTTTTAGAGTAGTTAATGTTTAGGCACTGTTATGTATATTCGTGAATCTTTTGTGGAACAAATGATTGTGCTATTGACAGTGTCCAGTATATAGTACTAGTAAAATAGAATGTGAAAAACTATACCAGTGACATGTTATGCAAGCTACGTTGAATTCGGTCTAAGTAGTTAACGATCATAGACTGTACAAGATGGAAAGGCCCAATTCCCATCAGAAGTAAAAGGAGAGATGTCTACAAGATCAAGATTAAGCATCTCTATCAACGAAGCGCCACTGAAATAGTACAGTGGCGGCACGTCAAGATGATATTGTCGTCCAGGGCGTGTGAAGTTATCTTATCGCACAGGGCCCAAGAAAGGAAGCATTTCAAATGTCACCACTGATCCAATAGAGTAAATAGTTAATGCCAGAGGTGCGATGTACCCACCAGTCGTTCCCTTTATGAACAATGAATTCTAAGTCACCGGTAATAAGGCGAGCTAAATCACTCACTGGCAGCCCTCGGTGAGGTATTGGTGCATGATCGGGGCTCGTTGGGATCGTGTGCATAGTGTAGAAGGAAAGACAGATCATCACGTCCTGGAGAGACTGATGCTGCCGGGAGTGACCAGAGGATCTGACCGACACTCAGGACTCCGAGGAAAGACCGGACGGACACATTTTCCTACTGCTATTGATACCTTTATTAATGGGACTCTTCGCTGACTGTAGCAAATGAGGGCGGAGCACGTCTGGGAATATGTCAAGAGCTCTAATGTCTGATTTTGACACAACTCAACTCATTAGAACACATTACTTTATTTTCCTCGCAAATTTTCCTCAAAACTTCAAGTAATGATCAAGTTTGTAAAAGTGCAAAATTGATTAATCTATATCATAAGCCTAGATAAGCTATTTCCTGGTCTAATTTCGTAATTTATACCATGGTTTAAACCCTTTACAATGTTAACTAGCCTATAATTAAGTCAATTAGTTTGTTCTTAATATTGTTATTATTTCATTTGCTGCTTTCTACCTCTCTACTTCTTGCATTTCTGTATTTTTCGCAGTGCATTGTGTTTTAATTTCTTATTCCTTGGTAACGCTTAGGGTTCCGCGGCATAAAGAAACCGCACAAAGTAGACCGTAAGGTGCATGCCATGGTAACATGATTAATTAAGACAACACAACTTGCACACGAGATTTTCAATGTTTCGCCCTTACCTGAAGATGTTACGTACCCGATCTTAGCACCCGTGCGCTCATGGGAACTCATGATATAATTGAAACCCATGGTTTTTGTATAAATACCCGGCCGGATGCTGGGATTCGAACCCAGGAACTCCTCAGACTAGACAGAACACTGTAGCCTCTCAACAAAGTCTCTCCCTAAACAATATTTTATATTTTTTAAAAATCGCTTAAAAGTCGACAGGGTCGACTTCATTGCACCGGGTTTTATCCCATATGGCTCGGTCTCTTTCCGCAGCACGGAAAGCGTCGCACAAAGCACGAACTCCGTAGCTCTAGCGACGACCCACAGGAGTCTCCGAAAAATTTGACCCGTGAACCGAAGGACGCCACACGGAATCAAACCCACAATCTTCGGAGCCCGAGTCAAACGGCTTGACCACTTCGCCACAGAGACTCCCAATATTTTATATATATATATATATTCGCGTTTGCATGCTTTGAATTCAAGCGTAGTCAACAAACTTGCTACTACTTCTAGTGCAATGAGCTGATGTTTTTGCGTGTGGATTAGCTTTCCATATTACCAATGTCAATCGCCATCCGGCAAAACCACTCCAACTTTTGAGGCGCTTGTAATTTACGTACCCAAGTAAAGGACGTGAAGTCAAAATGATAGTCTAAAAAACCAGTGTAGGGGTTGAACCTGCTACCTCAACATTGGACACCGGACGTTTAAGAGCCAGCGCTGTTATCCATTCGGCCACACTGATCGCCACAATACTTTCTGATATAAATACACATCAAAATAGGCGTCGAGATGCCATGGTGATTAGTGCGCTTGGCTATAAAGACAGTGGTTTGGGTTCAATACTCAGCATAGGTAAGATTAGTTCTTGCAACCAGTACACCTCTAATATCTTGGATGCAACAAAACAAAACAACAACCAAAAAAAATGCATCCATACGACAAGATATGAATACTGAAGAAGGCTAGCTACTAAAGATGATAAAACAAAGAAAATTAAAATATTTTGGTCACTTGAAACATCGTGAAAGTTTGGAGATAACAATAATGGAGGGGTATATGCCTGGGAAGAGAGGAAGAGGAAGGCCAAAGAAAAGATGGGTGCCGGATGTGGCGGATGATCTCCAGATGGGTGTATCGGACGCGAGACATATTGCTTATGACCGAGAGGTTTGCCGGAAGGTTGATATGGGAGCGAGGTTCTGCAAAAGACATGCTACTTGAATGAATGAATGAGTACAGCACTGGAGTCGACCCCATAAGAAAATGGGTGCTATACAGATTTAAGAATTGTCTCGGAATTGATTGGGCAGGCAGTACAATGAGAAAGAAAACCAGTCACCTCACACCATATGTTCTGGCCTAGAATACACAAAGTCCCAACCCCTTACATCCCCGCGGCCGTATCTACAATGGAATTAACGTTCACACATCAAGATAGACGATAAAAAGATTGTACAAGAACATCAAGTACATCTACTCTCCTCTCTCAGCTCCTGCTGTGAACGGACGAGTCGACAACGAGGCACAGGAGATCAACATTGAAGATTAAGGTGATAGATGCCCCCCGGGTGCTTGTTCATTGTCATCATCAACAGAGAGAGATAAGGCCCCAAGGAAGGAGCATGTGCCATTTTGCTATTTTAATCTGATTCGCGCCCTCTTGTGTGGATTAGGTGTATAGTTCACACGTTTTACATTGCATTACATAAACACATCCTACCACACGCGATTACACACACACACACACACACACACACACACACACACACACGCACGCACGCACGCACGCACGCAAACACACACACACACAGAGGATGTTTGTAAAAGTCTCAATACACTTTCTATGTAGAGCAAATTTGAAAAATGAAGTACATGATGTCATTAAAAAAAATTGTGCCACTCAGTCCACCATGAAGCAAGATGCAGCGAATAGCTGTCGTCCGCTGGAGTAATTCTTTGCACTCCAAACAGAATGGTGTTATCAACGTAAGAAAGAATTTTTCAAATGTGTTCTACATAGAAAGTGTAGTGAGACTTTACAAACACCCGGGGTATGTGTGTGTGTGTGTGTGTGTGTGTGTGTGTGTGTGTGTGTGTATGTATGTGTGTGTGTGGTTTGCAAAAATACACAACAATAAAAAGCTGTCAGTTTGTGGTGAGAAAAGGAGTATTGAAACACTGTATATAACCTATACAGTTGTATGCGTGTCAAACATGAACCATAAACAGACAAGCTGAGAAACGTTTAATGGCAGCGGAAATGTGATTTCTGGAGAAAAAGCAAAGAATGTCATGGGCGGACAGACAAATGAATGAGGCAGTTCTTCAATAAACAAATTAAAAGCGTAAACTGATCAGATATCTGGTATCACTGGTATCATGAAGGCTAATAGACTACAATGGCTGGGGCATATAGAAAGAATGGAAGATAATAGGGAAACAAAACTCGCTTACACTCAGGAAATAAATGACCATAGACCCCGAGGTAAACCAAGAAGACGGTGGAGAGATAATATACATACAGACCTACAAGCACTTGGAATCAACGACTGGCAAGAGAAGGTCCACCAGAGAGACGAATGGAGATGGCTTGTATCTGCAGCAGAGAACCTCAATGGCTCGGAATGCTGAAGAAGAAGAAGAAACTGATCAGATAAATTAGACGTAGAAAGTATAGTATCATTGTTTGGGGAAATGTATGATAGGAAATATACTTAACTGATTCAGTGCCAAACAAAAAGTTTGTCCCAAACATGGTGCACAAGCAAATGAACAAGTATTATAAAATAAATGTCCATTCACTGAACATTGACATTGCGGACGATGCCACGAAAAAATAAAAATTAAGACGTTGGCCCTAGTATGGGGATATATCATCCTTCTGTCCAAAATAGGAGGTCACATGTGACAATATAGCATCCCTCTTGACTGAATTAGTTAAAAACATAGTGACAACTGGCAAAATTGATGGAAAAAAGAGCAAAGGATAAATATCTGGATGGATTGGCCATGTGGAGTATTCTGGACAGGAACACAGATTTGATCCAAGACACTGGGGATGGGGAGAGATGGGAACCATGGGCAATATTTCTTCAGTTGTACCATTTGCCGGAACTGCCCTGTCACCCTACGGACCATCTGTCTGTCTTCTGCCTTTCTGTGTAGCCTGTGTCTGTCTCTCTGTGTAGCCTATGTCTGTCTCTCTGTGTAGCCTATGTCTGTCTCTCTGTGTAACCTATGTCTGTCTCTCTGTGTAGCCTATGTCTGTCTCTCTGTGTAACCTATGTCTGTCTCTCTGTGTAACCTATGTCAGTCTCTCTGTGTAACCTATGTCTGTCTCTCTGTCTGTCTTCCCATCGGGTCTGGTTAGTCAGCTAGAATACTGCATGTTTTGTTTCCTCCCTTCGTGTTTTTTTGTTTCTTCTTTTCGTCTTTGCTTTATTCTTTTCGTTCGTTCAGAAAGCAACGGCAAACTACTGAACGTAACACTTGCCTAGTACATCAACAGCAGCTGAAAAATGCTGGTGTTGACTGCAACGTCCAGTAAGGGATACGCAACAACATTTTTTTTTTTAAATTCTTTTTCTGCCTGTATTTTCTTTCATCTATTAAAAAATGTTTCTTTCTTTCTTTCTTTCTTTCTTTCTTTCTTTCTTTATGTTTCTTTCTTTCTTTCTTTCTTTCTTTTCTTTCTTTCTTTCTTTCTTTCTTTCTTTCTTTCTTTCTTTCTTTCTTTCTTTCTTTTCTTTCTTTCTTTCTTTCTTTTCTTTCTTTCCCTCCGTCGGTCCGTCCGTCCGTCCGTCCGTTGTCTGTCTGTCTGTCCATCCGTCTGTCTGTCTGTCTGCCTGTCTGCCTGTCTGTCTTGTTTCGCAACTCCTGCACATATTTCTAAGGCCATACTTTTGACTTTGGTCCCTATTTCTTAATCTATTGTAATTAAGTCACTTCTTACAGCCTCTCCACGTTATTAATATTATCATTATGATTTCTTTTCTCCTCAGTTACTTCTCAAACACTAAAAAAAAAACACCCACACGAATGTGAGTACTCAAGCACAAACGCAGCATGCGCAACCCGCTCGCACCTCCCAGCTTCTAGAAGGAGTCAGGCACCAGGAGAAAGCCTTGTTTGTACAAGGGCGATACACCAGCCCAGGACGCAAGGCCGCTGATAGCAATCAGCCCGGCCATAAAACAAACTGTGGAATTAATTTCTTCCAAATGCGTCTGTGCCAACACCACACCAGGGTGAGCCGAAGGAAGCGCCGCCCATGGTACTGGCACATCCCAATTTCTTATAACACGGGAAACACACTCAATGGTAGTGATGGGCACTTGCAGCGACAAGTGGTAGACGTTGAGAAGAGAACGAACGAATGACATTCTGCCCTTCTTCTCTTTCATCTCATACGTTATTTCTTTCATACATTACTTATGAAGTTAATCTGAATTTCTTTCGTAGGGTTCGTCACATTAACTATGTGTTGAAAACTAAAAAGTTAGTTGCATATCCTTTACAGGACGTAGCAGTCAACCCCAACACTGTGATTTCTTGGTAAGTTTACGTCCAGCCATTGCTTTCTGAACGACCGGCACTCATACCGTTGTATTAAACCAGCGCAAGGACGTCTGCTTCCAAATCGCCCGCAGCTGTGTTTCTAAAGCGGTATGCGGGATTGCGATTACAACTTCGCCACAGCCCATTTCTCTTTTGTTGAAACTCATAAGCAAATTCGCAAATATTGTTTGGTACGCATAGAAGCAGAAGGGATGCTTATGAGATTAGTTTAGTTAAGTTTAGTCGATGGATCAATATAACGGCACACGGGTGTAACCCATAAGTGCTCGGTTCTCCTCCTTCTTCAAACCTGAGTCTGGAGAAACTCAGCTCAATGCACGAACTCCGTAGCACCGGCGAGGATCCTGAAATACTTTGGGTTGATTTTAAACTCGAAATTTTGCTCGGGCAGCTCCGTTAGGCTACGTTTTTTTCGATTTCCAACTGCCAAGGGATTTTTTTTACGTGCGCAACAATACACACGGGCGTCCGATCTCACTATCCAGAGACCAGGGGACATTTTATTGCTAGAAGTCCACGTGAAAAAAAAAATCCCAGACCTCACTGGGGCTGAACCCGGGACCTCCAGCACTAGAGGCGGACACCATACCCCGAGACCACTCAGCTCCCTTGAGCTGTGTTCATCAAAGGTTTCCCCAACTGATATCTATGTGTATTAAGTGTTGAAACAGCTCGTCTTAAAATGCCCTGGTTTAGAATAATAAGTTAAGTAAAGTAAAGGGCAGCTGGCCGCCTTCCGTTTATTTTTTATGAAATGGTATGGGTGCCGGTTCAGAAATCAATGACAAACTACTGAACGTAAACTGGCTCAGGAGTCACACACAGCCACAAAATGCTGGAATTGACTGCTACGTCCGTAAAGGAAATGCAACTAACTTAACTGCAAAATACTTCTCACAATATATTACTAAAAGGAAATAATGTGCAATACCACAGAGTATAAAAGATTAGATCACGTTGCTGGCTCTGCATCCATTGCAGAAGGCCAGCCTATGGATGGCGCCGATGTTATTAAGTAAGAATTGGCAGGCCAGACACAAGAGGCACATTAGGAGAATGAGGGGTCTCGTCAATCAACACAGAACTGGCATTATGAGCCACCGGACGCTGATGCATATGTTGGGATGGGGTCTGACCACCCATGGATATGTCCGGAGTGCAACAGTCAACCAACCAACCAACCAACCAACCAACCAACTAACTAACTAACTAACTAACTAACTAACTAACTAACTAACTAACTAACTAACTAACTAACTAACTAACCAACCAACCAACCAACCAGGAGTATGAACACAAAGGTAGATATTCGAAACACACAATGACATGTTCAGTAATTAAAATAGGATCCACGTTATCAGTCAGATATGTTCTCGCATCTCACACAGCCAGGCCAACTCCCTGACAGGAGAAAAGCACGCCTGCTTGAAATGTTGAGTTCGTAACCCCAGGATGCGCCTAGTTAACCTTGCTTTAACAAATCAGGGCCGGGTGTGGTAATTAGGCCAAAATATTGTTTCTAGAATTTTCTATCTATAGATGCAAGGCGAATAAGTTATGTGACGGATGTTATTTTGAGGCAATGTAAAGTAACAGATAGAATAACTAGAAAGTCGTTTGTTAGGAGCACACAGAGTAAATTATATAGTGGAAGCGACAATAGCATATACAGAGAAGAGAATTCAAGATAGAAATGAATAATATGGAGAAGGTCATTGTCGAAAGTGCATGAGATAGCAAAGGATATAACAATCTGGGATGAGGTGATTGAGGCTCTATGCTCAAATTGGGGGACAGAGGGCGAAAGAATGAAACAAGAAGAAAAAGAAGAATAACACTGGCATTTACTTGGAATGTATATGGGTATTCAAAGTAAATGCCAATGTTATTCTTCTTTTTCTTCTTCTTTCTTTCTTAGGAGCGGCTGGCTGAGTGGCTAGAACGCCGGACTCTCATTCGGGAGACCCGGGTTTGATCCCTCGGTAAGGTGTGGGATTTTTTTCTGTCGGGGGCAAAAAGAAAATCCTAACCTGCACAGTTCGCGGCGTCTGATCTAGCTAGGCGGCCTTAATTCCTCGGACTCAAAGATCCCTCTGCCATATACCGCAAGGTGCTATATTGGCAGTAAATGACAGTTTTGACAGTATATGGGTATTTTTAAAGACAACATGGGTATTTCATCTAGAATTATATAGCTATTTCATATATAATTATATAGATATTTTATCTATAATTATATGGGTATTTCATCTATAAGTATATAGATATTTCAGCTAGAATTATTTAGATATTTCATCTAGAATTATATAGATATTTCATCTTTAGTTATTTAGACATTTCATCTAGAATTATGTAGATATGTCATCTAGAATAATATAGATATTTCATCTATAATTATATAGATATTTCATCTAGAATTATATAGATATTTCATCTAGAATAATATAGATATTTCATCTATAATTATATAAATATTTCATCTAGAATTATGTAGATATTTCATCTAGAATTATATGCATAGCTGATGACATGACTGTTGACGCGATGATATATGATGACATGACTGATGGCATACATGACTGATGACATGACTGATGACATGGTGATATCTGATGACATGACTGATGACGTGATGATATCTGATGACATGATTGATGACATGGCTGATGACATAATAATATCTGATGACATGACTGATGACGTGATGATATCTGATGACATCGTTGTGATACTGATGACATCACCCATCTAGTGTCGATTGATCTCTAAAATATGGGGCTAGCCCCAGTTATCCCATAAACACCAAGGCAAGTAAATGGATTCTCACCTTACTCCCCCATAAATAAAAAACAAAAGTTTATCCTTTATCTATCAAAGTTATCTTCGTATAGAGTAGATGAAAAGGACATCAGACTTATTAGTAAACTGTACTGGGAACAAGTGGCAACAATTAGATACGGAAATAATTATTGTCGCTCATAGAGACAAAAATGGGAGAACGGCAGGGAAGTGTGTTGTCACCAAACCTCTTCAACTTATACGCGGAAATAATTGTTAAAAAGTAGTCGAACTGTCTGGGCTTAATATTAATGGTGGAATCATAAACAATCTTAGGTTTGCTGATGTTACAATTTTTCTAGCAGAAAGCGAACAAGAGTTACAAAACCTAATAGAAAAAGTAAAAATGCATAGTGCAAAATGCAGCTTCTTCTTCTTCTTCTTCTTCTTCTTCTTCTTCTTCTTCTTCTTCTTCTTCTTCTTCTTCTTCTTCTTCTTTAGCGTTCCGAGCTATTGAAGTTCCTTGCTGCAGATACAATCTGTCTCCATTCGTCTCTCTGGTTGACCTTCTCTTGCCAGTCGTTGATTCCAAGTGCTTGTAGGTCTGTATATATATATATATATTATCTGTCCACCGTCTTCTTGGTCTACCTCGGGGTCTACGGTCATTTATTTCCTGAGTGTAAGCGAGTTTTGTTTCCCTATTATCTTGCATTCTTTCTATATGCCCCAGCCATTGTAGTCTATTAGCCTTCATGATACCAGTGATTAGCGGGGACTTCAAATATGATAAATAGCAATGGAAAAGAGAGGTCATCAATGAGCATCACAGTAATCGGGGAGATACTAGAACAAGTAACAAGTTTCTCCTACCTTGGACATGTAATAACAGATGATGGTAGAAGTTAAAAAGAAATCAAAAAGGGAATTGGAATGTACAACATGTTTCTAGCATTAAGAAATCAGTATTAACATCTAGAGAGATTCAACGCATTATAAATGGAAATTGTCAAATGTTATGTGTATTCACACTACCATATGGCGCAAAAGTCTGGAACGAACGAACGAACGAACAAACTTTATTTTCAAAGGGTTAAAAATTGGGCACGCAGGCCCGTCTAACATTCTGCCGTTCTGGACAGTGAACTAGCAATTAGAAAGTTGAATAGAGGCCCTGGAGATGTGGATATACAGAAGAATATGTCGTATTTCATGGAAATAAAAACAATCAATTACAGAGGTTCTAGAAAATTATATAGAAAAACTGCGAATGACAAGAGAGTTATTGAAAGAAATAAAAAAAAGGGCAAGTGAAATATTTCGGCCACGTTAAAAGACATAACACTCTTATCACAACCATACTGGAGGGTAAGGTTGAGGGCAAGCGAGCAAGAGGTAGACACCGATACAAGTGGGAAGATAATATCAAGAGCTGGACGAGCATCAGTCAAACAGAATGTATAATCAATGCGAGAGACAGGTAGTGTTGGGGATCCACTGCAGCCAATCTTCATTGTGGAGACGGCGCCCGACTGATTGATTAACCTATGAGAATTAAAGTTAGTTTCATGTTCTTTACAGGACGCCGCAATTAACCCCAGCGTTTTTGGTTATTGTTGACTGTAATTGTATGTTCAGTAGTTTGCCATTATTATTGATCAAAATCCATAGACATTTCCTGTGTCTTGCCAGTAAAATTATACAGGTATTTCTGCTGAATTTATGAAGGTACTTAGGTGTTTCCTGTAAAATTATATAGTGTGTCAAAAAAATATCGTGAACGCATGTACAGTGAAAATATGTAATATTTCCTGTACAATTATGTGGGTATTCAGACTATTTGATATATCATTTCCTATTAAATCTTAGCCGGCTTCCTGGCCTAGAGATTAGCGACTTTTCTCCGTAATCTCGTATACTCTCGTAAGTAACGTGACGACGGTGAGAATCATCAGTGGTTCGAATCGCGTCGGTAACTTACGGGGTATGTGAGCCGGCCCCGCAGAAAGCAATGGCAAACTACTGAGCATAATCTTGCCAAGAAATCAACAATCAGCTGAAAGATACTGATGTTGACAGCGATGTCCTGTAAAGGATATGCAAAAACAACATGGCCTTTGCTAAGAGTCCTGAGAGTCGGCCAGATCCTCTGGTCACTCCTTGCAGCACCATATACTTGCGAGAGTATACGAGATTACGGAGGAAAGTCGCTAACCTCTAGGCCAGGAAGCCGGCTAGCAAAGGCCGTACAGACACATAATCAGACTGACTGATACCATTAGTAATTGGACTTTTCGCTGGCTGTTGAAGCTGGGCGCGGATCACGTATGGGAATATCTCTAGCGGCATGATGCCATCTTGACTCAACTGATAAAATTGGTTGAACATCGGTAGATATAGGAAAGCATGATTGATGATCGTCCCGACAAGGTACTTGATGATAATCGTGTAGTTACAGTGAATAC
The DNA here is from genome assembly GCA_963921405.1 of Cepaea hortensis. Classification (NCBI taxonomy): domain Eukaryota; kingdom Metazoa; phylum Mollusca; class Gastropoda; order Stylommatophora; family Helicidae; genus Cepaea; species Cepaea hortensis. Next base: position 95,241,946 of record OY992889.1, on the reverse strand, counting down.
TTACATATAATTTATATGAAATTCTAAATACAGCATAATGTAATATGTCATCTGTTATCTACTGCCCATAGTTCCTTGCGGTGTAGGAAATGGCGGGGGAAGGGTGGGTCTTGAGCCTGAGCAATTAAGGCCGCCTGGCTAGTGCAATCGCTGTGATCTATGCAGGTTAGGGTTTTCATTTAGTCCCGACGGAAAAAAAAATTCACACCCTACTGAAGATTCGACCCCAGCTGTCCCGAAGGAGAACCGGGCCTTCTAGCCACTCAGCCAGCGTCTCATCATAATGTAATCATTTTCTGTTCATTCATTCATTCATTCATTCAATAGCTCGTTCTTTGCAGAACCTCGCTCCCATAACAACTTTCCGGAAAACCTCTCGATCATAAGCAAGATGTCCCGCGTCCGATACACCCATCTGGAGCTTATCCGTCACATTCTGCACCCATCTTCTCTTTAGCCTTCCTCCTCCTTTCTTCCAGGCATATACCCCTCCATTATTGTTCTCTCACTTTCACGACGTTTCAAGTGACCAAAATATGTCATTTTTCTTTGTTTTATCGTCTTTAGTAGCCAATGTTCTTCAATATTCAACTCTTGTCGTGTGAATGCATTTATCCTTTTCATCATTTCCTGTAAATAAAGTATTTGCAACCACGCTTAACGGATATTTCCGATGAAGTTATTACAGTTTTGAAAGTAATTCTTCTTCTTCGTCCCTCTTTAGAGGTGAGTGGGTCACAGTAATTATGCATCTCAGGTTAGTGTGGCCGACTTCAGCATACACGAGTGTCAGGTTTACTACCTCTAGACACATTCCACCCAGGGTAGCGGGCTTTATTTATCCGTAGGTAGGTTTACATGTTTATAACAATCTTACCAGAGCAGCAGCCTAACTACATACCCTTCGAGATGTCCAACTCGACGTGAGTTTTGTCACGTGCAGAACTTTCACACAGGACCTCCTGATTTTCGCACTTATCAGAGAAGATTAGGTATTTGCTGTCACTATCCAATAGTTCTTGGCAAAAATGTCCAGCGTTTTGCGGGGATCAGACCCGTAATTTTTTAACCTGAGGCTGATACTGGTAATAGGGAAAGCGAATCCCCACGCAACAATTAGTCAAGTGCTACTAGAAGTAGCAGCTTATATAGGCCTATGGACTACGTTTGAGTTCAGAGCGAGCGAACGTATAAAAATATCTTTTCTTTCCCATGGCTCCTTTCCCCCATCTACGGGGTGTTTGTAAAGTCTCACTACACTTTGAATGTAGAATAATTGTGAAAAATTAAGTACACGACGTCTTTATAATAAATTTGCTCCACAGTCCAGCGTGAAGCAAAATGCAGCGAATGGCTGTCGTCTGCTGGAGTAATTCTTTGTACAACAAACAAAATTTGTTATCAACGGAAGAAAGAATGTTTTTGGGAGAACAAGTGTCTCGAAATGGCGGCCCATACACACGGATGGTTGCTCAAAGATCTCTTGCAATATGTCATGATAAAGAACCTCCTCATTACGGATATAAATTTATTGAATAAGTTATAATGAATACTTCATTGTCACTTTCAATCTCCCCCAAAAATTGTTAGACCGTAACAGTGACTATTGCAACTAATTTAATGAATTCTTTAGCACAATTTTTGATGACGTCATGTGCTTAATTTTTCAAATTTGTTCTGCATGTGTAGAGAGACTTTACAAGCACTCTGTAGTTTCCATTCCTATATACATAACATTCCGAAATCGGCTCGATGGCCGGAATTGTACTGATAATATCCTAAGCGCGGGCGGACGTGGATGCATCGCCTACGTTTGCCGTCCACTAAGACAGAGAGAGAGATAGTTTGCTAATTCTATTCCTTCGTGCATTCAGGCCTACACAATCTGATAGTCTTAACATTTCACAAATTCATGGCAGGGGCCAGCTCTGGGACATTTTTGTTTTTCATAACGTGCCCAAAATAATCTTATAAATAAATACACACGTATTGTTTTGCTCTCATAGCAATAGGGGTAAGAATGAGAGACTAGAGGACGCACTAGACAACATATAAATTGAAAGTTATAGTTACCGACCGGGATTCGAAACTGTCACCTTCAAATGACGACGGCGCCTCGCTGCAGGAACAAGGGTACTTCGACGCACGACCAACCAGACATCTTGATTGTCTGCGTCTAATTTCACTTATCCCGGGAAGGTTAACCCGGTCAACAGGAACAGCGCAATTACATCTGTAAAAACATCCCGGATGAACGCAGTAGGAGAAGAAGAAGAAGAAGAAGAATGAGGAGGAGGAGAAGCAGGAGGAGGAGGAGGAGAAGAAGAAGAAGAAGAAGAAGAAGAAGAAGAAGAAGAAGAAGAAGAAGAAGAAGAAGAAGAAGAAGAAGATTTCACTTATCACTTTACAGTTTCTCTAATCTTATATCTTCTTACAGAGGTCAACAAAGCAGAATAGGTAAGACCGCTCGCTCTTAAACTTCCGGTATGCTGAATGCCGGGGTACCGGGTTAAACGCCTATACCTGTCAGCTGGACGAAAAGATTGACTTCTTGTCCTTGACTTGGGGACGTAAATTACAAGCACCTCAGAAGTCGGCGGTGGTTCGCCTGATGGCGAGGGACACATGTAATTGAGTATATAGCGCTGTGCGGGACACATGTAATAAGGAAGGGAGAGTTTATACGGACTTGAGTCCGAATAGACAGAGTAGTTTATACGGACTTGAGTCCGTATAGACAGAGTAGTTTATACGGAGCGGAGTCCTCATCATAGTTGCCATTCTAGATATTTTATATCCAGATCTAGAGGTTTTTGCCGGCATCTGGATACCGTTTTCTGACGTTTGGATGCTGGATGCAATTCTAGATACTTTTCATTTGGAGTCGGATATTTTGAATACTTTCTAGATTTTACTTTTCTTTCGGTGTCATTTACCCATTTTATGTTCGGTCTGGACGCGCATAAATTATGGTAATTGCCATTATTTAAACTTTGAACTGACTTAGGTCAACGCTCAACAATCTGGCAACCCCCCCCCCCCCCCCCCCCGGTAATGAGTAAAATGGCGCATAAGGGCTCTGAAGAAACTTTTGGTCAGTAAACATTTAAACTTAAAGAATTTGGCTGCAATTGGAACCGATAATGCATCGGTAATGGTCGGTATCAACCATGGTGTGTATGCAAAATTGAAGGAAGATATCCCATCTTTAATCCTCATGAAATGTGTATGTCATTCCTTGCAGCTAGCATTATCACATGCCTCATCAGTCAGAATGTTTACCAAGGAATTTGGAATTCCTTATTGCTGAAACACATAACTGGTTCTCCAAAACAGCCGCCCTTTCCGGGTGGATGACAGCACTCATTTCTGTGCACCAGTCAATCACTTTATCTACTGTCGCCTGTAAATCCTGGGCTGTTTGCTCCCTATCTCTCCCCTGCCTATATACTATATGCAAGAATATCATCTGCAAATGTTAGTATTCTTCCAACCCCTGGTGCTTCTAGGTTTGCAATCTTGCTCGTATACACATTAAAGAGCACCGGTGAGACTGCAGATCCCTGTGGCAGTCCCGGGGTTAACATATGTGGCTCTGAGGTCCATGCATCCAGACGGAGAGCAACCCGACGAGAGTGCAGGACGGCTGCTATCCAGTTCACCAACCAGGGATTGACCCCCTTCTCCATCAGTGCGGTCATCAAAATATCATATCGAACTCTATTGTAGATCAAGCGCTACCGCCATCGTTTCCTGTCTACTCTGGAACCCCTCATAAACATCAAAGGCAAAAGTGGCTGCATTTGACCAGGTATCGTTTCCTGGCCTGTAGCTCCCCAGGGGTTTATATAACTGACGTACCCAGGGCAATGGTATTTGTCTGTATTTAGCTCCTGGAGCATGAGGAATAACAAGACACAATGAAAAGTGCTACACAGCTGAAATATTATATGGAATGTACAGTGATGAAAAAAATTTGGCATTCCTTCTCTTTTCACAACCCATTTTAAGTGAAGTGCAAAAAGTTAATAAACTATTTGAATCTCAAAATGTTGATGAAGTTAAATTACTTGACGACCTCACTTTGCTATTTCACTCAATTGGTAAAAGACTTATATTGCCAACTTGTAAAGCGGACTTGTTCACTTGCACTATAGAGAGCTATTTGGCTCCCAAGCCGTACCTGCGAGACCAAATCGAATCAAAAATTGATGGTTTAAAAACAAAAGGACTGTTAACAGAAAATGAAGAGAACAACTTAAGAAAGCGCTGTCTAGATTTTCTTGTCTCATTATTCGATCAACTGAAGCTGAGACTTCCTGAAAATTTAGATGTATTGAAAAATATTTCACTCTTTTCTATTAACAACATACCTCAGCCAGTAAAGGACATACCTAAATATTATCAAGTTATTAAATTTTTAGGGGCTAGTGTGGCGGAAGCAGAATATTAGTTAACAAAAATAAATTTGGTTGACTGGACAAACAAAACAGAAACTGAAGCTTTTTGGAGTGAAGTAAGACAAGTTAAAGATGTCTTAGGTAACAGTCCATTCCGTGAGCTCTTTGAATGTGCGATGTCTGCCATGATACTACCCCATTCAAATGCTAATGCGGAAAGAGTTTTCAGTACTGTGAATTATACAAAATGTAAACTAAGAAACAGGATGAAACTTGATCTCTTAAATGCTATATTGACAATAAGATTTGGCCTGATGAGAGCAGGAAAATGCTGTTCAACTTATCAGCTCCCTGATCATATAATAAAAGAAATTGGAACAGCTAAAGTACACCAGAGTCATTTTGAATGTGAAGCTTCAACTTCATCATCCAAGCTAAGTGCATCTTGTGAGACAGGCATCAGTGAAGATGAGGAATGATTCTATAGGTAAGTCACATCAATTTTATTTTTAATGTTGCATATCCCTTACAGGATGGTGCAGTCAACATCAGAATTTTTCAGCTGCTGTTGATGTACAAGGCAAGATTACGCTCAGTAGTTTGCCATTGCTTTCTGAGCGACCGGCTCATATACCCCTGTAAGTTACCTGAGCGGCTCGACCCGCTGTCGGTTCGGGCGCAGCTGCGTTACTCACGAGAATATACGGGATAACGGCGACAGCCGTAAACTTTTCGCCAGGGAGAGAGGCAGTCACATCAATACATATGTAATTTCTTACTTTCTCAATCTGGATATTTTTCCTTGATACTTTCCAACGAAATCTAGATATTTATGGATGTTGTTTGGGCCGTTTCTAGATACTTTTGGTCACACAAAAAAAGTGGCAACCCTGGCCTCATAATTCCGGTCCAAGCTGACAGTAATATGCGTCGCCTCAGAAAGACATGATTAGGCAATTCAAACACCAGGCTTCCGACTTACTGGCCTGATGAATTAACAAATAAACAAGGAAATGCTACGCACATAAAGTGCAGGAAAACCTGGTATATGTGATGCAGGTTGAAAAGAGAGAGGAGATAGATAGATAACGAAGCTAACGAAGATAACTTTTATATAATATAAATAAGATAATATAAGTGACAAAACATCTGTTCATAATCATAGTTCCTAATATTTTTTTTATTAAAAAGTCGCTTGCACCCAATTAATTGCTGAAAAATTTACTCTGGTAAAAAAAAAGATAGATAACGAAGCTAACGAAGATAACTTTTATATAATATAAATAAGATAATATAAGTGACAAAACATCTGTTCATAATCATAGTTCCTAATATTTTTTTTATTAAAAAGTCGCTTGCACCCAATTAATTGCTGAAAAATTTTTAAAAAATTAAAAAAAATAAGCGTCCAGCAGGGAATCGAACCAATAGCTCCCGCTTATCAGGCAGAGACACTTACCATTGTGCTACTGAGGATACGATTTTGAATCAACAAAGTATATAACATAGCGACGCTCATGTCCCGATGACGTCACATACTTTAAGTCACGTGACTAGGCAAATCACGGACCGGAAAAAACCGAGTGGAGTCCGAATAGACAGAGTAGTTTATACGGACTTGAGTCCGTATAGACACTTTCAATAAGGAAAGCTAATCCACATGCAACATCATTCCAGTGCATTCTAAAGTAGTCTCAACTACTAGCAGTAGTCGTGTATGGATGGACTACGCTTGAGTTCAAAGCAAGCCAACACAAGAACATAAAAGTACTTACCAAGAGCTCGGCTTGCCTTACAGAAAACACGCCAACGGTCACATGGCGATAAGAATTGCATTTCCTCTTCTTCGGTTACTATTCATCCAAACACAAGGAAAGTTTTCATTGAGCAGTACTTAGTCTTAACTCCTTAACACTCACAGCCACAATTCCTGCACGATCAACAACCCAGCATCTCCGACCACACATCCCAAGGTTTCGGCTCCCCACAAAGGCTATGCCACACCAGGACACAGACCAGAATCCAACATCCAAGAACAACAACTGCTGCTTCCCTCACCCGTCTGAGGCTTGAATTATCTACCCTGGACTGGGAGCGGCGGCGAAGGATCTTCATTAACCTACTGTTTCCATTATCTGCTGATGATTAGGTACACGGGAAACGAAAAAAAATCCACACAGAGGTGATAAAGGTCAAGGGTCGTCAGGTCACCGCCAGGTCTCGGCTTCTGCTCGCGAAGCAGTAGGAAACGTATGCGATATGTTTGACTGTTTCTTACATCCTGACACGTTCGGATTTTATATCTTCATCACTCTACTTTCTCTCTCCTCTCATTAATACTGGGAGTCTCCGGGGAGAGGTGAGTACACCGCCTGCCTCTCGCTCATAAAGCTGTGGGTTCGATTCCGAGCTACGTTTTCTCGAGTATAAGTAATTAAGGCCGCCTCGCTAGTGCAGTCGCCGCGAACTGTGCAGGTTAGGGCTCTCTTTTCCCCCCGACATAAAAAGAATCCATAATCTTACCGAGAGTTCGAGCCCAAAATTCCCGAATGATAGCCCGACGTTTCAGCCTATCCGCCACAGGCATCTCCAGGGGTAACTTACATAAATTATGTAAATGAAATCGCCGTATGTGTGACATAATCTTCATTTGTATCGTATTACGATAGAAAGAGTTAAAGTACAACACCTTGGGATGGAAAGAGTTATAGTAAAATTTATCGTGATAGATGGAGTTAAAGTAGCAATGTATCGTGATAGAAAGAGTTAAAGCAACAACTTATCGTGATATAAGGAGTTAAAGTAACAATTACCGTGATAGAAAGAGTTAAAGTAACAACTTATCTTCTTCTGCGTTCATCCGGATTTTTTTTTCGGATGTGACTGCGTTGTGCCTGTTTACAGCAGAGCTGCGTTCTTGCGCCGTTAGGCCGACACACCCGACTTCTGCGGGCATTTGTTGACCGGGTTAACCTTCCCGGGGAAGTAACAACTTATCTTGACAGAAAGATTAAAGTAACAACTTGTCGTAATAGAAAGAGTTAAGATAACAACCTATCCTGATAGAAAGAGTTAAAGTAACAACACATCGTGACAGAAAGAGTTAAAGTAAAATTTTTTCATGATATAATGAGTTAAGGTATCAATTTATCGTTATAAAATGAGTTAAAATAAAATCTTCCCCATAATGAAAAGAGTTAAAGTAATAAACTGTTTTCTGTTTAAAAAAGTTAAAATAATGAACTTGTTTCAGCAGAAATAGTTAAAGTAACACATTAATCGCGGTACAAAGAGTTAAAGTAAAAACTATTCAAAGAAGAAAGAATTCATATCACAGAACCACTGAAAGTAACCGCTAAGGATAAACGGCCAAGAATAATAACTATCCGAGATAAAAAATTATGTAACAACAACAAAAAAACTGACCCAAAACGTATGTCCAAAATTGACATTCTCGCATGCAACGGCCCCACATAATCATAATACACGTATCAAAACATACCCACATAACGTTAAAAAATGTTTACTTTGAAATCTGCCCCCTTTCCCCCTACAGACAAAAATAACACCAGGGAGTTAACAGCTGTATGTTAAAACACACGGCTATTAATACTACCCCGAATACAGCCGATGAGCAAGATACGGCTGCAAAACCGCTCTGCTGTATTTTCAGGACGTCCACATTTTTCCCTCCTAAATATCTTTCAGGACATAAATCTGACTTCTTTCTCCTGGTTTTCGAGGAGTTTTGATAATTTCCCGTGCAATTAATACAGGAAAAACAAAGTCGGCGCCCAGGAGGTAGGTTTTGCCAGTTGCTTCACAAATGTTCTATCTGCAGGCTGGAGAGATTTTTCTGTACGAAGAGAATAAGCAAGGGCGTGCATGTTGTTCCGGTGCGCTGATGCCGATGTAGGGTGTTCAATCTCTGTACCAGTATTAAGTTGGAGTTAATTGTTGACTTTTTGTTCAGAATGCAACGGCAAACTATTATTCCATTGGCTCATTACCGTCTTGACAGACGATAGTTTGTTACATTGTGCCTCAGAAAGGCATAATAACTACAACCCATGGTGGTAGCGAATGTGACTGATCAGACCAATTCGCGCTGTAAATGTTCTTCCACAATGGATGAATGTGAACACATGGTCATTTCCACCACCACGCATCATCTTACGTCTCGCACCCTCAGTGTGACCTATCTACAATAATTTTCTAATTTGTATTTATTCCGTTCCTGACCGGCATGAAGTTGGAACTGATCGTTGATTCTTGTTCAGAAAGCGATGGCAAACTACTGAACGTAAAATTGAGTGTATAGAAAATCAAACCTGCGGTTGCATGCAAAAAGAGTTTAAACGGGTTTTAAAGGCAAGGATTTGGACTTCACTGCAACAGGTTTTATCCCACATGGCTCGGTTTCTTTCCACAGGACGGATTGCCGAAAACGTCACATGAAGTACGAACTCCGTAGCTGCACCGACGACCTCCTTGTGTCTCCGAGAAAACTCGCACTCGTGAACTGATTGACGTAGGTCGGAATCGAACCAACATCCTTCTAATCGCGTGGCAGGCAGCGTAACCATTGGGCCACGGTGGCTTATTGTCAAACAAGAAAAAAGTTTTGCAGAGGATTGGTTGCTCAGACAAATACAAGTTAGGCAATTAAAACTTCTTTTGGGAGTGTCAAGAAATATGAATAATTGGAAAAGAAAGTTAAAAAAAAAAAAAGGGGGGGGGGGGTGGGGTGGCCGAGAGGCAGATAAGAGGTATACTGTATTATTTTTAATCTTTAGTTAGTTGCCTAGCCTCTACAGGACCTCGCAGCCAACCCCAGCATTTGTCGGCTGTTTGAGATTTCTTGGCAAGTTTACGTTCAATGGTGTGCAACTGCTCTCTGACCGACCAGCACTCATACCATTGTATGAAAATCAGCGCAGGGTGGCCTCCTTCCGAATCGCCCGCAGGCTTTTCGAACGCGGTATGCGGGATTGCGAATTGCGTTTGTAACCATTTCATCATAATTCCGGCAGACCACAGTGTATATAGTATAGTAAAGTAAAGTATAGTACGCCGGTCTCTCTGGCCGAGGGGTGACACCACTTTCTCTCCGTAATCCCGTTTATCACGCAGTCTCGTAGCGGGCGAGAACTGGAAGCGTTTCTACCCCCGCTGGTGACTTGCGGGATAACTGAGCCGGCCGCTCAAAAAGCAATGGCAAACTACTGAGCGTAATCTTGCCAATAAATCAACAGACAGCTGAAAGATGCTGCTATTGACAGCGATGTCCTGTAAAGGATATGCGAATTTAAAAAAAGTATAGTATAGTATAGTATAGTATAGTATAGTATAGTATAGTATAGTACAGTTTGTTCTTTTTTCCCGTCCAAAATGTCTTCAACTGATTCAGTACCGAAGGATAGTATATCGCCAAATGTGACCTCTCAGTTGTACAGAAGGACGATTCATCGCCATACTAGGATCATCAAGAGTTTAGTTTCGTGGTATCTTCCGCTTTTTCAGTACTCAGTGAAAGGAAATTTGCATTATAATATCTGTCCATTTATTGTGCCATATTTGGGCCAAACCTATTTCTTGCTTGGCACTGATTCAGTGAATACTTTTTTAAAACTCTGATACTGAAGTCAGCTTACGTGCATTTCAGCTGATTTATGAATTGGAAATATTCATGCACTCGCTACTCTGGCTTTTCTTGTTCTATCCTTTCCAACTCGTAACGGTTTTAATTGCTTCAGTTTTTACAGAGTAATGCATGTTCATCTTCTAATTTCTATCATCACACTTCCATCAGCTGTCAGCAGTCAGCCTAGATATTCAAAACTGCTCAATTTCTGCAATTTCTTTCCATTGATAAATGTATTCGTTGACGCTTTTTTGTCTTATCGTTTGTCGTTATTTTTTGGTTTTGTTGGATTCAGATATAAATATTGTTTTTCACCTTGCTTTTGCAATCACTTTATTAGTTTCTCTGCATTGTATTATCATCATTATGTTTCGAAGTGGTTCATGTGTCTCTGAAGATCTTGTATCCTAATTTCCAAACTTGAACTCAGTGTGTCGGCGAATTGTTAAACTGCTTTTCAAGAACCTCTGAGCTACAGATGTCGAGGTGATGGACTATAGATTATACTTATGTTGTACCGTGCTATATTCTAAACTATACTATTGTATACTACACTACTTACTGTTTGCTTATTATAATGAATCTCTTTCTAAAACAATACATACTTTGTACAATAATATGCGTTTTTGTATCTTATACTGCACAGTATTACAATATGCTGAGCTGTTATAATACTATGCCTTACCGCTGTGTATTATATACTATATAATACTATACCATTAGCGGTATATCATTAACTGTGGTATATGTCAGAAGTCGACGGGGCCCAAATAATGAGAGCGCTCGATCTTAACCTTCCAGTGCGCCGTTGACACGGTAGGCAGTTAATTCCATACATGGGTATTATAAGCAATGGCAAACTACTTACTGAACGTAAAATTTCATAGAAAATTATCTTAGCTTGATCACAGCGTCCTGCAAGGGGTATTAGTAGTGTATGTTGTTGTTGTTTGTCCATCAAGAATGATGATGACCATTCATTTCATCCAGTGGGGTTGAAAGTATGGAGCCGTGGGTTCTAAGATAGCTGATAAGGCCTATTTTGGTTCGAAATGTTCTTTGACAATGTGGACAAAGAATGCTTGACGTTTCTGGAGGAGGATTTCCTGCAGTGGTTTTTCTGTCCTGCCTTTTCTTTAAAGCTCTTGCAGTCCTGGTTGCCTCACACATGACTGCACTCTTGTGTAATGATGCACGCCACGAATTTCGGTAGTGTATGTTACACTGTATTAGAGCGTGTGTCATTTAGTAGTATACTATATTGTATACCATTCTTATAATATGTTTGGTGTGTGTTACTCAGTTGATCTGTATTGTAATATGCTAATGTATAATCATATATTAATATTTTGTATTATTATGTCATGTCATATACTTCTAAGAATACTATCAATCAATCATGTACCATGTCGGAAAGCATTGTGCGATTATGACTCGCCAAATCACTCGATCACCAGAGTCGTGGATCAGCTCAGTGTTCCTGTCTCATCAATGCCATGTGGCTAAGCCATCCAGGTATTTACTTCTCGGTCTTCCTCTTGGTCTGTTCCCTTCGATCTTGCCAGTTGTCACTAAGTTCTCCAATCCATTTGTTCTCATAACATGTCCAAAATATTTTGACTGTCTACGTCTAATTTCTCTAATCAATATACGATTTTCATTTGTCTCCCGTAGTACTTGGTCATTGGTTTTTCTATCTGTCCATGGTATTCTTTGCATTTTCCCCAGAAACCACATCTCTACAGCCATCAGATGTTTTTCAGCTCGACTGCACATTGTCCAAGTTTCACATCCATACAAAAGAATAGGCTCTATGTATCCCCTCAACACTCTTTTTCTCGTTTCAATTGCCATCTTTTAATTGGTCAAAATGTTTTTCATCTTGCTAAAGGCTATTTTCGCCATGGCGATTCTCGTTCTAATCTCTTCAAGGCATCTCCCATTTGATGTTATGACTGTTCCGAAATAATTGTACCGATTCACTTGTTGAAGAATATTCCCATTTACTTGTATATTACATTGTGGTACTTCGTTCTTCCTAGTGACAACCATAACTTGTGTCTTTTTACAATTTAATTCTAACCCAAGTTGCTCACTGTGTACAACAACAGCATCTACTAATCGTTGCAGATCCTGCGCATTGTCCGCAATCAATACTGTATCATCTGCATATCTAATGTTATTGATGTTGCGTCCTCCAATGCTGATTCCATTTATATCTTCTATATTTCTGAAAATATTTTCACTGTACAGGAAAAAAGATCTGGTAGCATTATACATCCCTGCCTAACACCTCTTTTAATAGGCTGATATTGTCCCACTTCATTATCAATCCTTATGGCAGCTCGTTGTTTCCAATATATGTTTTTAATATATACATTACGATACTTTAACAGAAAAAAAAGAGGAAGAAGAAGGAGAAGAAGCAGTGAAAAAGTAGAAGCAGCAGAAGGCGACGACAAGAAGGCAAAGAAGAGGAAGAGGAGAAAGAGAGGAAGAGGAAGAAGAAGAAGAAGAAGAAGAAGAAGAAGAAGAAGAAGAAGAAGAAGAAGAAGAAGAAGAAGAAGAAGAAGAAGAAGACAGAGCGGAGGAGGGGAGGAGGATGAGGAGATGATGAAGAAGAGGAAGATGAAAAGGAAGAAGAAGAAGAAGAAGAAGAAGAAGAAGAAGAAGAAGAAGAAGAAGAAGAAGAAGAAGAAGAAGAAGAAGAGGAAGAAGAAGAAGAAGAAGAAGAAGAAGAGGAAGAAGAAGAAGAAGAAGAAGAAGAAGAAGAAGAAGAAGAAGAAGAAGAAGAAGAAGAAGAAGAAGAAGAAGGAGAAGAAGTCACGAGATCATCACAGCAACCCACCACAGACTATCACCACGGACGCTTGCAGTACCCACACCCCCATGCACTTGCTGAAACATCTCACTGACTCACCAGCAACACTTTAAGCCATTAGAAGATAAAATAGCTCACTTTAGCAGGGCCGATGCCGAGCAACACCCCAGTCATTGGATACACATGTTTGGCATTTCTAGATTAGGACGCAGATATTTGAGAATAAATATAATAATCTCAGAAAATTAAGAAGTTTTCCAGAGCGCTCGACTACAGGGTTCAAAACGTAAACGCGAAATCGTAATGAGGCGTGTGTGTGTTTGTGATAAGTTTGTTGAAGAAGGGGAGGGAGTAGGGGTGGGGTAGACCCATCTCGTAGAGCTGAAGTTAGTTAGTTTGCACAATTTGGTGTTTGCTGACGCAGGAATGTTTTATGTATATACAGCATATTATTCAGAAATGAGACGTGATTTGCAGTTTTATATAATAATCGGTGGTGTAAAGATGTATGAAATGTTGTTCTGTTTCAGAAGTAATCAGGGAGTGATGTTTGGGAGTGGGAAGAGTAGGTAACTGGTCATCATGTTGCTGCTCCTCGTGTTGTTGTTGTTGTTGTTGTTGTTGTTGTTGTTATTGTCGTCGTCGTCGTCCTCTTTTTGTTTTAATTAATCTTCCTTTTCCTTAACCGCCTCCTTCTCGTCATTATCATCATTAACATAACTGTAGTCATCATAATTACCACCACGACAAGCATCATAATTACCATTACCATCACCATCACCATAATCATCGTTATCATCATCATCATCATCATCATCATCATCATCATCATCATCATCATCATCATCATCATCATCATCATCATCATCATCATCACAGTCATCAGCGTCTGCATCAGATTCATCATTATCGCCATCAACAGGATAAATGCCAACTCTGCCATTACTATCACCTAGTTTTCTAAAAAAAAATGTAAAGTTACAAAGCTGTCTGTCTGTCTGTCTGTCTGTCTGTCTGTCTGTCTGTCTGTCTGTCTGTCTGTCTGTCTGTCTGTCATTCTCAGACAGACATACATGTGTCCATCTTCAGACATATAGATAGACATAAAGAAAGACCGACAGACGGGTATCCATTCTCAGATAGACAGACAGACAGGTATCCATCCTCAGACAGACAGACAGACAGACAGACAGACAGACAGACAGACAGACAGACAGACAGACAGACAGACATGTATCCATACCCAGACACACAGTCAGATACCTATTCTCAACGGACAAACAAACACACAAACGCATACATGCATATATTATCATGTAAACATGTCCTACACACAAACGGTCTAAGAAAGCAAAAACTCTACAAGACAAGAAGAGGCTTACAAAAATAGAAATCCGCCAGTTAAAAACATAACCCCCACCCCTCTCAACCCTCGTTTCCCTGTCCCTGTCTCTCTTTCAAAAATAAATAAAAAAACAGATCACACAGAAGGATACTTGGGCGGCGTTTCAACTCAAGCAGAAATAGTTACAAACATAGATTGCCATAATCAGTGCGATCGATATGGTCGCAGTAATGAATCCAGTAATGAAACGCCCAGTATTCATCAATCCCGATTGGGAAAAAGAAAAATACGATTACAATTTTCTCTGGTTGATATTATGTAATTAATCTGGCAAAGGGCCGTAATCGTTCTCGACGAAGGCTTATTAACAAAACCATGGAAGTGAGCGCGGAGTTAGGTTAAATATAAATGTAAGAAACTATTTTCTCCGTCAATAGAAAGTAATTGGTCTAGCCATAGAGAAAGAAAGTTGCTGAAGGAATAGGAATGGAGGCGGTCGGGTTGAGAATTACATGTGGTAAATGTGAAAGGTAGGAGGTTGAGAACACAAGTAAAGGTTGCGGTACAGGAGATATGAGTGGTGAACGGGGAGGGGGAGGGTGTAAACGACCGAACGATCTTTATTTTAAAAGAGTCACAAATTGGGCACGCAGGCTCGTCTTACATTCAGCCTTTCCAATCACTCATCTTTCGGTCATAAATCGTGCATGTTACATTCACATGGGAAAAAAACATTGTCAATTGAATGATGCGAAAGGTGACGGTGGTAGAAGGAAGAGGACGGTGTGGTGAGTAGGTGAAATGCTAGTATAAAAGATGGTATTGTCATTGGTGGTGTGTTTTCCTTTATCTGTGCACGTGTTTGTTGTTCGTGTGTGTTTGTGTTGTTGTTGTTGTTGTTGTTGTTGCTGCTGCTGTTTTTGTTGTGTGTGTATGAGTAAGTTTGTGTGTAAAACTAGCAGTGTGAATTATCAATTATTTTAAAAAGGCAGTCTGCTCACAGTCTATCTACTCTCTGAACTACCTAATTCCCCATTCCATATATCCGTCCATCCATCCATCCGTCCGTCCGTCCGTCCGTCTGTCTGTCTATCGATCCATCGATCGATCGATAGATCGGCCGGTCTGTTTGTCTGTCTCCATCCATTCATCATGTGCCATGCCGATAAGCGTGGGCGGTCATTCTTTACCATCTCACTCGATCACCAGAGTCATGGACCAGCTCTATGTTTCTGCCTCGACCATGCCACGTTTCCAAGCCATCCAGGTATTTACTCCTTGGTCTTCCCCTGGGTCTCTTCCCTTCGATCTTGCCAGTTGTCACCAAGTTCTCCAATTCATTTCTTCTCATAACTTGCTCAAAATATTTCGACTGTCTATAGATCTACATACCTGCCTGCCTGTCTGCCTGCCTGCCTCTCTGTCTGTCTCTCTGTCTGTCCGTCCGTCCGTCTGTCTGTCTGTCTGTCTGTCTGTGTAACTACCAGTTTGTGATTTGTCGAATGGTTAGATAGCTAGTCAACTAACGGGATATGAAATTTATCAAATGGTTAGCTAGCTAGTCACCCTGACTAGTTGTGTGATGTGTCCAATGGTTAGTAAGCTAGTAAACTAACTGGTTGTGTGGTCTGTAGAGTTGTAGGCTAGCTAGTCAACTGATGTGTCAAATGATTAGCTAGTCAGACAACTGATGTGTCAAATGGTTAGCTAGTCAGACAACTGATCTGTCAAATGGTTAGCTAGTCAATCAATTGATGTGCCAAATGGTTAGCTAGTCAGTTAACTGATGTGTCAAATGGTTAGCTAGCTAGTCAACTTATCTCTCAAATGATTAGCTAGCTAGTCAATTTATTTGTCTAGTGGTTAGCTTGCTAGTCAACTAACTGGTTCTGTGGTTTGTCGAATGGTTAGCTAGTTAGTCAACTAACTGGTTGTGTGACTTATGGATTGGCTAGCTGGCTAATCTGCAAATAGGTGTCGATTGGTTAACAAATGGGTTTCTTGATTGATTCTGTTTTTTGTTTTACCTGATTGGTTGGTTGACTGAGTAATTTGTTCATTCGTCTAATAATTTGTTCATTCGTTAAGCTTGATTGATCGGTTTATTCATTTGTGTTTGCTGGTTTGTGTTCCTATTACGGGTTGTTGTGTGAGCTTGTAAATTCGAGGTGATTTATATTTATATATATATATAAAACACGAGTGTATATGTTAATTGAGTTGAGGTTGTTGATTTATTGTTTGCTTGTAGTAGTGGATTGATTGTCTTCATTGGCTGATTAATTGATTTTTAGGATTTCTTGGTTTGTGTGAATGAACCATTAGTTGTTTTACATGCATGCAGATTGGTTGTGACTGTTATATCTGTTCATTTATTGCTTTGGTTGATGTTGCTGATTGGTTGCTTGGATTGATTAGTTGGTTGATTGCTTGGTTGATTTATTTAGTAATTTGTTCATTTTTCGAGTAATCTATTGATTCCATCAACTGGTTGATTGATTGACTGGTTTTCTCGATTTCTTGGTTCACAAGTGGTCATTAGATGTTCTGCGTGCTCGTAGATTGATGATGGTTGTTATATCTGTTGATTTGTTTGCTTGGGTTGACACTTTTGACTGGTTTTTTGGTTGTTGTGACAGGGCTGATCGACTGACTGGTTGCGGCCGGTGATTGGTTCTTTGTTAATGTTGGTGCATTTGTTGGTTGATTGAGTAATTTGTTCAATCGTCAAGAACCATACTGCTTCGCTAATTGGGTAATTGATTGAATTTCTTAATTTCTTGATTTGTGTGTATGGTCATTAGTTGTTTTGCTTGTTTGAAGATTGGTGATCGTTGTAATATTTGTTGATATGTTTTTTGGAGACATGGACTGGTTGTTTGCTTCGTGATTGATTAGTTGTTTGCTTGTACTGATTGATTGATTGTTTGCTTGTAGTAATTAATTGGTTGTTTGCTTAAAGTGATTGATTGGTTGTTTGCTTTTACTTTTAGTGACCGATTGATTACTGGCATGTAGTGATTGCTTGGTTGTTTGCTTGTGTGGCTGATTACTTGTTTCTTGTAGTAGCGAACTGGTTGGTTAATGCGCAGGTTGATTTACTGTTTTCTTTGTTTTCTTGCTTCTTTGTTATTATTCAGTTGAGTGATGAGTTGCTGTGTGTTGTGTTACTGTGGTCAGATAACCCCCAACTACCCCTTGCCTGAGAAGTCGTTCTTGAGATAACAACAGGTGGACGAAGGAAACAAAAACCACGACCACATCCAATCAAGTCGTAAATAACTATTAACAAACACTGGATATTAAAACCTGATTGAACATCTAAAAATAACAAAACTTCGAGAAGTAAAACAACAACAACAACAACAACAACAACAACAACAACAACAACAACAACAACAACAACAACAACAACATAGACATTGACATTTTAATAAGAGGCAATTGCATCGCATGACAGACGCAGAAAATAAGGTAGGACAAGGCAAGAGACATTAATAAGGCCTGCAGAAAGAGGCAGCGAGACATACATACAGGCCGAGCTAGCGAATGACTGGCTAATCTTTTACAAGTGAATAATTTCTGGACTCGGAGTGAAGAGAGCAAAGATGGCCTAAGGCTGGCTAATTAGTTCTCAGCCGTCTCTGGCTCCTACCGACTTTCACGTAATAAGCGCCCTCTCCACAAACTAACGGCGCGACGTCTTTCTGTAGACGGTCTGTGTGTGTTTTTATTTTTCTGTGTTGAGGCTGAAGTTTTGTCTCTTTGTCTCCATTTTTTCTCCCCCCTCTCCTGTCTTTTCTTCAAGGACTGTCTGTTTTTCTTTTGTTGTCTTGTTGTCCCCCCCCCCCCTTCCCCTAAATATATCATGCTGTTGTTTGGCTTTAGACATTACCGTTTAGGGCATTTAAAACGGCAAATAATGATAGTTTGTAGAAAATAATAGTAATAATAATTATAAAATAGTAATTATAATTATGTCTCCAGATCTTTTTTTTTCCCTGTACAGTGAAAATATTTTCAGAAATGTAGAAGAAATAAATGGAACCAGCATTGGAGGACGAAACATCAATAACATTAGATATGCAGATGATACAGTATTGATTGCAGACAATGCATAGGATCTGCAACAATTAGTAGATGCGGTTGTTGTACACAACGAGCAGCTGGGATTATAATTAAATTGTAAAAAGACACAGGTTATGGTTGTCACTAGGAAGAACGAAGTACCACAGTATCATATACAAGTAAATGGGAATATTCTTCAACAAGTGAATCGATACAATTATCTCGGAACAGTCATAACATCTGATGGGAGATGCCTTGAAGAGATTAGAACAAGAATTGCCATGGCGAAAGTAGCCTTTAGCAAGATGAAAAACATTCTGACCAATAAAAGAAATGTCAGTTGAAACGAGAAAAAGAGTGTTGAAGGGATACATAGAGCCTGTTCTTTAGTATGGATGTGAAACTTGGACATTGAGCAGTCAAGCTGAAAAACATCTGATGGCTGTAGAAATGTGGTTTCTGAGGAGAATGCAAAGAATACCATGGACAGACAGAAAAACCAATGACCAAGTACTAAAGGAGACAAATGAAAATCGTAAATTGATTAGAGAAATTAGACGTAGACAGTCAACATTTTTTGGACATGTTATGAGAAGAAATGGATTGGACAACTTAGTTTCAACTGGCAAGATGGAAGGGAACAGACCAAGAGGAAGACCGAGAGGAAAATACCTGGATGGCTTGGCCACATGACATGGACGAGACAGGAACACTGAGCTGATCCACGACTCTGGTGATCGAGTGAAAGGGCGAGTCACGACCGCCCACGCTTTCCGGCATGGCACATGATTGATTGATTGAATTATAATTATATGTGCGTGAACCAAGTGATGACCGTGAATCTAGAACCATGGTCATACTGCGAGAACAGCAAGTTAAAAGAGCTGTTGCCAAACAAGAACACTACGCAATAAGCCTAAAGAAGATTAATAAACCAACACAGAACTGGTATTGTGAGCCGCTACACGCTGAGGGATTTACTGAGGAGGGGATCCGAGCACTAATGGACTGAATGGTTGGATGTGCATTGACTATGATCTGTCGGCTAACTAATTAACTAACTAATTGTAATTATAATTATAATAATAGGTATAGTCTTTGTCATTGCTGTCGTTACAGTTATTGTTATCATTAATATTATTATTTCTGTTGTTGTTGTTATTATTATTATTATTGTTATTATTATTTTTGCTGTTATTAATAGTAATGCGGGTAATATTATTTTTACGATAAGAAGTCAATAAGTAAGTCACAAATGGCTGTACAAAAATAACTGAATATGATAACAACTTGAAACCAGTTTATTTTTATACATACATTGTCCATTTATTTCTCAACATAATTTCCATCAACATTGATGCACTTATCCCATCGTTTTACCAGTCCTCCCAAACCGGCTGCATAGAACTGCGTGCTTTGTTTTCTAAACCACGTTTTCACTTCACATTCAACTTCGGCGTCATTCGCGAAATGTCTGCCGCTAAGGTGAGTTGTCAGTGGACCAAAAAGGTGGATATCGCTAGGGGATAATTCGGGGGTGTAAGGTGGATGTTCCAGAACTTCCCGCCTTAGTTGGTAAATTTTCTCATGAGTTAATCGAGCCGTATGTGGTCTGGCATTGTCATGAAGAAGCAACACTCCTCTAGTCAGCAGTCCTGGACATTTTCTTCGAATGGCATCACGAAATATCGATATAACTTTACAGTACGATTCAGAATTCACATTGTCACCTTTCTTTTTGAAATTTGTTAAAAGCACTCCTCGAAAATCTCAGAACACTGTTAGCATACCCTTCCCTGCTGATGGCGTAACATTGATCGGATTTCATGAACAATATTTTAGCGGCCTTGAGAACATTTTTCTACCCAGCTATGTACCGCTTTACGAGACAAACATTTGTCATCATAAACAGGAAGCATTTCCTTATGAATACCCTTTGCAGGCAGTCCTTTTGCCCACAAAAAAAAAAAAAAAAAATAACGCACAACAGAACGTTGCTCTTTGGTTGTACACTCCGTATGTACAGTCGCCATTTTGTTTATGCGCTGCGCATGCGCATGAGACATCTAGTGCCACCTGACGAACGGGAAAATAAAGTTCGATGTTGCTGTCACATAATGATACCTGTAGAAAACACCAACTACATTTACCTGCCATCCCACAGAGCTGTGTGACTTACTTATTGACTCGCCCTCGTGTATATGTTTTTGTCATTGTTATTATTATTATTATTATTAGTTGTATTAGTTTTGTTTTTGTCATTGTTATTGTTCTTGACGTCATCGTCATTATCGTTATCTTTATTATTATTATTATTATTATTATTATTATTATTATTATTATTATTATTATTATTAATGCTATCGATGTTATTAATATTACAGTTATTATTATTACTTTCCTTCTTGTTGTTTTCATTGTTATAATTGTTGTTGTTATTGTTATTATATTATTTTTTTTTTAATTATTATGATTGCTATTGATGATTTTATTGTTATTGTTGTTGTCGTTGTTATTAATATTATTGTTGATGTTATTGTTCCTGTTAGCTATACAAGTGTTGCATACCATACCCTCCGAATGTAAGATGGGCCTGCATGCCCAATTTGTGACCCTTTTAAAATAAAGTTGATTTGATTTGATTTGATTTGATTTAGTTAGTATAAGTAGTTAACATTATTACTGGAGCCTTAAGATTACGGTGGGGAGGGAGAGGGGATAGGCGTCTCGACAATGTTTATGAAAAGTAAAATCTATAGTTACTGGTTAAATATAATACGAGTAAAGTGTAACAACATCAGCTGTAGCAGCAGCAGCAGAAGCAGCAGCAGCAGCAGAAACATCGTTATTAGTATCAATAGAAGCAGCAGACGTGGCAGTAGTATTCGTTTTTGTTGTAGGAGTAGGGGTAGTAGTGGTGGCAAAAGTAGTAGTAGCAGTAGCAGCAGCAGACGTGGCAGTAGTATTAGTTTTTGTTGTAGGAGTAGGGGTAGTAGTGGTGGCAAAAGTTGTAGTAGCAGCAGCAGAAGACGTAGTAGTACTACTACTAGTAGTAGCGATATTATTATTATTATTATTACTATTATTATTATTATTATTATTAGTAGCAGTAGTAGCAGCAGCAGCAGCAGCAGCAGCAGCAGCAGCAGCAGCAGTAGTAGTAGTAGTAGTAGTAGTAGTAGTAGTAGTAGTAGTAGTAGTAGTAGTAGTAATAGAGATGCAAAGAAGGAAAGAGATAATAGGGAAAGAGGGAGAGGGAGGGGAAGCCCATAGAGAGAGGAGAGGGAGAGGAGAGAGAGAGAGAGAAGGAGAGAGAGAGAGAGAGAGAGAGAGAGAGAGAGAGAGAGTGTTATATGAAGAACCAGAGGGCAATATTTGTTAAACATAAATTATATTCCGGTGAATACATAAGATATGCAGCTATTAAAACCTACTTTATACGAATCACTGTAGTCGAACAATTCACGCGCGTTCATGCGTGCGCGCGCACACGCGAGTGTATGAATGTGTATGGTTGTCATAACAAAACAACAACAAAAAAACATTCGCATGTGTAGCATAAATCTACACCTAAGAGTAGAAAAGTAAAGACAATACAGAAATGACTGAAAACACACTTACATTAATCAACGCAGACTTGTCTTTCGTCATGAAATCTCCACTTCTAAAACTAATCCAAGAGAAATTATCAACTATAACAAAGGTGCCGTGAGATGTGCTTGGCACCAGGCATTCTATTCTCTCAGCGCGTCAGGGGTCTCCCCACCACGTCATAAAGACACTGTGTAAATTACTCACCATGAAAGCAAAAATTATACTCATTATAGTATTTACAAGTATCGAAGTATTTTAAACCGTGTCTTCGATAAATAACTTCTTGAGATATCGCAAAAGGCTGACATATCGATTGTGAATCTTGGCTGTAATCGAATGCGGTAGGACGAGACACAAAACAAATGACTTAAACATGTGAAAATTATTTAATAATTCTGTCAGGGCAATTTTCTTGTAACCTTTGTGGGCAATGCCCCGCAGACAATTATCGAACGATACGAAGGAATCGATTTGTGAAGGAACGCGTCAGTAACGCAGCAACTTTGAGTATACTCCATCCCGGCTTGTCTGTAGTTCACGAATGTCTGCATGCTTCTGTTTCACTTTTTACTACACCACAGGAGTCTCAGTGGTGGAGTGGTTACGACTCTTGTCACGCGCTCCGAAGGTTGTGGATTCAATTCCGGGCTACGACGTTTGGTTCACAAGTACAATTTTCACGGAGACTCCTCGTGGTTCGTCGCTGGAACTACGGAGTTCGTGCTTCGTGCGGAGCTTTCGGCAGTCCCCTCTTCCTGGAAGAGGCCGAGTCATATGAGATAATATCCGGTGTACTGAAGTCGACCTTCTTGTTATTTAAGCCGTTTAAAACGTAACCGGATTAATGGAATTGATTTTCTCTTTTTTGGTTTTTGTTTGAATATGCAAATATGGCTCAAAGTGAGGCGAAAGGGCAGACAGTAAAGTGAGTCTAAGGGGCAGACAGTAAAGTGAGACAAAGGAGCAGACAGTAAAGTGAGACGAAGGGGCAGACAGTTAAGTGAGACGAAGGAGCAAACAGTAAAGTAAGGCGAAGGGAGCAGACAGTAAAGTGAGATGAAGGAGCAGACAGTAAAGTGAGGCGAAGGGGCAGACAGTAAAGTGAGTCTAAGGAACAGACAGTAAAGTGAGATGAAGGAGCAGACAGTAAAGTGAGGCGAAGGGCAGACAGTAAAGTGAGACGAAGGGGCAGACAGTAAAGTGAGACAGAGGCAGAGAGTAAAGTGAGACGAAGAGGCAGACAGTAAAGTGAGGCGAAGAGGCAGACACTAAAGTAAGGCGAAGGGGCAGACAGTAAAGTGAGACGAAGGGGCAGACAGTAAAGTGAGTCTAAGGAACAGACAGTAAAGTGAGATGAAGGAGTAGACAGTAAAGTGAGGCGAAGGGCAGACAGTAAAGTGAGACGAAGGGGCAGACAGTAAAGTGAGACAAAGAGGCAGAGAGTAAAGTGAGACGAAGAGGCAGACAGTAAAGTGAGGCGAAGAGGCAGACAGTAAAGTAAGGCGAAGGGGCAGACAGTAAAGTGAGGCGAAGGGGCAGACTGTAAAGTGAGACGAAGGGGCAGACAGTTAAGTGAGACGAAGGGGCAGACAGTTAAGTGAGACGAAGGGGCAGACAATTAAGTGAGACGAAGAGGCAGACAGTAAAGTAAGGCGAAGGGGCAGACAGTAAAGTGAGACGAAGGGGCAGACAGTTGCAGACAGCAAAAATGAGACGAGAATTATAAGGTTCTTATTCACTTGCTCTCTATTCTCTATGGGGAAAAAAGGGGGAGGGGTGGAGACTCCGAGGACAGGCCAGACGGACACACAATCTGACTGCTGCTGGTAACAATAGTATCGTGACTCTTCGCTGGCTGTTGCAGTTGAGGACAAGTTGGGTTGAGTCATCAACCGAACCCAGAACAATCGGGACATTTCCATAAATGCCCCGTCCTCATCCGCAACAGTCAGCGGAGAGTCCCAATACTAATAACAACAGCAGCAGTCTGACAATGTGTCCGTCTGGCCTTTCCTCGGAGTCCTGTTGTCGAGCAGATATTTGGTCACTCCATGCAGCAGCACAATTTTCTCCAGGCCGTGAAGGTTTAATTGGTCTCCACTGTCATATCATGCGCCAATATCCCGTAAGTGGTGCACACCAAGCCAATCTGTCCCCCCCCCCCCCCTAAGCAGACACACTAAAAAATATCTCAATCAATCAATCATGTGCCATGCCGGAAAGCGTGGGCGGTCATGATTCGCCATTTCACTCGATCACCAGAGTCGTGGATCAGCTCAGTGTTCCTGTCTCGTCCATGCTACGTGGCCAAGCCATCCAGGTATTTTCCTCTCGGTCTTCCTCTTGGTCTGTTCCCTTCGATCTTGCCAGCTGTCACTAAGTTCTCCAGTCCATTTCTTCTCATAACATGTCCCAAAAATTTTGACTGTCTATGTCTAATTTCTCTAATCAATCTACGATTTTCATTTGTCTCTTGTAGTACTTGGTCATTGGTTTTTCTATCTGTCCATGGTATTCTTTGCATTTTCCTCAGAAACCACATTTCTGCAGCCATCAGATGTTTTTCAGCTTGACTGCACATTGTCCAAGTTTCACATCCATACAAAAGAACAGGCTCTATGTACCCCCTCAACACTCTTTTTCTCGTTTCAATTGACATCATTTTATTGGTCAGAATGTTTTTCATCTTGCTAAAGGCTACTTTCGCCATGGCGATTCTTGTTCTAATCTTTTCAAGGCTTCTGCCATCAGATGTTATGACTGTTCCGAGATAATTGAACCGATTCACTTGTTGAAGAATATTCCCATTTACTTGTATATTACATTGTGGCACTTCATTCTTCCTAGTGACGACCATAACCTGAGTCTTTTTACAATGTAATTCTAACCCCAGTTGCTCACTGCGTACAACAACAGCGTGTACTAATTGTCTAATGACATGAAAATGTGGTTTCTTAGGAAAATACAAAAAAATACCATGAATAAAAAGAAAAACCAAGAATGAGCAAGTCCTACAAGAAACAAATAAAAACCGTAAACTGATTAGAGAAACTAAACGTAAGAAGTCGAGATCTTTTGAGCACGTTATGAGATGAAATAAACTAAAGAACTTGATGACAAATGGCAAGATTGAAGGGAAAAGAACAAAGAAGAGAGGTAGAAATCTGGATGGCTTGATCACATGCTATAGTCGAGACAAGAACACGGAGCTGATCCACGACTCTGGTGATCGCGTGAGATGGCGAAGAAACGTTAACGTATACGATTATCAGCATGGCATATGATGATGATGGTGAAACTGAAAGTGCCTTGACTTCTGTCAATAGAGCACGTTTGATTATTTAAGTTGCACATACGCTGAGATGATAAAGGAGAAAGCACAGCATATAAATTATAACAGACAATAAAGTAGCAGGCACAACATATAAATTATAACAGACAATAAAGTAAAAGGCACAACATATAAATTATAACAGACAATAAAGTGGAAGGCACAACATATAAATTATAACAGACAATAAAGTAGAAGGCACAACATATAAATTATAACAGACAATAAAGTGGAAGGCACAACATATAAATTATAACAGACAATGAAGTGGAAGGCGCAACATATACATTATAACAGACAATAAAGTGGAAGGCACAACATATACATTATAACAGACAATAAAGTAAAAGGCACAACATATAAATTATAACAGACAATAAAGTAGAAGACACAACATATAAATTGTAACAGACAATGAAGTGGAAGGCACAACGTATAAATTATAACAGACAATAAAGTAGAAGACACAACATATAGGTTATAACAGACAATAAAGTGGAAGGCACAACATATAAATTATAACAGACAATAAAGTAGAAGGCACAACATATAAATTATAACAGACAATGAAGTGGAAGGCACAACATATAAATAATAACAGACAATGAAGTGGAAGGCACAACATATAAATTATAACAGACAATGAAGTGGAAGGCACAACATATAAATTATAACAGACAATGAAGTGGAAGGCACAACATATAAATTATAACAGACAATGAAGTGGAAGGCACAACATATAAATTATAACAGACAATGAAGTGGAAGGCACAACATATAAATTATAACAGACAATGAAGTGGAAGGCACAACATATAAATTATAACAGACAATGAAGTGGAAGGCGCAACGTATACATTATAACAGACAATAAAGTGGAAGGCACAACATATAGGTTATAACAGACAATAAAGTGGAAGGCACAACATATAGGTTATAACAGACAATGACAAAATCACAATCAGGATTATCAAATAGGAGGTAGATCCTTTACAGAACATCGATCTCATCGCAGCGCACTGAAAACTCTCTTGATCTCTGGCCACTTTTCTTGATATTTGGCCACTTCTCTCGATATCTGGCCACTTCTCTCGATGTCTGGCCACTTCTCCCGCCTCATACATCCTCCTGCCCAAGGTGTCTGCAATGTCCTGTTTCCACCTTGTAGCTGGTCTATCCCTTTCTCCACTCCCAGGAACCACGTCTTCCATCCCTGTTCTCTCCCAGCCACTGTGAAGTGTCATGTGACCAAAGTATTCCAGTTTCCGAGATAGGATACTGTTCATTGTGTGCTTCACTCAACAGTAGATACTAATAAAGCAACATACAACACAATCTTTCTACCAAGTGGATGCTAGCAATGCTAAACAAGAAGCACGAGGAGGAGGAGGAGGAGGAGGAGGAGGAGAAGAAGAAGAAGAAGAAGAAGAAGAAGAATAAGAAGAAGAAATATATCAAGCTAACACGACTATGCCGTGGCGCAATAGCTAGCATGCTTGCCATAGGGCCCAGTAGCTGTATGTTCGAAGTCCCTCCGAGGGAGGGGATTTTGGTTCATTAACCTGGGGTCTCAACATTGACACCAGAAAGTTGACTAGGAAGTAAAGTCGGCCTGTTTGATATTATATACATCACCCATATGGCGATTGATCTCAAAATATAACGCTAGAACAATATAACAAATGTTTTCCCTCCTTGTATAGGAGATTCTTACTACTTTCTTTTAACAGAACTTTGTTTTTCGTTCACTCGCTTTGAATTTGCGTGTACTCCACACTGGGCTGATTTGTGCATGTGGGCCAGCTTTCCCTAATATCAGTGTCCCTCGCCATCAGGAGAACTCACTCCGACTTCTGAGTGCATGTAATTTACGTCTCCATGACAACGACGAGACGTCAAGGTTTAAGTCCAGCTGATCAGTTTAGGAGTGAACTTACTACCCTTCAGCACACAGCAAGATCATGAGCCAAAGCTGTTAACCTTTCAGCCATGCGATTTCCAACACGACTTTCATGATCCTGTCGTTTCTATTTGTTTCTACTCCTCTTCTATTAAATATATGTAACTAACACCATTTCAAAGATGATGTCGTATTTACTTGTTTCTCTTCTTCTTCTATTAAATATCTGTAACTAACACGACTTTCATGATCCTGCCGTTTCTACTTGTTTCTCCGCCTCTTCTATTAAATGTCTGAAACTAACAGGATTTCATCATCCTGTTGCTTCTACTTATTTTTTCTCCTCTTCTATTAAATGTCTGAAGCTAACCTATTTAAAAGATACTGTCGTTTCTACTTGTTTCTCCTCCTCTTCTATTAAATATCTGTAACTAACACGGCTTTCATAATCCTGTAGTTTCTAGGTGTTTCTTCTGACTGACTAGCATCTTGCCGTCTTGACAGATGATAGTTTGTAGAATGGGGTTGTACCTCTCCATAACATAAAGCCTGGGATGAATTAAGAGACCATGTGTTGCCCATACAGCATGATCCCTCTCTCGGCCTGCCTAGTTTACTACAGAGGAAAGGCAACACCAATACGTCTGGAACAAGACAAGCTGCAGAAGCTGCCGGATCAGCAAAGCAATACTCTAACCGTCTGCCTGTCGGAGCTTCCATCCTAGACCAGTTACCAACCAAGGCTTAGTTAGGGCCTGGTCTGCCCTGTCATGACATTTAATCTTTAGGTTGCGTTTCCTCGCACTAGGGTAAAGCTTGTACCCTCCCAATTGCACTCCTCCGCCCAAAGCCGTTGGCACAATGTGGTGCGTCGGGTTTGGTGAGGGCCGCCCAAGATTGGGCGCTAACAGAAAGCAAGTAGTACCCTATACTGCCATACGGTAGTGTAGGCATATCTAAGACCTGACACCGGGTGGTTCTCCCCTTCTTATATCACATATCTGCAACTAACACGACTTCCATGATCCTGTCGCATCACCTTGTTCCTCATCCTCTTCTACCTGTAACTACCACGATTTCAAAGATACTGAAACATCTAGTTGCTGCCACTCGTCTGATATAAATGCAAATCAATACACTGTGAATGCATTCTCGTGTTTATTGTCTACCTGACAGAACGCATTAAAATAAATAAATAAACAGACATCAATTATCTCTATACCAGCGCCTGAAGATCTGGCCTGACCTCAAGACCAAGGTTGATTCCATTTATGTTTGTATCTTCTTTTTTTTTAGTTATCATCGGCCTCAATTTGGCAAAGAAAATTGTAGCAAAAAATCGTTGCAGGTCAAATATTAAGAATACGAGAGTCGCAGACTGGAGAATGCCTCGTGGAAACAAGTTCTAGGGTTCGTTAATCGCAGATCATGAGAGATTTACAGGCAGCGCTGTCACGAGCCACTGCACGCGCGTGAGAAACATGCCAAGGATTCTCAATTTGTTTATCCGGGGGATTCGTCATTATATGCCTTGCAAAGTGGCGTACGCCTTCATGTTTCACTATTGGTCTCCATTATTGGTGATTCTATTGATAATTGTCGTCCTGGCCACGCCATCAAGCATAGTTTGTTTTGGTTTACCTCTGCTTCTTCTACCGCTGATCTTTCTAGTCATCACAATGCTCTCTAATGTATTTCTGCTCTTTCTACGCCCAAAGAAAACTGATTGTCTCGCTCTTAAAATTCTGTGTACGCTTCTACATTTAATTACTAATTATAAATTATATTATACAATATCTTTAGAAAAAATACTTTCCTCCGAAGTCCAGGTAACTTTTTAAAACCCACTGCAATGTGAATTCTCCTCTTCCTCCTCCTCCTCCCCCTCCTCCTCCCCTTCTTCTTTTTCTTCTTCTTCTTCTTCTTCTTCTTCTTCTTCTTCTTCTTCTTCTTCTTCTTCTTCTTCTTCTTCTTCTTCTTCTTCTTCTTCTGCTTCTTCTTCTTCTTCTTCTTCTTCTTCTTCTTCTTCTTCTTCTTCTTCTTCTTCTTCTTCTTCTTCTTCTTCTTCTTCTTCTTCTCCATGACATTTGACTGCCATTTACTGCCTATATATAATTCCTTGCGATGTATGGCGGGGGGTGGGGGGTGTCTGAGGAATAAAGGCCGCCTGGCTAGTGCAGTCGCCGCGAACTGTGCAGGTTAGAGTTTTCTTTTTGCCCGGGACAGAAAATAATAATAATAACAACATCACCACCAACAACAGCAACACCACTACAACCCAACAACATCAACAACAACACACGTCCCGAGGCAGAGACATGCGAATACTCTCTAAAGTACTAGGCCCATGAACATGTTGTAGGCCTGAATGCACGGAGAGAAAGGTGGGCCGGTCTTTCCCTCACCTAGCGGGCGACGAGTACACGGAGGAAAAGGTGGGATGGTCTTTCCCTCACATACCGGACAAGTTCATGTAGGGATAGATGTCTGGTCTTTTCCTCATATAGCGGACGACGAGTGCACGGAGGGATAGGTGGCCGGTCTTTCCCTCACCTAGCGGACGACGAAAGCAGGCGTCCAGCCCTCGTCCGACCGCAGTTGTGACATTATCAGTGAAACCTCCTAGCGAATACACTAACAAGCCCGGTGGTTACGTCTGTTTGCGTGCCCAAAATATTTAATTGTCCTAAATTTATTTTGTCTTAAAAACCAGTCTTTTTTCAGTATATAGCTAGTTCTTGATGGATAAATACATCTGTTCTTATTTTTGTCGAATGCATTTCTAGACATCATCATCATCATCATCATCATCATCATCATCATCATCATCATCATCATCATCATCATCATCATCATCATCATCATCATCATCATCATCATCAACATCGTCGTCGGCGTCGTCATTATCGTCATCATCATCATCATCATCATCATCATCAACATCTTAAAGATCATCGGTCAGTTTTGCCGTGAAGAGTCGTGGGGAGGAATAGTTGGCGCTTCAGCATTTTAGACCAAGTGACTGGTGTAGGGGATAAATCCGCTACTTCAGCATAAGCACACCGAAAGTTTAAGAGCGAGGGCTCTTATCCACTCCGCCGCACTGACCTCTACAAGAGATAATGAACGGGATATTTACGACCAAGTTCACGACCAAGACGAGACTTAGATATGCCTGAGACACGGTCATCCTCTCAAACAGTGCTAACAGATTCGAAGAACTGATTCCGTCTGTCAAGAGACACAATGAAAATCACAATCTGTTTCTGAACTTAAACAAAACAAAAACATAACTACATGCCAACAAAAGACCGCAATCAACAAGAAAGAAACTGAAAATCTCGCAGAGTTTGAACATCTTGGCTCTACAGTCAGTAACAATTGGAACCGTACTAAAGAAGCCAGGCACAAAATGGACATAGCCATGCAGAGATTAATCAGTGTTAACATCCCATGGCACAACACTAACAAACAAGTTAACTGATTCAGTGCTAAACAAGAAGTAGGGTTGGACCAAACAAAAATGGGTGGTGGAAACTGGGAAGTAGGGGTGTGTCACAATTATAACTTAAAAGTTGTTAAAATGGTAGCAGACATGTTGTGGTATATATCACATTAACGGGGGTTGCATTGGGGAAAATACGGCAGATAAGGGAAATCGCTTAAGACGATAAATCGTACAATGGTACTTAATCAGTGAAAGTAACCTTTCTGAGCACAAGCATCTCTCCTGCGGCAACATATGAAAATGAGTTGTGGACCTTTCCGCATTTTCTGCGGCAACTTATGAATGTGAGTCGTGGACCGTTTCGCATTTCCTGAGGCAACATATGAAAGTGAGTTGTGGACCTTTCCGCATTTCCTGCGGCAACATATGAAAGTGAGTGGTGGATCTTTTCGCAATCACTAACTAAAATAGGAGACGTTTGTAAGTCAGCATGGCTGAATGGATAAGAACGCGTAAACATCCGGTGTGCTGATGCCGAGGTAAGCGATTCAACCCCTACACCGGACAGCTGGACTAAAATGTTGACCTGTCGTCCTTGACTTGGGGACTCTGATTACAAGTACCTCTGAAGTCGGAGTGGGTTCGCCTAATGGCGAAGGTCACTGTTAATAGGTAAAGCAAATCCACACGCAAAATTCAGTCCAGCACTACTTGAAGTAGTGTGTCCGAACTACGCTTGAGTTCAAAGCGAGCGAGCCCAACAAAAAAATAAAAAAAATTGGGACTTCTGAGCTCAGATGTTATAGAAAAGTTCTTAGGATATCCTGGACCAAGAAGAAGAATATTATTGAAACCCTCCCAGATCTGAACACGGAAGCAAACTGGCACATAAATAGTTTGATGTCTCTGACACTGAAATGACAAGGCCTTATTTAAAGCCTTCAGAAGTCCAATTGGGAGGGTACCAGCCTGAGCCTAGTGTGGGGATTTGCAACCTAAAGACTAAATGTTACGACAGGGAAGACCACTAGGCTCTAAGCGTTAGTCGGCAAATGGTCTAGGATGGAAGCTCCGAAAGGCTGATGGTTAGAGTATTGCTTCGCTGATCTGGCAGCGTCTGTAGCTTGTCTTGTTCCAGATGATGCCGTAAAGTATATATTGATATGGGATAGCACTGTTAGACAGTTGTAAAGTATTTTTTATTTTAAAGTTGAATATCCTTTCTTTGGACTGCCAGAGTAACTAATAACGATTGCCTGAAAGAGGTTAATGAAACTAGAACACTATATACAACAATAAGAAAGAGACAAACAGCTGTCTTTGGTCATGTGATGAGAAGAGAGGCATTGGAGAACATCGTGACAACTGGAAAGATCGAGAGGAAGAGAGGCAGAGGCAGACCAAGAGAAATGATGCTGGATGGATTGAGACGGTGGCATGGAGGAATATCATCAGCAGAGTTGATCCAGAACACAAAATACCGAGATCTGTGGAGAGCCATGAACGCCTACGCCAGCTGGCATGACACTTGATGATGACGATAATGATATCCTTTACAGGACGTTGCAGTCGACACCAGCATTTTACTGCCGTTGTTGATGTCTTGGCAAGTTTTACGTTCAGTAGTTTGCCATTGATTTCTGAACGACCGGCTCCCATACCAACACGTTAAAACCAGCGAGACACGGTCTGCTGCCAAATCGGTCACCGCTGTGTTTAGAACGCGGGTAAGCGGCATTACGAATCGCGCCCGCAACGCCATCGCCACGGAGCGCGGCGATGGTTCGGAGGATGGTCCAATGGACTATATTTAACTACATCTTTAGTTGTCTGTATTTCATCTGACCAAGCTGGATGAATGTGCAATCTTGCATTTCAAGCTCTCTCTCTCTCTCTCTCTCTCTCTCTCTCTCTCTCTCTCTCTCTCTCTCTCTCTCTCTCTCTCTGTCTCTCTCCCTCTCTGTCTGTTTGTCTCTCTTTCACTCTCTCTGTCTGTCTGTCTCTTTTACTATCTATCTCTCTCTCTTTTACTCTCCTTGTCTCTCTCTCACTGTCTTACTCGGTCTGATAAGTGATGTATGAATGAAATAATGTATAAGAACAGAGAGACAAGAAGAGCAGAATGTCAGAAGGGCCTGCGTGCCCACTTATTATCCCTTTGAAAATAAAGTTTGTTCGTTTGTTCGTTTCCTCTTTCACTCTCTAGCAGTCTCACTCTGTCTAACTCTCTCTCTCTCTCTCTCTCTCTCTCCTTCTCTCCCTCTCGCAATCTCTTCTTTCTCATTATGGCTCATTCTCTCTTTCTCTCTCCTTCTCTCCCTCTCGCAATCTCTTCTTTCTCATTATGTCTCACTCTCTCTCTCTTTTTCTCTCCCTCTCGCAATCTCTTCTTTCTCATTATGTTTCTCTCTCTCTCTCTCTCTCTCTCTCTCTCTCTCTCTCTCTCTCTCTCTCTATCTATCTCTCTCTTCCTCTCTTCACTCAATCTCTCTCTCTCTCTCTCTCTCTCTCTCTCTCTCTCTCTCTCTCTCTCTCTCTCTCCCCCACGACAGTGTACCGCACCCTATATTAAACGTAAAACTAAATCTGATTTCACAAAATCAAATCCACCCGAACCATACATTACCTAAAATTACCTAGCTTAAATCATTTTTACCTCTTTAAACTTTATCAACTCTGCGTTATTTACAACTATCATTATAATTTCCAAATGTCCCGAAGGTAAGACGTGAGTTCAGATTGCTACCTGGTCGTATTTTCATTTCTAGCAAAACCTAATTAAGTTATTGTCACGTACGTGAGTAATAGAGTGGTTGGTTTATGTGTTTTTAAGTATTTTTGAACATTTTTTGGGAGAGTACGCTAATTTTGTTAGCAAGAAAAAAAGTTCAGATTATAAGTGAATGAATATGAAATGTGACGGCCAGAAGGCTTATGTCCTGACTGAATTTGATAGAAAATATAATCTTAACAAAAATTGGTTCAGGAGGTGGATTCTGTGGTATACGTAGATGCAGTGACGGGGAGGAAAATTGATTTTCTGTAATCCTTGGTGATTATTTTGTTTGTTGAGCCACAAGGAATCATGAGGTTTTGGTCGTGTTTCTTGCAGTTATTGCAAGCGATTAATATTTTTTGTTGTTGGCCGGGTCTACTTCGTGGCTACTTATTTGGCGCCTAGGGAAGAGGGCTGAGTACGGGATTTCTTATTCCGATGCAACACGAGTTTTTGTGGTTATGGTTGTGTGGTTGATAGACATTTATGGTGGGTTGTTAAGGGCTGGGTACCATTTATGTCCATACTGTATAGGTGTGGATTCAGGCGGATGATAGACCTGCCTAATGAAGGCACCAATGTTTAGAGGTGTCTAGTTGGCAGTAAGTCTTTGTGTGTGACTCTTTGATAATCAAAATCGTTCCTTTGTTAGTTCTTTTATGTCGAAGTACAATTAAAAGTATATGGTATCATATACCCATTAAAATGTACCCACAACGCGAAGAAGGCTCATCTACGTATTTTTACTTAATTCTTATGCGGTCATCATATTTGCATTTTTGTTTTACCCACACATATTCATAATTTCCCTCTTCTGTGTTCCATTTCGAGGGAAGCACTTATTATATTTATGTTTGCACCTATCCTGGTGTTTGTTTATCTTTCTGTCGATTGCTTCTGTCTCTGTGTTTCTTTAAGTCTTTATTTGTTGTTTCTTTTCCTGTGTATGTCGGGTTTGGAATCTTTCTAAAAATGTTTTAAATGTTCATTGCGTGGCTGAGCGTTATATATATATATTTAGTAGATGCGATTGTTACACACAGTGAACAACTAGGGTTAGAATTAAATTGTAAAAAGACACAGATTATGGTCGTCACTAGGAAGGACGAAATACCACAATGTAATATACAAGTAAATGGGAATATTCTTCAACAAGTGAGCAGGTACAATTATCTCGGAACAGTAATAACATCTGATGGGAGATGCCTTGAAGAGATTAGAACAAGAATCGCCATGGCAAAAGTAGCCTTTAGCAAGATGAAAAACATATTGACCAATAAAAAGATGTCAATTGAAACGAGAAAAAGAGTGTTGAGATGCTACATTGAACCTGTACTTTTGTATGGATGTGAAGCGTGGACAATGAGCAGTCAGGCTGAAAAACATCTGATGGCTGTAGAGATGTGGTTTCTGAGGAAAATGCAAAGAATACCATGGACAGCCAGAAAGACCAATGAACAAGTCCTTCAAGAAACAAATGAAGATCGTAAATTGATTAGAGAAATTAGACGTAGACAGTCAAAATTTTTTGGGCATGTTATGAGAAGAAATGGATTGGAGAATTTGGTGACAACTGGTAAGATCGAGGGGAACAGACCAAGGGGAAGACCTAGAAGCAAGTACCTGGATGGCTTGGCCTTGTGGCATGGTCGAGACAAAAACACGGAGCTGATCCACGACTCTGGTGATCGAGTGAGATGGCAGAACATGACCGCCCACGCTTACCGGCATGGCACATGATGGATGGATAGATATATATATATCAGCTGAAAAAACATCTGATGGCTTTGGAAATGTGGTTTCTGAGGAAAATGCAAAGAATATCATGGACAGACAGAAAAACCAATGAACAAGTCCTTCAAGAAACAAATGAAGATCGTAAACTGATTAGAGTCATTAGACGTAGACAGTCAACATTTTTTGGGCATGTTATGAGAAGTGACTTGGAGAACTTGTACACTGGCAAGATCGAATGGAAGAGACCAAGGGGAAGACCGAGAAGCAAATACCTGGATGGCTTGGCCACGTGGCAAAGTCGAGACAGGAACACGGAGCTGATCCACGACTCTGGTGATCGAGTGAGATGGCAGAACATGACCACCCACGCTCTTATCGGCATGGCACATGATGGATATATATATATATAATTTTTTTATCTGTTCCTAGTTGCCTATCTAGTTTTATTATTTATTTATATCTGTTCTCCCTAAGTTCATGTTTTGCTTTCTAGTTTCAGTGCCAGCATGTCTCTCTCGGTATCTCTCTTTATCTATGTACATATATTATCTTTCTAATTGTATATCTCTGTCTCACTTTGTCTAGGTTTATAATTTTACCCTTTAATATTCAATGACCATGTCTGTCCCTCGTTATCTTTACCCTTTCGATCTTCATGTGTCTATGTTTAAGTGTCTGATTTTTTCCTGCCTTATAAATACTCTTGCAACACTCCCTTTATAGTTTTACGTATGCTCCAAAACTATACATACTGTTTTTACTTACATCAGATTGTATATCTGATTCTGATGTAAAAGAACCTAATTCAAAATAAACCTTCGTTTTCATTTACAAATCTCTAATCCACACGCAAAAATGAGTGCAGTGCATATGAAACAGTAGCACGCGTATAGATTACTTCTGAGTTCAAAGCGAGAGAACGTGGGGAGGGGGTGGGGACGGGGGCGGGGGGGGGGAGGGGGAACTACAATTCTAATAACACGAGCGGTCTTCGGCTACCGTTATCCTTGTTTGTCCGTTTATTTGTCTTTCATTCTTCGCTCACGTCTTGTTTCTAAGAGGATTTAATTTCCGAAATGAAAATTTACGTTTTAATTACATGCCCCCGGCTAATATTACCGAAAGCAGGAAAATGAACACGTTAGGATAACAAACAAATAACGTGGGCAATGATCCTGTAGCAGGTTCAAGAACGTTCTAGGTGGTTTTAGAGCTAGAAAACAGTAGGGGTTAAAAGTCAAGACGATCGACTTCATTGCACTGAGCTTTATCCCATATGGCTCGGAGTCTCCACAAGGCGGATTGCCGAAACGTCGCACAAAGCACGAACTCCGTAGCTCCAGCGACCACCCCCAGGAGTCTCTGAGAAAATTGCACTCGTGAACCCAACCACGTAGCCCAGAATGGAATCCACGACCCTCGGATAGGGAGGCAGGCAGCGCAATTACTCTGCCCATAGAGACGCCCTCTGTGATAGAGTAGAGCAGAGTACAGGCCCCTGTTGCAGGCCCAAGACTCATTGGTAAATGAAGCTAGACGCATATTTGTATATACCGGACAGCACTCAATGGGTGAGGCTTTTAGTATCACTCCGGTAAGTGATTGACAGAATACGGTAAATACGAGGTGATTGGTATCACTCCGGTAAGTGATAGACAGAATACGGTAAATACGAGGTGATTGGTATCACTCCGGTAAGTGATAGACAGAATACGGTAAATACGAGGTGATTGGTATCACTCCGGTAAGTGATAGACAGAATACGGTAAATACGAGGTGATTGGTATCACTCCGGTAAGTGATAGACAGAATACGGTAAATACGAGGTGATTGGTATCACTCCGGTAAGTGATAGACAGAACACAGTAAATACCAAGTGATTGGTATCAGGTCGGTAAGTGATAGACGACAGAATACAGTAAATACCATGTGAATGGTATCAGGTCGGTAAGTGATAGACAGAATACAGTAAATATCAGGTGATTGGTGTCACTCCGGTAAGTGATAGACAGAATACAGTAAATACGAGGTGTTTGGTATCACTCCGGTAAGTGATAGATACAGTACAATAAATCCATCCATCCATCCATCCACCCATCCATCCATCCATCCATCTCTCTCTGTATGTCTGCCTGCCTGCCTGCCTGCCTGCCTGCCTGCCTGTCGGTCTACTAGGGGGGGCTTTAAATGAAAACCATAAATGTTGTGTGCGTGTATGTCTGTGTGTGTATGTGTGTGTGGTTGTATGTGTATGTATGTGTGTATGTATGTATGTGTGTATGTATGTGTGTGTGTGTGTGTGTGTGTGTGTGTTTGTGTGCGCGCGTATCATTGTTCGAGTAGTCACCACTGCGTTTAATGCAAATCCTCCAGCGCCAATAAAGTGCTTGAATTTCTCACACGATCAACATCTCCCTAAACCTATTTCATCATCATCATCATCATCATCATCATCATCATCATCATCTTCACCATCACCTTCAACACCTCCTTTTCAAGCCATCCATAGGGCCTCCCAACACACCCTCCTCCATGCCTGGACACTCCAGCTAAAACACTGGGTGCCTTTCCTGTGATGGATTACGCCAAGTTCGCTCCCCCAGCATTTGTTCCCAGTTCGGGTTACTAATTACACACACGTCTACTCCATCAAATCTCTCTTGCCGACAGTTAATTACTGCCGTATAATGGGATCTGTCAAAAGCCTTCGTGTCGTCAGTCAAACATAAATATCTACCCCCTTTTTTTAAGTCGGAGTGCATTGTTCTATCAGTGTCTTATAAAGGAATAACGGGTTTGTAGATGTAGTGTTTAGTACTTACATCTTCTCTTTTGCATCCTCGTATTACATATATAATTGTAGTGTTTAGTATTTGTGTTTTCTCTTGTCAATCCTCGTATTAAATATGTTGTAATTGTTAAGTTCTCGTTTTTTTCTCTCTTTTATATCATCGTATTACATCTCTAGATGTAGTGTTTAATATTTGCATCTTTTCTTTTTTGTCCTTGTATTACATCTCTAGATGTAATGTTTAGTAATTGCATCTTTTCTTTTATATCCTCGAAATTACGTCTCTAGATGTAGTGTTTAGTATTTGCATCTTTTCTTTTATATCTTCGTGGTACATCTCTAGATGTAGTGTTTAGTATTTGCATCTTTTCTTGTATATCCTAGTGTTACATCTCTAGATGTATTGTTTAGTACTTAGATCTTCTATTTATGCAACCAACCAACCCATAAGCCAATCAATGAATTAACCAATCAGAAAACCTACCCAACGAACCAACCACCTCACCCACCTACTCACCAATCAACCAACGCACCAACCAACCATCTAACCACCCATCGACCAACCAGCCCACCAACCCACCCACCCATCCAATCATCAACCCACCCACGCACTCACCAACCCACCAACAAACCTCTACACTCCCGTATTGAATATGATGGATAACGCACAAGAAAACAGAAGGCAACTTTCCTCCAAATCCCACCCTATTGATCCGACCCGGCTTCTAAGAGAGGAAACATTTTCATTACGAGGCGTTGGCGAGGTCATTGATTATCAATTAAAACATTACCCAGAAAAGAAGAGGGGGGGAAAAATGCGTCCGTGGACGCAGCCAATCAAACGTGATAAAGGTACTGTCCTGATAATGGTCGCCAGTTCTCTCATTAGTGGTATACGGTAGCTGGTTTAGTCAATCAATCCTGCCGACATTCCGGAAGTCATCACCCAGTCCTGCATTATTTTTGTGCCTTCCTCATTTCCCGTCGTTCTGCTAAGTGTTCCTTGTACGTTCCTCTTTTGATGGGAGTGCATCACACCCACTTATACATCCCCCTAGCTCGAAGCCAGTCTGTCTCGGTCAATGTTTAAAATAATTTGCCCCGCAGCATTTTTCAAATGTGGGTCATTTATGTGATATGGATATCATATTTTGTAGGCGGGAATGCATGAAGGAATTACTGGTCAATCTTTCCCTCACGTAGCAGGCGAAGAGCCTAGTCGTGAGCCCTCTTTCGACCGTGCTCATAACATTCATTAGAATGTTCTACATTCTTCTGGAAGCCGTCTCTGTAGCGAACGGATAACAAAAGGTATACTCTCCCAAACCGCGCTGGAAATACAGCTACGTCCATTTGGAAGCAGGCCGCCTTGCGTTGGTTTCTATACAACGGTTTGAGTGCCGGTCGTTCAGAAAGCAATGGCAAACTACTGAACGTAAACTTGCCCAGGAATCACTAACAGCCAAAAAATGCTGGATATGCAACTAACGTTGTAAGTGAGTCACGGTAGAGTGGCGCTTAGACGCCCGGGCATATGTTTAAAAATAGACCTGCTCCCAAGTTGACCCAGCCTAAAATGGCACCAGGAAATGTCTGGGGAAGCAAAAGCGACCAGCTGGATACTGACCACATGACATACCCAGGGCTGGATACTGACCACATGACCTACCCAGGGCTGGATACTGACCACATGACCTACCCAGGCTGGATACTGACCACATGACCAACCCAGGGCTGGATACTGACCACATGACCCACCCAGGGCTGGATACTGACCACATGACCCACCTAGGACTGGATACTGACCACATGACACACCCAGGGATGGATACTGACCACATGACACACCCAGGGATGGATACTGACTACATGACACACCCAGGGATGGATACTGACCACATGACACACCCAGGGATGGATACTGACCACATGACACACCCAGGGATGGCTACTGACCACATGACACACCCATGGATGGCTAATGACCACATGACACACCAAGGCTGGATATTGACCACATGACACACCCAGGGATGGATACTGACCACATGATCTACCCAGGGCTGGATACTGACCACATGACACACCCAGGGCTGATTGGTTTATACAAATATGAGGCTATCACCAGATGGGCCATACGGCGTGTAGAAGGGTCCTTTACTGACCTCCTCTAGGCAGATCCCGTCTCAGGTAACAGATCGATATGCCTTTGAGTAGGCTTTCCTTGAGAGCAGTATCTGATCTTGTCCAATGATGGATGGATGGTCTTGTCCACCAACACACTCTGACAACAAATGTCGCCAGACAGAGCCCATCATCCCCCAAAAAAGGTAATCTGCCTATGAGAGGAAGACACCATAGACGAAACCACAACCGTCGAAGTCGAAAGATGTTGGCCTAAATGAGACGGGATTAGAAAATCCACATCTAAACACGCCGATGGATATACGGATATCATGCAACATCCCAAGCAAGCCACCCTGCTGGTGATCCACGCCGGGATAGGCACATAGTGAACGTTGGTGGTTGAAGATGTATGTCTGCAGGTATGTATGTATGTGTTTGTGTTTATGCATGTGCTTGTGTATGTGTTTTTTTTCTTCTCACCTGCCTACATCATAACGTGGTAATATGCAGTGTTTAGGCTTACAACATTAATTTGAAAATGGCTGCTCCCCTATGTGAATGTAACATGCACAATGATGAACGAAAGATGCGTGATTGGAAAGGCCACATGTAAGACGGGCCTGCGTGACCAATTTATGAACCTTTGAAAATAAAATTCGTTCCTTCTACTCACTGTTCCCATATCTATTTGGTTGTAATATATTTTCTCTCTCCCTCGAAGACGGCATGTAGGTGCTTGATTAGGCTTCACTCCCAATTCATTACGGATTCAAAGAGTATGCCTAGCAAGGTGGAGAAAGGAATATTTCGTGTGGAATGGCTCTCGTCGCTTCAGAGGTCACAGATCGTGAGAATTGTATGGATATTTTGTCCTGGCCGCGCGGGTGTACGGGGGAATGAACAGGCTGATAGGCTAGCAGGTAATGCACCTCTTGGTGGTATCTTGCCTATGGACAAGGGGGAGGTGGTCGTGCGCTTGTGAGACCAGGTGGAGAATGCGGAGGAACAGATTGAGAACTCATATGTGGAAAGAATGAGATTGCGGGGGATCGGCAGGGGTTCTGGAAGAATCTCAAACCTGAGAGGGAAGACCAGGAGAACTTTTAATCAGATAGCGGTGGGAAGGATTAGTAGTACCACTCTTCGCTGGCTGTTGAACGAGCGGACTGAGCACGTATGGGAATGTCCTGAGTGCAGTGATGACGGTTCTTGACTCAACTCAACTCAACTCAACTTCCAATTTGTGTAATCTAACTCGCGTTAGAGACTTGTTAATACCGGTCAGCTTCCGTTCTACACTGACGATTTCTGCCCCCCCCCCGGAAGGTTAACCCGGTCAACAAATGCCTGCAGAAGTCGGATGTGTCGGCCTAACGGCGCAAGAACGCAGCTCTGCTGTAAACGGGCACAACGCGATCACATCCGAAAAAAAAACTCCGGATGAACGCAGAAGAAGAAGAAGAAGATTTCTGCCCTGTCCATGCTTTTTCCTGCTTGTATTGGTGCATCGTTGCAAGCTGGTCCGCCCGTCAATTACCCTTCATGCCCACATGTCAGGATGCGTGCATGCAGGTAAGTGATTACGTTTTATTCTTGTTTTCTCGAGCAAAGGTTAGGTACCCAAGAGGTAATCACACTCGTAATATTAAAAACCAACTGGTCTGGTTAAAAATTCCCCAGCCCTCCGTTAGGAATCGAACTAGGTAATTTCTGAGCATGAAGCAGACAACATAATCACTCAGCCACGCCGCCCCTGCTAAGTCTTAAACTTTACTTCTTGTATCTGCACCTAACAAAAGAGAGAACGTCAAGTATTCTCCAGGCTACTGTTTTTGTATCATGTATTGTTATGATCAATATTCCACGTGTGACACGATTCTCGGCTGTCATCAGAAGTTACTAAAGTATGTTTCTTTTGTTTTGCAATATATAAGAACACGAAGTAATGCAGATTTACATAACACAAGTGCGGAAAACAAAGAACGTTGCGGTGACGAGTCTTCATCAGTAAATACAGGCAAGACAACGCAACATATAAACACGGAGAAGACACTACAGTGACTATTTAAATGCGATGACGTTTTATATTGTCCATTGTATTGTCCAGTGATGTCTTATACTGTCAATTGTATTGTCCAGTGATGTCTTGTATTGTCCAGTGATGTCTTATATTCTCCTGTGATTATATTCTCCTGTGGTTCTGGCCAGTGATGTCTTGTATTGTCCAGTAATGTCTTGTATTGTCCTGTTATATATTGATATGTCTAGTGATGTCTTGTATTGTCCAGTGATGTCTTGTCCTATCAACCGGTGTTTTAAAAAGGGTTGTACTTCTTATGGATCGGTCTTTGTCCATAGAATACCAAGCCGCTTTCTTTGTCCCATCCTTTAATAAACCTGATGCATTTCTCCGATCATTCACAAATTCAGATACCTTTCGTCAATCCTCTACTAAACCTTATACTTTTTCTCTAATCCTCCACTAAACCTGACAACATTCTCTAATCCTCAACGAAGCCAAATACATTTCTCCAATGCTTCCGATCACTCAAAATATCCAGATAAATCTATCCAATCCTTCACTAGGCCTGACACCTTTCTCCAATCCTCCACTAGACCTGACAACTTTCTCCAATCCTCCACTAAACCTGGCACATTTCTCCATCCTCCACTAGGCCTGACACATTTCTCCAATCATTCACTAGGCTTGACACCTTTCTCCCCGCCCTCCACTAAACCTGACACCTTTCTCCAATCCTCCACTAGACCTGACAACTTTCTCCAATCCTCCACTAAACCTGGCACATTTCTCCATCCTCCACTAGGCCTGACACA
This sequence comes from Cepaea hortensis, assembly GCA_963921405.1. NCBI lineage: Eukaryota > Metazoa > Mollusca > Gastropoda > Stylommatophora > Helicidae > Cepaea > Cepaea hortensis. The sequence goes on along the minus strand of OY992889.1, from coordinate 95,199,129 downwards.
TTTCTCCAATCATTCACTAGGCCTGACAACTTTCTCCAATCCTCCACTAAACATCACACATTTCTCCAATCCATGACCAGCCTGATACCTGTCTCTTTGTTCTTCATTTCATAACGTGTTAACCGCTTTCTGTACACGTGACCAATGTGTTAATATGACAATTTCCCCAACCCGCTTTTCAGGTATCAATTTATATTGCCAATTTAACCCAAACCCCACCCCCCCCCTATTTTTAAACCCCCCCCCCCCCCCCATATTTTTATTTATCGCTATCAAGTCATTTGCCTACGCTTGCGAAGGCAAGAAAAACAGAACTATTCTTTCTACGATCCAAACTGACTCGGCGGTGTTTTCTTCACTCGCCTTTGTCTCGTGCTTTCTCTAACATCCATTTTCGCTGTTGATTGTTTTCTATCCTCAAATTATAACGGGCAATCAAGCAGACCGGATGTGAACGCACTGATTTCCTTCGGAGACCAGGCCAAAGCTTTCCTCGTCTCTGACTGATCGATTGATTAATCCTGACTAGCCCGGATAATCAGTCGCCATTTTAACCCAGAAACAAAAACGGAAAAAAAAAATCCCCTCCTCAATGAAAAATAATAAAAAAATAGTTCTGCCTATTCTTTACAGCAAGGTAGAAATTAATAAATACCATTCACGGAAAGGCAATTAGATATGAAATAGGAATATTATTTTTACACAATTTAATCACGCATTTGGTTTTTTTGTTTTCAGCTGTGTGTATGGCGGAATAGGTAATTAAAGAAAAGAAGCAAATATATAATACAAAAAATAAATTACAAATTAATTGAAAAAGGCAGGCCATGAGACGGGGGAGAAAGCGTTGTCCCTGGCCAGGATACTTGGCGTGTTAAAAGATTACAAAGTTGGTTGCCTGGCTTTCACAGGACGTCGCAATCAACCTCAGTATATTTTGGCTTAAGGGGGGGGGGGTTAAAGGCGGGAAGGTCGATTTCATTGCATGGGGTTTCCGCAGAAGTCGGATGTGTCGGCCTAACGGCGTAAAAACTCAGCTCAGCTGTAAACAGGCACTACGCAATCACGTCCGAAAAAACTCTCCGGATGAACGCAGAAGAAAATTGCACGGGGTTTAATCCCATGTGGATCGGTCTCTTTCTGCCGAGCGGTCTGTCAACGAAAGTGGGATGGTGGGGTGGGGGGTTCTTGTGCCCCAAGAATTCAGACCGCCTGGCTAGTGCAGTCGCTGCGAACTGTGCAGGTTAGGGTTTTCTTTTTGCTGCCCGGCAGAACAAAAATCCGCCCGTCACCTTACCAAGGATTCGAACCTGGGTCTCCCGTATGGGAGCTCAATATAACTCTTAAAACATTGTCATCACTTCTATTGACAAAGATCAATTGCAGAGAACATTCATGCTCTTGTAAAATGTACCTTTGCTTGGACTATTCAACAGTAAACTTCCTTAACAGATCTTCTATCTGCTCTTACTAATACGTATACGAAAATATTTAATTAAATACACTGACTAGTTTCAGATCGCACCCATTCACTTTGATATACATTTGTATATAACAAACATAACGGCAATAAAACGACACGAAATACCCGCTATGAAGGTACAGAAACCCCATCAGGCAGATCTCGTCAACGCCTTATAGTTTTCACCAGAAGCACGCCATCGAAAGAAAGAAATATAACATCCAAGAAACACATAAACTCAAGAAAACGGCAGATAACCACAATAATTATGCCACGTCTGCTTTCATTAGGCGGGCATTCAATCATGATTTCATTGCAATCATCCAAAATAATTTATTTCTAAATTATTTTCCTAGCGGATTTTCTCCTATCTACATACTATCCTAATTGTATTTTTTTCCCCTGCAGCTTATTCTTCTTGTTTAATCTTTTGCGTTTATCTGGAAATATACATCTTGGTTTTGTGGCATTTCGTGATATAGAAAGAGTGTTTTTGTCCAGTTGGCTTATGAATTGAATATATTTCAGATCTTAAAAGGCATATGACCTTCGCAATTAAAGGAATACTATTGGGGTTTGTATAAAGATGTTGGATTCTTGGTGAAGATTTTAGTTGCATAAAAAGAGAATCGTGTATATAATTGTCAGGTAGGACATCCTGACAAAGGCCAATTTTTGACTTAACTAGACACGATCTTGAACAGTGGTTCTCACTGTGGGGTAAATGAGCGCGGATTTCTGAAAGGTTATACTGAGGGGCTTAATGCTTAAACTTTATGTGCGATAACGGCGGGGATTTGGGTTCATCCCATAAAGCAGTCAGTTGTACTTCAGCGTTTGCTTCTCGTTCAGAAATAAATGGCAAAGTACTGAACGTAAAATTGCCTAGTAAATCATTTATAAGCAATTTTAGTGCTACTAATACTGAAGGTAAAATTGCCTAGTGAATCACATACAAGCAATTTTAGTGCTACTAATACTGAAGGTAAAATGGCCTAGTGAATCACATACAAGCAATTTTAGTGCTACTAATACTGAAGGTAAAATGGCCTAGTGAATCACATATAAGCAATTTCAGTGCTACTAAGGGCAGAATGTCAGACCGGCCTGCGTGCCCAATTCTTAACCCTTTGAAAATAAAGTTTGTTCGTTTGTTCATACAAGCAATAAATATAGGTTTTTTTTTTCTTCCGAGTTCGCTCGCTTTGAACTCAATCGTAGTTTATATATGCGCTACTACTTCTAGCCATCAGATGACCAGTGTAAGGATTGAACTCGCTGCCTTAGCATCAGCGCATCGGAAGTTTAAGAGCAAACGCACTTATCAATTTGACTAAGCTGACCCATGCTGCTGGACTTACTTCTTAAAACAGGGCCAAAGCACAAAGCCTGGCCTTAATTGTAGAGACTGTGTTTTTTTCTATGCAGGATGATCCCTCTCTCGACCTGTCTAGTTTACTCCAGAGGAAAAGTAACACCAATACGTCTGGAACAAGACAAGCTGCAGAAACTGCCGGATTAGCCAAGCAATGCTATAACAGTCCGCCTGAATAGAGCTTCGATCCAAGGCCAGTTGCCGTACAGAGACTAGCCGGCAGATAATATATTTAAAAGGCGTTACCAAGCCAGTACAGTTTGAGAACATTTATTCAGACTACACGTGAAAAATATGACATAAAACGTTAAATAGATGTTAAATATTATTATATTTATATAATATTAATTGATTAGACACGGGAGTCCTGATGGCGTAGTGATTAGCACGTTTGCCGACACGGCCGACGAATTATGTTCAAATCCCCCTCATGTAGGAGTCTGTCTGTATGTCTGTCTTCATGTCTGTTTATCTATCGATAATTCTATGTATCCGTGTGTCTATCCCCTGTCTGTAAGACCACCCGTCCATCGGTCTTTTTGTCTGTTTGTTTATCTATCTATCATTCTATTTATCTGTTTGTCTGTCCCTTGTCTGTTTACCATTCCGTCCTTCCGTCGGTCTGTTTGTCTGTTTGTTTGTTTATCTATCTATCATTCTATTTATCTGTTTGTCTGTCCCTTGTCTGTTTACCATTCCGTCCTTCCGTCCGTCTGTTTGTCTGTATGTGTGTCTGTCTGACAATTCGCCCACCTGTGTCTTTGACTCTCTGCCTGTCCATACAACAGCGCACCCGTTACGGATCCACTCATGCATCCACCCTTCCTGTGGTCGGCCCATCCGTAAAGAATTGTCAGATGAACAGACTATGCCATTTTACCGTGGTGATAGAACAGAAACGTGCAAGAAACCACGAACACAGTCCATCTTAACTTTGAACGCAAAAGTCAGATGCAAATTAAGAGAGTCTATCTAATTTTGAAAACAAAAGTAAGAGAAAACTAAGAGAGTCCATCTAATTTTGAAAACAAAAGGTAAGAGAAAACGAAGAAAGTCCATCTAATTTTAGAAGCAGAAGTAAGAGAGTCCATCTAATTTTGAAAACAAAGGTCAGATAAAACTAAGAAAATCAACACATTTTTATTAGAAGTAGAACTCACAGAAAACGAAGACAGTTCATCTCATTTTCGAAGCAAAAGTCAGAGAAAGATAAAACATTAAAAGAGTCCATCTAATTTTTGAAGCAGAAATCAGAGAATCGGTATAACTGTAAATAAATAAATAAATGTAAAAAAAAAAAAATAAAAAAAAAAACACACACACACACACAAGAAAAGTGACAATGAAATAATTACAAATCTTTTAAATGACATGTAGGACAAAAGACACATCCCTGAAGGATAATGACAATGAGCGATCACTTGCGATCCAGGAAAAGAAAATTCAAGAATTGTGAAAAGCATTGAACAATCAGCGTTAAGTGTCACAGAACAAAAACACATCAAAAATGCTCATGAGGCAAATACGCAATAAAACAAGATATGAGGAGCAGTTGGCATTCATTCTTTGAAAGTGCATAAATAAACATTCACTGATTCAATACCAGACAAAAAGTAGGTTTTAACCAAACATAGTAGACAATCAAATGAACAATTATTATAATGTAAATTTCCGTTCTCTGAACACGGAAATTGCGGAAGATACCACGAAACAAAACAAATAACGCTACGACCCTGAAATGGCGATATATCGTCCTTCCGTCCTAATGGGAGGTCAAATTGGGCGATATTATTAATATTCGTCACTGAATCAGTTAACATAGTAGTAAACATTTTGAGGACATACATCTTTGCTTTGGCAACATAATGGATGCACATAACTGACCGGATCACAGTTACTAAAGGAAGCAAACACAGACTTTTCAATTTTGGTCCTTAAATTGGGTACGAAAATTATAAGTATCTGAGAAGTTGGAGTGGGTTGGCATGATGGCAAGGGACACTGGTAATTGGGAAAGTCAATCCACACGCAAAATCAGCCCAGTGCACCCTCAAGTAATAGCAACTACTGGTAGTAGAAATATGGACTACGCTTCAGCTCACAGCAAGCGAACGCAAAATAATAATAATAATAATAATAATAATAATAATAATAATAATAATAATAATAATAATAATAACTGAAATGAGTAAAAGACAAGAAACAATTTTACAGAGATACATTAAAGAACGCCTTGCAATGCTTATTACACTTGAAGGAATGGACGTTGCGACCAGAAAGCCTTCTCCAGAACACAAACAACAAATATACATCGATACGTCTACATACACCAGTAACAAACCACATGTGGTGGTATCTTGCAAAGATTCGAGCAAGTAATCGTATGCTAACTGAAGGAAGAACATATGCAAACGTCGATGTGACTTTTACCTCAAGTGTTTATTGGACCAGGTCGTGAATGTGTGAGTAAACATTATGGGATAAGGGTAGAGTAGGTCAGACGGGAGTGTGATCCGCAGAGATCTCTCTGGGAACAGTTCTGGTTCTTGGTAAATCCTGAGGTAAAAGCGAACTGTATTGAGATCCCAGCGTGCTGTATATAGCATGGAAGTTCGTACCTGAAACCGCAATCGAAGTCTGAGAAAGAACGTGGGAAGATGAAGAAGAAGGAGAGGAGAAGGAGGAAGTGAAGGAGGAGAACAGGGAGGAGAAATAGGAGAAGGAGAATGGAGAAGAAGAAGAAGAGGAGAAGAAGAAGAAGAAGAAGAAGAAGAAGAAGAAGAAGAAGAAGACGAAGAAGAAGAAGAAGAAGAAGAAGAAGAAGAAGAAGAAGAAGAAGAAGAAGAAGAAGAAGAAGAAGAAGAAGAAGAAGAAGAAGAAGAAGAAAAGAAGGAAGAGAAGGAAGAAGAGAGGAGAAAATGTGGATGAAGATGAGAAGGGTGAGGAGAAGAAGAAGAAGAAGAAGAAGAAGAAGAAGAAGAAGAAGAAGAAGAAGAAGAAGAAGAAGAAGAAGAAGAAGAAGAAGAAGAAGAAGAAGAAGAAGAAGAAGAAGAAGAACGAAGAGGGGGATGAAGAAGAAGAGGCAGAAGAAAGACAGTAGAAGAAGGAGAAAGAGGCAGGAGAATCACAGTAGAAGAAGGAGAAAGAGGACGTGCCTCCCCTCCCCGCTTTCGTACATCACATCGTCCACATCCAGTTCTCACACCCACTACAAGGCACTCCGAGTCCTGCCATCTCCAAAGACATCTAATTATTCTATTATTACAACTGGAGTTCGGTTTTCCACTGACCTCATTCTAACACCCTTTCACCCAACGCCAATATCGCCAGTCTGTCGTCCACAACATCTCGCATCTTACAAACGAGAAAGATGTCTTGCTGTTAATTATACATTTCACACTTAGCTATACCGTATGTAATAGGAAGAAAGATTACCCGTTCCTTCTTCCATAGATAATTACAAATCCAGCGATATCTCAAACCGTGTCGGAGTTTGACAACTTGTTATTATTGTTGTCAGCTAGTTTTGTTGTTGTTGTTGTAGTTATTATTTTGTGAAGGGGGGGGGGAGGGGAGGGGAGATCCGTGGCTGAGAGGTTTAGGTGTCCGCCTCAGACTTGTGATGTACAAGGTTCGCTCCCAGCATGGGACAGGACATTTTTTCACGATCCATTTGTATTTAGTGATATCATACGTGCGAAGTGTGAACTGATATTTAGCCTTCTCTGGCAAGGGCTAAGAACAAGAGGTCCCGCGTGCAAGTTACAAATCTATAGGCAATTGGAATTCTTCTTCTTCTTCTTCTTCTTCTTCTTCTTCTTCTTCTTCTTCTTCTTCTTCTTCTTCTTCTTCTGCTTCTTCTTCTTCTTCTTCTTCTTCTTCTTCTTCTTCTTCTTCTTCTTCTTCTTCTTCTTCTTCTTCTTCTTCTTCTTCTTCTTCTTCTTCTTCTTCTTCTTCTTCTGCTTCTTCTTCTTCTGCTTCTGCTTCTTCTTCTTCTTCCTCTTCCTCCCCCTCCTCCTCCTCCTCCTTCTTCTTCTTCTTCTTCTTCTTCTTCTTCTTCTTCTTCTTCTTCTTCTTCTTCTTCTTCTTCTTCTTCTTCTTCTTCTTCTTCTTCTTCTTCTTCTATGTTTGCCTGAGTCTGTGTGAGTGCGTGGAGGTAAGTGTGGGTGGGTGTGGGTGTGGTGGCTGGGGGACGTGTGGGTGGGTGGGGGAAGTGTAGGTGGCTGAGGGATGTGTGGGTGGCTGCGGGGTGTGAGGATGGATGGGGGATGTGTCTCACAACATTGCAATATATGCACTGCTTATGTTTACAACTTTCATTTGACAATGTTATTTTTTCCCCATGTGAATGTACCATGCGTAATATGCATTGTTTATGCTTACAAAATCCATTTGACAATGTTTTTTTTTCCCTATGTAAATGTAACTTGCACATTTGATGAATGAAAGATGAGTGATCGAAAGGGCCGAATGTAAGACGAGCCTGCGTGCCCAATTTGTTACTCTTTTAAAATAAAGTTTGTTCGTTCGTTCGTTCTTCGTCTTCGTCTTCTTCATCTTCTTCTTTTTCTTCTTCTTCTTCTTCTTCTTCTTCTTCTTCTTCTTCTTCTTCTTCTTCTTCTTCTTCTTCTTCTTCTTCTTCTTCTTCTTCGTGGTTCGCCTGATACTTATTTTTGGAGAGTGTAATTGCGTTGAGTAAGTTTACAGCAGAGCTGCGATATTTGCACCTTTCAACCGACAATTCCGGCTTCTTCGGGCGTTTGTTGACCAGGTTCGCCTTTGCATCGCAGGGCGTTCCACGAGGCTCGGGATTTGAACGTCATCATTGTACCTTCGTGTGCTGGTAACACACCCGCCGGCCCGTTGAGAAAAGCCGCCTGCATGCTGGTCGACCTTCAAGGAAAGTCAAGGCCAGTCCATGGGCACTTCCTGCCATCCAAGAAGTTAAAGTTAGTTAAATATCCTTTACATGACGTCGCAGTCAACCCCAAAATAATTTGGCTTGCGATTTCTTTGCAAGCTTACGTTCAGTAGTTTGACATTGCTTTCTGAATGACCGGCTACCATACCACTATATGCAAACCAACGCAAGGCGGTCTGCATCTAAGAAGGCCACCATAAATGCAGAGCCGGCGCATCACACTCTGACACAGGGCTCACCGAGGAATCTCCACGTCCTGGCTGCTCAGTCTCACTTCCATTTACTGGGACTCTCCGTGGCGAAGTGGTCAAGCCGTATTACTAGGGCTCCAAAGGTTGTTGGTTCGATTCCTGGCCGCGTCCTTCGGTTCACGAGTGAAATTTTTCGGAGACTCCTGTGCGTCGTCGCTTGAGCTACGGAGTTCGTGCTTTGTGCGACGCTTTCCGCGCTGCGGTAAGAGATCGAGCCATATGGGATAAAACCCGGTACAATGAAGTCGACCCTGTAGACTTTCATTTCCATTTACTGAAGCTGTTTAAAAAGCAAGATTCTCGTTAGCGGCTAGCGTGGCCGAAAGGAAACAGCGCTCGCTTTTAAACTTCATGTGCGCTAATGGCGGGGTAGTAAGTTATTTCCTTACACCGGCCAGTCGGATTTAAACGTTGATTTCTCGTTAAGAAAGCAACTACAGACTACTGAAACATAAAACTGCCTTAAAAATCAACCTGAGGTTGATGGCAAGACCTAGCAACGGACACACACAATTTATGTGTGCGTGCCCGTTTTCTGGCCTTGAACTCAAGCGTAGTCCATACACGTACAACTTCCAGTGGCACTGAAATGATTTTCCGTGTGGATTATTTTCCCCTGTTACCAGTGTCCCTCGCCATCAGGCGAACCCACTCCGACTTCAGTGGTACTTGTAATTTACATCCCAAAGTCAAGGACGAGACGTCAAAATGTTAGTTCAGCTGACTGGTGTGGCGGTTGAACCCGCTAACACGGCATCAGCACACCGGAAGTTTAAGAACGAGAACTCCCATCTATTCAGCCACGCTGATCTCTTAGCTTAGTAGTAATTGTGTGTGTGTATGTGTGTGTGTGTTCTTATCGTAACCAGACAAATGTCTCCCTCAAATCATCATCATCACCACCATCACCACCACCACCACCACCATCATCATCATCATCATCATCATCATCATCATCATCATCATCATCACCACCGTCATTATCATCATGATCATCATCATCATCCAGTGCCTTGCCGGCTGGCGAGATCGACCATGCCTCTCTACAAATTACGATCTCCAACACCATGGAACAATTCGTGTGTTGACTCCCTTCCGTGACATAAAACAAGACTGTCAATGATCTTCTCATACTGTCTCCCTCTAACTCACTTCCCGCAAATCTTTCCGGTTGTCACAACATGTTCCAGTTCATTTCTTCTACATAAACGATGACTGCCTCTTTCTGTTATTTGTGATAAGTTGTCTTTGCGACTCAGCCTCCCGTAAAACTTCCTGATTGCTCATTTTGGCTGTCCAATTAATTTTCAGAATTCTTCTATAAAACCCCATCTCCAAGGCTTCCATGGATTATTTCGCCTGTTTACTAATTGTCCATGATTCGCAGCCGTATGTTAAAATGGTTCTTTGTAACATGCAAGAACTCCTTTTTTTTTCTAACTTTCAAGGACAGTGACTTAATGCACAAAACGTTCTTCAAACTAACGAACACAAAAGAACTTACCCTAAAGTTACCAATATTAAATAAAGATTGATGTATCCTTGGTCAGAGAAGAAGTGAATACACTTGTAGGGTGATTCTGTTGTGGGCGGTGCCAGGCCGATCTAGCAGGAACAACCACTACTGATTGTGTGGATGTGGTCCCTGATCTCGTCGATCATCTGTGAAAGGAGAGTGCAGATACAATTGAGTGAGTGGGTGGTCGTCTGAGTCTGCTTGATAACTTGTTTGTTACTGTATTCCATTCTGTTACTTTGAAAACGGCAGTATTAGATTCAAAAGTATGTGTGTGAGTGTGTGTGTGTGTATATGTGTGAGTGTGTATATGTGTGAGTGTGTGTGTATGTGTGCTTGTGAGTGTGTAAGTGCTTCCTCCCTTCTTTCCGTCAGTCTGTCCGTCCGTCTGTCTGTCTTTCCATCCATCCATCCATCCATCCATCCATCCATCCATCCAGCCATCCATCCATCCATCCGCCTTCTATCTACATGTCTGTCGGTTTATAGGCCCGTCCATCCATAAATACATCCATACATCGATCCATCCATTCATCCTACCTATCAACCCACCGACACCCACCCCACGCCTCCTCCAACCTTCCCTCCCTCTGCCTCTCCTCACAATCGCCTCCCTACAATTGTCGCCCTCAATACCTCCAGGTTTTTGTGCATCTTGCAATCACAGATCATTGACCTGGCCTGCTGTGTGTTCCTTAATTTCTGACTCATCCCACCTCCCCCTCTTCCTCCTTTCACACAATCCTCCCTCCACACTACGCTCCTTGTTGAGAGCCGCACCAACGGGTCACTCGCTACTTGACTTTTACTCCCTTCATTCCGACATCTCTTTCATTAATGTTTGGTAATATTGTTTCTCATTCCGTCACGTCTTTAATTCCCCTGCATCCCCTAGTGGTTTTCTTTCATTCTGTTATGGTGTTCTGTTCATATTTATTTATTTCTATCTTGTTTTCTTTCGTTCTTTCTCTCGTTATTCCATTCCTTATGTTTCTAAGTAAATGTATTTGCCACTTGTTTACAATTAATGAATTGTTCCCTCACGACTTTCTTTCTTTCTTTCTTTCTTTCTTTCTTTCTTTCTTTCTTTCTTTCTTTCTTTCTTTCTTTCTTTCTTTCTTTCTTTCTTTCTTTGCCTTTTCCTATGTTTCCTGTTATTCTTTGTTTTTAAATCATGCTTTCATTCTTTTCAATATGTCGGTGACTTCGTTGTTTCTTTCCTGTTCGCAACATGTTTGTTATTGTAATTTGTACCAACATTTGTAATTTATACCAACATTTGTAATTTGTACCAACACATGAAATTTGAACCTACAATTGTAATTTGTACCAACAAATGAACATTATGTATAACAGTTGACGGTCACCATGAGTTGATTATTGTCTTTGAGTTTTACGGTAAGTATAGTCTTAGAGTTATAAGGGAAAAGTATAATCTTGGAGTTATAAGATACAAGTATAATCTTATAGTAAAAAGGTAAGTATAGTCTTAGAGTTATAAGGTAAAAGTATAATATCAGAATAATAAGGTAAGTATAGCCTTAGAGTCATAAGACAAGTATAATCTTAGAGTTATAAGGTAAGAATAGCCTTAGAGTCATAAGACAAGTATAATCTTAGAGTTATAAGGTAAGTATAGTCTTAGAGTCATAAAACAAGTATAGTCTTAGAGTTACAAAGTAAGTATAGTCTTAGAGTTATAAGGCATGAATAGTTTTAGAGTTACAAGGTAAGTATGGTCTTAGCATTTCAAGGTAAGTATAGTGTTATCGTAACTATCTGGAAAGATTGAGGGGAAGAGAGGCAGCGGCAGATCAAGAGAAATAATGCTGGACAGATTGAGACAGTGGCATGGAGGAATATCATCAGCAGAGTTGATCCAGAACACCAAAGACCGAGATCTGTGGCGAGCCATGAACGCCTACGCCAGCTGGCAGGGCACTTGATGATGATAGTGTTAAAGTTACAAGGTAAGTATAGTCCGAGATCTACAAGGCAGATATATTCTTAGAGATACAAGGTAAAAGTATAGTCTTAGAGTTACAAGGTAAAAGTATTGTCTTACAGTTACAAGGTAAAAGTATAGTCTTAAAGTTATAAGGCAGGTATAGGAACCTTTATACTCGCCTCGAGCCGTATTCAGTGCATTATAGAGTGCTGACTTCATATTGTCATACAGATCAATCCGCACTGGGGGGGGGGGGGGGTGATGTGGTCACCACCATATACCTGCACCCTTTACTTCTCAAGACATTACCTGGTACCCATGTCGGTCCACGAGTGCATTTTTCAGATACTCCTGAGGGTCGTCGCTGAAGCTACGGAGTTCGTGCTTTGTGCGACGCTTTCCGCTCTGCGGAAAGAGGACTGAGCCATATGGGATAAAACCCGGTGCAATGAAGTCGACAATGTCAACTTTTAAGAGACTTTTTAAAATTGTTTATCGGCCATCTTAGAACTCACGGCTCCATACTTTCAACCCCACTGGATGAAATGAATGGTCATCATCATTCTTGATGGACAAACAACACAGGTACTCATGTAAGGCTGGTTCGATCAGGGAGCCTGGGTCAATGCGTTCTCGAACAGCTGTCCACCGGGGAGATAGGCCAGCCACGCCAGAAGATTGAGCGTAAGACCGCGTGCGAGAACGTTGCTGTACAAGCTGCACTGGCTTGATGTGGCTTCAGTGGCCAGCGGCGTCTCTAAGTGATCATCATGTACCTTGCCAATCAGTCCTACAAGAGGCGGTCAGCCTGGCTGAATGGATAAAAACGCTCGTTCTTAAACATCCGGTGTGCTGATGCCAGGGCAACTGGTTCAACCCTCCAACCCGTCAGTTGGACTAAAACTGTGACTTCTCGTCCTTGAATTTGGTGACGGAAATTACAAATACCTCTGAAGTCGGAGTGGATTAGGCTTAAGGTATGGGACACTGGTAATAGGGAAAGCTAATATACATGGAAAAATCAGTCAAGTGAACTAGAAGTTCTGACACGTGTGTGGACTGTGCTTGAATTCAAAGTGAGCAAAGATTTTTTTTTCAATGTACAAGAAACAAATGAAAACCGTAAACTGATTCGAGAAGTTAGATATAGACTGTCAATATACTTTTGGGCATGTTATGTAGAGGAATAAACAAGAACAATTATAACAACTGGCGAGATTGAAGGCAAAAGAGCAATTTAAAGACACAGAGATGATTACTTTATTACCTTATTCCTGGAAATCGTTTGTTAGCGAATCTGGTAGTCCAGGAATATTCACAATATTCATCTTCGAAACCATATCTTCTTGGCTCTAATAGCCAGTCTCTCTATAACTCTCAGACTCTCTCATTAATTCACCCTCAGCGTATTAATCTCTCTCTCTCTCTCTCTCTCTCTCTCTCTCTCTCTCTCTCTCTCTCTCTCTCTCTCTCTTTGTTCTGTAATCAGTATTTCCCCCATATCCCTACAACAACCGTTGACCCTGATCTCGTGCAAGTCACGTGTTGCTACCTGCAATAATTCTTCATTAGCCTAATTGAATAAAGTTTAATTTTTATTCTCCCTCCCTCTCTACCTCATCCCATCTCTTCCCCCCTCCCACCTTAAAAACACGTCTCCATAAAGCCAGCGAGTGACTCACACAACGCCGCATAATTCTCCCCTTTCCCCAACCATATTTGTACAATATAATTTCTTTCGCTTTGAGTTTTCAGTATCTGTGTTCATTGTCCGTGTTTCATTAATTACCTTTTTTTCCCCATTCTGAACAGTGGTGGTACAGATTAACCTCGACCGGCTTGAAATCAAATGAACGTGAGGTTAGACAAGGACATGAACACAGACTTAAATTAACGAAAAGATAGACAAATCTATTAATATGAAGTTAAATTAAAGGACAAATGGACAAATACATACATTCAAAGTTAATTAATCGAAAGATGGTCAAGTATATAAATAGGATGTTAAATTAATGAAAAGTAGACAATTATATACATACGAAGTTAATTAATGGAAAGATGGACAAGTAAATAAACACGTTGCATTGATAAACAAATGGACAAGTATATAAACACAAATTTAAATTAATGAGAAGATGGACAAATATATAAACACTAAGTTAACTAAATGAGAAGATGGACAAGTATATAATCAACAAGTTACATTAATGAGAAGATGGACATGTATATAATCAACAAGTTACATTAATGAGAAGATGGACATGTATATAATCAACAAGTTACATTAATGAGAAGATGGACAAGTATATAATCAACAAGTTACATTAATGAGAAGATGGACAAGTATATAATCAACAAGTTAAATTAATGAGAAGATGGACAAGTATATAATCAACAAGTTAAATTAATGAGAAAATGGACAAGTATATAATCAACAAGTTACATTAATGAGAAGATGGACAAGTATATAATCAACAAGTTAAATTAAAAAGAAGATGGACAAGTATATAATCAACAAGTTAAATTAATGAGAAGATGGACAAGTATATAATCAACAAGTTAAATTAATGAGAAGATGGACAAGTATTTAATCAACAAGTTAAATTAATGAGAAGATGGACAAGTATTTAATCAACAAGTTAAATTAATGAGAAGATGGACAAGTATATAATCAACAAGTTAAATTAATGAGAAGATGGACAAGTATATAATCAACAAGTTAAATTAATGAGAAGATGGACAAGTATATAATCAAGAAGTTAAATTAATGAGAAGATGGATAAGTATATAATCAACAAGTTAAATTAATGAGAAGATGGACACGTATATAATCAACAAGTTAAATGAATGAGAAGATGGACAAGTATATAATCAACAAGTTAAATTAATGAGAAGATGGACAAGTATATAATCAACAAGTTAAATTAATGAGAAGATGGACAAGTATTTAAACACGAAGTTAAATTAATGAGAAGATGGACAAGTATATAATCAACAAGTTAAATTAATGAGAAGATGGACGCATGTTTATTTTTTTTTTTTGCCAAACACACAGAACACACAGTGTTGTTTCCAGTCAACACCAGCATTTTTCAGCTGCTGTTGACGTACTTGGCAAGTTTTACGTTCAGTAGTTTGCCATTGCTTTCTGAACGACAGGCTCACATATTCCCGTAAGTTACTAGCGCGGAGCGATCCGGTGCCGAATCTCGCAGCTGCTGTTTTCCCCCACGTTGATGCACGGGATTACGAACAATGTCGTTAACGCCTTGGCCAGGGAGACCATAGAACCTATATAACAACAGCAAAGATACATAAACGAAAATATAAAAAAAAATATATGAACACAAAAATACATGAACGGCAAAATGAGCAAGTATTTAACCAGAAACGTAAATGAACAATAAACTGAACAGTATATGGTGCGCTGGAGATGGCGTATGGGGTTCATTTCCTACACTGGTCAGTTAGACTTGAAATCTGACATCTCGTTCAGAAAGCAATGGCAAACTAGTGAACGTACCATTGCATAGAACCTCACCTCCCCTCTGCTGTGTGTCCACCGTGACGAGGTAGAGGGGCTTGTGCGTCCCAATGACCCCAAGAGCTATGCCGACGGTAGCACAGCTACTGGTAGGGCCACCCATGTCGGACAGGTCAAGGGAGAGGGACCAGACGAAGAGACACACAAACCTGCTGCCTTGTAGGTAGACTGGGGACAGTCAAAGGCTAGGGAAAGCACCCCAAATACATGCTTGTCGAAATCGGATGTACTGAGCCACAGGCTTGACAAAGCAGTGCAACGTGAAACCTGCTGCCTTGTAGGTAGACTGGGGACAGTCAAAGGCTAGGGAAAGCATCCCGAATAAATGCTTGTCGAAATCGGATGTACTGAGCCACAGGCTTGACAAAGCAGTGCAACGTAACTTAATTCATGATGTCACAAATCAAAATTAATCGATATGGTGCTAATCCCGTGAAGTCCCATCAGGCGGTGATAGTGCCGGGCCCCCTGCCTCGAGGGGGTCCACCCATGACTACTGGTGGTCATCTTCCCCTGTGCTGTGGAGTCAAGGCACAGAGGAGTAGGTTAAGAGCTATTGACCAAATACCCCGGACACTCAACATACTACAGTGGAATGCCGAAGGAGTTTACAAGAAGAAAGACTCCCTAACACAGCGTCTTCATAAAGATAGAATAGATGTGGCATGCATTCAAGAGACACACCTCAACGCCAATCACAAATTCTCAGTCAGAGGATATCAGGCCACACGTTTCGACCGCGAAGGACACAAAGGAGGAGTTCTAATACTTACACGAAATACAATACCTTGCAGCGAAGTATCTGTGATCTCTGACAACCAAACGGAAATTATAGGTGTTGATATAATGATAAAGGACGTCAAAATAAGAATCTACAATCTGTATAGCCCAGCAGATAAGGACCTTACACTCTCAAACATGAAAATAACTGACACAAACTGCATTATTGTCGGAGACTTTAATAGCCGTTCAGAAAGATGGGGATACCCAGATACTGACAAAAGAGGAGATGAATTGGAGGACTGGGAAATAGACTCAAATCTCCATCTACTCAACAAAGCGGATGACACACCGAGCTTCTACTCCAGAAGATGGCTTACCACTTCTACTCCAGACTTAGCTTTCTGCACAGGAGACATCCTCCACAAAATCGATCGCCATGTGCTGGACCAATTAGCAGGTAGTGACCACAGACCAATCAAGCTTGAAATGAATATGGAGTATGTTCCACAGGAGCAAAAGCCCTTGCCCCGCTGGAATTACAAACGAGAAGATTGGGACAGATTTGCCATACTAACAGACAAATATTGTGAAAACATAAATACACGATATAGCAACATAAAGCAAATGGTGGAAAGTCTAAACAGAGCGATAATACAGGCAGCCACTGAGTCCATTCCAAGAGGAGCGAGGAAAAATTACAAACCATACTGGACTGAAGAACTACAAAGTTTGGAGGACAAAGTTGAAGATGCCAGGAAGACAGCAGAGAGAGAACAAACAATTGAAGCAAACATCTCTCTCAAAGCCATCTCAGCAAAATATAAAAGAACAGTAAATCAAACAACAAGAGATTGTTGGAGGGAAAAAACAGAAAACTTGAATTTTGACAGGGATGGAAACAAACTATGGAAACTAGTGAAAGCCATGAACAATGAAGGACCTAGAAACAAACAAATAACAATTAAACAAGGAAATGCCTTGCTTGCAGGCAAAAAGGCTGCAAATGCACTAATGGAACACTATGCAAATGCAAACCACATTGATATTACAACAGAACAGAAGAAAGCAATCAAAGACAAACAGATACATCATAGAAATACAGAGACAGCGGCAGAATATATGATGGCAAATCTAACAATGGAAGAAATGGAACAGGCAATGAATACCCTAAAAAAGAAGAAATCACCAGGAAAGGATGGAATCACAAATGAAATGCTAATAGGACTAGGCACCAAGGCAAAGAAGAAACTACTAGCAGTCCTAAATAACAGCTGGAAGAGAGGAATAGTCCCACAGGCATGGAAGGAAGCTATACTAATACCAGTCCCAAAGAAAGGAAAAGACCTGGAAGAACCAAATGGCTATCGACCTATCAGTCTACTTAGCTGTGTAGGAAAATTAATGGAACGCATTATCAATGGCAGGCTAACATGGCATCTGGAATAAACCAACTCTTAACACCACACCAAGCAGGATTTAGAAAGTACAGATCCACTGAAGATCAAATAACCTATATAGCTCAGGAAATAGAGGATGCCTTCCAAGAGAAAAAGCACACACTAGCAGTCTGGATAGATTTAGAAAAAGCATTTGATAAAGTATGGAAGGAAGGACTGAAAGTAAAACTGCAAAAAATGCATGTTTGTGGGAAAATGTATAAATGGATCAGCCACTACCTTGAGAACAGAACTGCCAGGACAAAAGTACAAGGACAAACAAGCAAAATGATGCTGCTGGAGCAAGGTGTCCCCCAAGGAGGAGTTCTTTCACCAACATTATTCCTAGCATATATAAATGACATCACAGAAAATTTTCCAGCCAGAGTACACACATCCTCCTTTGCAGATGACCTAGCCATATGGACATCTGAAGAATATATTAGTACAGCTAACAGCAGAATACAGCAAGCCTTATTAGCGCTAGAGGACTGGTCAAAATCATGGCTAGTGAAGATAAGTGAGGAGAAAACAACATGCACAGTGTTCTCCCTCTCAAATAAAACTCAGCAACCTAAGCTGGTATTGAATGGAAAAATATTGCGCCATGAAGAAAATCCAAACTATCTAGGAGTCACCTTTGATCGTCGACTGACATGGAAGACACAGGTTGAGAAAAATCGAACAAGAGCAAGGCAGAGAATGGCAATCATGAAAAAGCTTGCTGGTACAACGTGGGGAGCAGATGAGAAAGTTCTCAAGAAGTTATATACTGGACGGGTGAGGCCAGTACTGGAATATGGCATTGCAGCTTGGGCAACAGCAGCTAAGTCAAACTTTAACAAAATAAGTAGAGTCCAAAACCAAGGAATGCGAATCATAACTGGAAGCCTGAAGACAACGCCTATTAATGAACTAGAAAAGATCACTTGTTTACAACCAATGCAGGATAGAAGAGATAGCAGAGCCCAGCAAAAAGCAGAAAAATTTAGAAGATTGACAGACCACCCTATGTACAACAGATTTAATGGTTTTGGAAAGGGAAGACTGAAGCGTAGCAACTTTGTAGAAACTGCAAAACGAAGGATTAGGGCAGATCCTATACTTAACATATCAAC
The DNA here is from genome assembly GCA_963921405.1 of Cepaea hortensis. Lineage (NCBI taxonomy): Eukaryota > Metazoa > Mollusca > Gastropoda > Stylommatophora > Helicidae > Cepaea > Cepaea hortensis. The sequence continues at coordinate 95,180,835 of OY992889.1, read as the reverse complement.
AGTCAAGCCCATACACAATGCACACAAGTTCCCAGCTTGGAGACAGCAGCAACTGCCTGAGATGATAGAAAACATTCCTGGTATTGAGAAAAAGAACACTCAGCATGAAACCGAAAGAAGAGAAATAACCCTAAACTACATAAAAGAACATTACCCAAGCAGGAATTGGACCCATGCATATACAGATGGATCAGCCAAAAATTCAATAGAGAATGGAGGAGGAGGAATTCTCCTAAATTTAAAAAAATGGAGTGAAAAAAACACATTCATTGGCAACTGGAAAATTTTCAAGTAACTTCAAAGCGGAGGTAGAGGCTTTGAAAACTGCAGCAGAAATGCTCCTGATGGAGGAAAATAAAGAGAAGCAAATAGCTATCTTCACAGATGCAAAGTCAGCTGTCTAAATACTCAAGAGCAATAACAGCACAGAACTAACTGACCTAAGAGCAGCACTCCATGGTCTATGCCAGAAATCCAAAAAAGTTGTAATACAGTGGATCCCATCACATTGCAGTATACCTGGAAATGAAGAGGCTGACAGACTGGCAAAAGAGGGCGGACGACTACCACAGCCTGACATAGACATAACCTATAATGAGGCAAAGAGGTTGATAAAAAGCACTTATAGAACCAAATGGGAATCTGAGCATCCAGGCCATCAGAAGGATGATGCATATTACAAACTCGACCGAAGAGAACAAGTAGCAATCTTCAGACTCCGCACAGGACATAACAGGCTGAAATACCACTTGTTCAATAAACTAAAGATAGGAGATACCGATGAATGTAATTGTAGAGCTGGAAAAATGACAGCAAAACATTTGCTGCAGGATTGCCCAACGTATGCAGAACAGAGAAAGATATTTTGGCCCACACCTGCTTCATTTGAGGACAAGCTCTATGGAGATATAAACAAGCTCAAGTTGACCGCAGCTTACTTTAACTACATACAAGTTGACATTTAAAGGTGCATGAAGACCCAGAGGCATGAAATGGAATATTGCTTGGATAGCAAATCCATTATGTGGAAAGTCCAAATCGAAAGCTCGCTGTGTGGGCTTCTAAAAAGGTGGAAAAGTGTCCTTGTGGCACGAAATGGAATATTGCTTGGATAGCAAATCCATTACGTGGAAAGTCCGAATCAAAAGCCCATTGTGTGGGCTTCATAAAAGGTGGAAAAGTGTCCTAGTGGCACGAAATGGAATATTGCTTGGATAGCAAATCCATTACATGGAAAGTCCGAATCGAAAGCTCACTGTGTGGATGTCATCTGCAGACTGCATACTTCTGGTTTCCGGAAGAACAGCCTATGGTGAACGGAAGGCCCAATATACGGAAGTGAGGCTAAGCAGCCATGTGCAGGACGTGACGATTCCTTGGGTGAGTCCAGTACCAGAGCGCTATGTATCGGCTCTGCAAGTATGGAAGCCTCCTTGGATGGCGGGGAATGCCCATGGTCTGCCCCTGCCTTCCCTTGAGGGCTGACCAGGATCTTTGGCCGTTCTATATGGACCAGCTGGGATGGGGGATAACACCACAACAGTGAGAGTCAAACGTCCTAAGAAACCCCCGGGAAGGTTAACCCGGTCAACAAATGCCCGCAGAAGTCGGATGTGTCGGCCTAACGGCGCAAGAACGCAGCTCTGCTGTAAACAGGCACAACGCAATCACATCCGAAAAAAAAACTCCGGATGAACGAAGAAGAAGAAGAAGAACCTCACCTCAACATGGGTTGATCGCACGTCTGGCAAAGGGCATGCGACATTTTTAATATGAACTGCGACATTTTTAATATGAACTGCGACATTTTAAATATGAACTGCGTCATGTGTAATATGAACTGCGACATGCGTAATATGAACTGCGACATTTTAAATATGAACTGCGACATGTGTAATATGAACTGTGACATTTTTAATATGAACTGCGACATTTTTAATATGAACTGCGACATTTTAAATATGAACTGCGTCATGTGTAATATGAACTACGACATGCGTAATATGAACTGCGACATTTTAAATATGAACTGCGACATGTGTAATATGAACTGTGACATTTTTAATATGAATTGCGACATTTTTAATATGAACTGCGACATGTGTAATATGAACTGCGACATTTTTAATATGAACTGCGACATTTATAACATGAACTGCGACATGTGTAATATGAACTGCGGCATTTTAAATATGAACTGCGACATTTTCATATGAACTGCGACATTTTTATCATGAACTCAAGAAAAACTGTACCTGAATATTATAAAAGAGGAGCAAGTGACAGAGGTCGAACTACACTCACTATTTACACATCGACCCCCTCCAGTCTACAAACCCACCCCCGGTTTATAAGCCGACCCCTTTATTACACCTTAGCGTCCCAATTTACATTCTGATTTCCGATTTTACACATTCACCCTTGGTTTACATGTCAAACTTCCGTTAACACCCCAACCCCCTGTTTACACACCGATCCCCCATGTTTACAACAACCCTCTGTTTATTCCCGGACGCCTTCCCCATTTACACGGCGACCCCCTTGATCACACATAGATTCCCCCTTGTTTACACGCAGATTCCCCGTGTATACAATGACTATCTGTTTATTCTCGGACCCCTCCCCAGTTTACACACTGACCCCCATGTTTACACATTGATCCCCCTGTTTTCGCACGGATCCAATTGTTTATACACCGACCCCCCTCCCTCCTCATGTTAACACATCGATCCCTTTGTTAACACACCGACCCCTTGTTCACACAGACCCCTTGTTTAAACACCGACCCCAATGGTTACACACCGATCCCCCTGTTTACGCACCGACCCCTTGTTTATACACCGACCTCCATGTTATTACACCGACCCCCTCCCCCCATGTTGATACACCGACCCCTATGTTTACACACCGGCCCCTATGTTTATACACCGACACCCCTATTTACACACCGACCCCCATTTTTACACGCAGATCTCCCTGTTTACACACCAGCCCTACTGTTTACACACCGACCCCACTGTTTATACACCGGCCCCTGTGTTAACACACCGACCCCTTGTTTCCACACAGACCCCTTGTTTAAACACAGACCCCTTGTTTCCACACAGACCCCTTGTTTAAACACCGACCCCAATGTTTACACACCGACCTTTTGACTGCAAACCAACTCCCCTGTTTATACTAAAAGACCATCGTGTGTGTGTGTGTGTGTGTCTCTCTCTCTCTCTCTCTCTCTCTCTCTCTCTCTCTCTCTCTCTCTCTCTCTCTCTCTCTCGATCTCCCTCTGTGAATGTGTGCTTGTGTGTCACACACCCACTCAAGCCGGTCTGTTAGCTGCTACATTGCCCAAGCCGGGACTCCGTCCCTGTAATTTCCCTTTCTCTGTGCCCAATTTCTGAATATTGCATTGGCCTTCGACTATTGATCCGGACGTTTTTACAGATCATGTAAATTTGGGTTATTTTTTTGGCCGTGAGAAAGGAAAAGAAGCGGCGAAAAAAAGAATACATCTAACAGAGAACAGACAAGAAATAGTTTCAGAATTTAGTGCGGTTAAAAGGCCAAAAGGCTGTTATATTCGTCGCTTGCCGAAAAAACTTTATTTTCAAACAGGTAAGATTTGGGCACGCAAGCCCGTCTGACATTCAGCCCTTCTTATATCTCTGCTCGCATATATTATAAAGATTTGCCGTCTTTTCCTTCTTGTTTTCAAGCCTATAACATGTGATGGAGCTGTCACATTACAGAATTATGGCAATAAGCTGCTTCGGGACAATTTATTTATTTATTTTAAAAGACATTACGGGGGGGGGGGGGGGGGGGTTGGGGTGAGGGGCGGTGGGGGTGCTGAGTGGTCTCGGGGTATGGTGTCCGCCTCGAGTGCTGGAGGTCCCGGGTTCAAGCCCCGGTGAGGGCCGGGAATTTTTTACGTGAACTTCTAGTAACAAAATTTCCCCTGCCGTGTGTATTGTTGCGCACGTAAAAAATCCCCTGGCAGTTGGAAATAAAAAAAAAGAGTAGTCTGACGGCACTGCCCGGGCAAAAATTTCGAGTTAAAAATCTACATCAAGTATTTAAGGATCTTCGCCGCTGAGCTGAGATTCTCCGGACTCAGGCTTGAGTTAGGAGTAGAACGGATCACTTACGGGTTACACCCGTGAGCCGTAATGTTGATCCGTTGACTACACTAACAACAATTAGAAAGAGACAAACAGCTTTCTTTGGTCATGTGATGAGAATAGAGGCATGGGAGAACATCGTGACAACTGGAAAGATGGAGGGGAAGAAAGGCACAGGCAGACCAAGAGAAAGGATGCTGGATGGATTGAGACCGTGGCATGGAGGAATATCATCAGCAGAGTTGATCTAGAAAACCAAGGACCAATATCTGCGGAGAGTCATGAACGCCTACGCCAGCTGACATGGCACTTGATGATGATGATGATGATGATGATGATGATGATGATGATATTAACAGGCCGAAACATTCGATAATGCAGCTCCGTCTACTGTAGTCTCTGTTGTCTCTATGTCTTCAATTGCAGCGAGGAGAAGAATATTCAAGTTCTTTATAAAACTCATAACGTTGCATGCGTGTTAAACATGGGCGCACAGCAGACAAGTTGAAAAACATATAATCACAGTGGAAATGTGGTTTCTGGGAGAAAGAAAATCATGGGCGGGCTATTAGAGATACTGAAAATTCAAAGCGAAAGAAATTATATTGTACAAATATGGTTGGGGAAAGGGGAGAAAATCATGGGCGAAGGGAGGGGGAAGCAAAGAGACAGTTACGAAGAAACTAAACGTAATCGTAAACTCATTAAAGAAGTTAGACGTAAACAGTCAATATATTTCGGACATTTTTGTGGTATCATAGCCGGAGATTCAGAGATGAGTAGCATATTGTTCTCAGATTTTTCATTATCTCTTCATTGTTCTATGTTTTTTTTTCATCTTTTCATTCTTCTCATCCCGTTCTTATGTCTTAATGTAGTCACTGCAGTGTCTTCTTAGTGATTATACGCGGTGTTTTGTGTATTATTTGTTAGCTGATAAAGGCAAGTCTGCGTAACATCCCGTGGTTTAGGTAATTGTGTCCTGGCAATCTGCATTACTTTGTGTTATTTTATATTGTTAACACAATTTGGACACGTTATGAAGAGAAATGAATTTATGCTTGTATACACGTATCTACATGTGCATATGTGTGTATATAAGTCTTTGCGTGTGTTTATATTTGTGCAGTTTGTGCTTAGACGGTTCGTCTGCCCAGCTCTAAGTTCTGCGGTTTGAATCCGTATCGTGACGGGTTTTAAAAATTGACCAAGTCGACCCAGCCTAAAATAGGGTATCACGAATTTGTTTGTTTGTTTGTTTGTTGTTGTTTTTTTTTTTTTTGCACTCGCTCGCTTTGAACTCAAGCGTAGTCCAAACACACTATTTATAGCAGTGATGGACTGAATTTTGCGTGTGGATTAGCATTCCTTTTTTGACAGTGTCCCTCGCCTTCAGGCGAACCCACTCAGACTTCAGAGGTACTTGTAATTGATGTCCCCAAGTTAACGACGACTGGTTAATATCTTAATCCAGCTATCCGGTGTAGGAGTTGAACCGCTTACCTCGGCATCAGCACACCGGATGTTTAAGAACACGCGTTCCTACCCATTCGGCCATGCTGGCCTGTGGTACCACGAAAAGTTTTGGGAGGTAAAATCGATCAGCGTGACACTGACCACATCTGCCACACAGTACCGATTGACCAGGAAGGGTAACCCGTCAACAAATGCCTGAACAAATTGGATGTGTCGGCCGAAAGGTGCAAAAATCGCAGCTCTGTTGTAAACAGGCACAACGTAATTACGTCGTCAACAACAACAACAACAACAACAACAACAACAACAACAACATAAAAAAAAAAACAACAACCATTCCGGATGAGCGCAGAAGAGGAAAAAGAAGAAGTACCGATTGGTATGTCTTTATCAATCGATGTCAATAGTTCTAAAGAGCTGTATTCAGCCTATCCTGATGTATGGAAGCAAATCATGGCATTCACGCACATGGGCAGAAGAACTGGACATTCTTAACCAGGCCTTCAATCTATGAGTACCCAACCCGGGTTCATGCCAACCGACATAGGAAGCCACCCGAACTTAACCCCCACAAGAATGAAATAATGTTTGAAAGGTGAGAGATAAGAGGGGCAGAATGCTAAACGGGCCTGCGTGCCCAGTTCTTATCATCATCATATGCCACGCTGATAAGCGCGGGCGATCACGATTCGCCTTCACACACGGTTACCAGAGTGTCGGATTCGGTCTATGTTCGTGCCTTGGTGAGTTCTATATGCTAGGCTATCATGATTGAGTATCTTTGTTAATCGAGGTAAAGAAAAGAGTTGTTAAAAGATATATTGAGTCAAGCCAGACGTACTGAATCAAGCCAGACGTACTGAAGAGAATCATGGACAATTAGAAGACAAGTGAGGAATTGTTTGGAAACTGCTAAGATGTGATTTTATAGAAGAATGACGAGAGCATCGAGGATGGATAGAAATAACAACGGAGATATCTTGAAAGAAGCTAACTCACAAAAAGAACGGGTTGCTCTCACCAGAAGCAGACACTCCACAATCTCTGGGTAAGTCATGAGAAGGGGAAAGTTGTTTTATGTCGTCACAACAGGGGAGTTGGGGGGATGAGAGGCAGGAGGACACCAAGAGAGAAGATACGAGACAGTTTGACATCATGGCATTGAGGAACATCATTATAAGGACTGACTGGTAGTACAAGAGAAAAAAGGCTCTGGACGGGCATGATCACCTACGCCCGACGGCATTAACTATAAGTAAGACATGGTTTTTATTTTTGTCAATCTCGCTGTCTTCTTCTTGTTCCTTTGCAAGAAGTCTAGCAGTTGTCACCACTTGTTTAACTGATTCAGTGACAAACTAAAAATAGGGTTTGACAAACATGATACATAATCAAAACTGTCATTTACTGCCAATATAGTACCTTGCAGTGTTTAGCAGAGGAGTATTTGAGCCTGAGGAATAAAGGCCGCCAGGCTAGTGCAATCACCACGAACTGTGCAGGTTAGGATTTTCTTTTTGCCCCCGACAGAAACAAATCCCACACCTTACCGAGGGATCAAACCCGGGTCTCCCGAAGGAGAGTCCGGTGTTCTAGTCACTCGGCCAGCCGCTCCTCGTACATAATCAAATTAACAAGTATTACAATGTACATTTTCGTTCACTGAGAATTCAAATTGCGGAGGATACCCCGAAATGAAACAAATAACACGATAACCCTAATACGGCGATATATCATCCTTCTGTCCACATGGAAGATCACCGCTGACGATATGTTATCCTTCGTCACTGTATCAGTTAAGTTTATCATTCTTCCTAACACATATTAGATGTCCAATCACGGTTCTTGTACTTTTGAAAATAAATCTTCTTCGTTCATTTGTTCGTTTGTCCGTTCGTTCTGTCTAGTGTCATTCATTTGCTGAACAATCCATATCATAATACCGCAGTATCTTGCTTGGAAATTCTTTTACCATCACTCTATATTTCTGTTGTTTTCTTTTTCTTAGATTGATTTGTCTGAAGCACTGTAAAGTCAGAATTCATTATCCGCTTAAATAATTTTAATCCCAACCTTTAATGTTGAACCGCGTAGTCAAATACAGACTTTAGTTTGCACAGACAAATTAAGTTTGCAATGTTGTCTCGCCAATTTTCGTAAACAAGAAAGATAACCGCGGCTAGAAAAGGGAAGATAACTAGATATCAAAACTGCCAACAGATGGCGTCAAACAGAATTAAAATGGCGCATGGTTCAGTGCTTTGTTGAAGTCAGATGATGATCTGGAGCAAACACCAAGAACATTCTAGAAACTGCCAAACCAGGCATTCATAAACTTGAAATATTTAATAAAATTAAACAAGGAGGTGTTTTTGTGGTAGGGTAGTTATGTCATCGTATACTTTCTTGAAAATGCTGGTTTGTTTCTCACGTATTTGGCCTAGTGTGGGTAAAACAAGACAAGGGTGCCAGAACTTTCGAAACTCAAAGTCAATCTCTTCCCTTACAGCTTGAAGTAAACAGGGACACAATAAAGGAACATTCCTTCTACTCGACAGTAAATGGGGCCGCAATAAATGAACATCTCCAAACTCTAAAGTAAAATGGGGTACAATAAGGGAGAATTCCTGCCACTCTAAAGTAAAAGAGAGTACTGTCATTGTTCTATCTGGGTTACTGTCATTGTTCTATCTGGGTTACCGTCACTGTTTTATCTGCGTTACTGTTACTGTTGTATTTGTGTTACTGTCACTGTTCTATCTGGGTTACTGTCATTGTTCTATCTGAGTTACTGTCACTGTTCTATCTGGGTTACTGTCACTGTTCTATCTGGGTTACTGTCATCTTCTGGGTTACTGTCATCTTCTGGGTTACTGTCACTGTTCTATCTGGGTTACTGTCATCTTCTGGGTTACTGTCATCTTCTGGGTTGCTGTCACTGTTCTATCTGGGTTGCTGTCACTGTTCTATCTGGGTTACTGTCATTGTTCTATCTGGGTTACTGTCATTGTTCTATCTGGGTTACTGTCACTGTTCTATCTGGGTTACTGTCACTGTTCTATCTGGGTTGCTGTCACTGTTCTATCTGGGTTACTGTCACTGTTCTATCTGGGTTACTGTCACTGTTCTATCTGGGTTGCTGTCACTGTTCTATCTGGGTTGCTGTCACTGTTCTATCCGGGTTGCTGTCACTGTTCTATCTGGGTTACCGTCACTGTTTTATCTGCGTTACTGTCACTGTTGTATTTGTGTTACTGTCACTGTTCTATCTGGGTTACTGTCACTGTTCTATCTAGGTTACTGTCACTGTTCTATCTGGGTTACTGTCACTGTTCTATCTGGGTTACTGTCATCTTCTGGATTACTGTCACTGTTCTATCTGGGTTACTGTCACTGTTGTATTTGTGTTACTGTCATTGTTCTATCTGGGTTACTGTCACTGTTCTATCTAGGTTACTGTCACTGTTCTATCTGGGTTACTGTCACTGTTCTATCTGGGTTACTGTCACTGTTCTATCTAGGTTACTGTCACTGTTCTATCTGGGTTACTGTCACTGTTCTATCTGGGTTACTGTCACTGTTCTATCTAGGTTACTGTCACTGTTCTATCTAGGTTACTGTCACTGTTCTATCTGGGTTACTGTCACTGTTCTATCTAGGTTACTGTCACTGTTCTATCTAGGTTACTGTCACTGTTCTATCTGGGTTACTGTCACTGTTCTATCTGGGTTACTGTCACTGTTCTATCTGGGTTACTGTCACTGTTCTATCTAGGTTACTGTCATCTTCTGGATTACTGTCACTGTTCTATCTGGGTTACTGTCACTGTTCTATCTGGGTTACTGTCATCTTCTGGGTTACTGTCACTGTTCTATCTGGGTTACTGTCACTGTTCTATCTAGGTTACTGTCACTGTTCTATCTGGGTTACTGTCACTGTTCTATCTGGGTTACTGTCATCTTCTGGATTACTGTCACTGTTCTATCTGGGTTACTGTCATTGTTGTATTTGTGTTACTGTCATTGTTCTATCTGGGTTACTGTCACTGTTCTATCTAGGTTACTGTCACTGTTCTATCTGGGTTACTGTCACTGTTCTATCTGGGTTACTGTCACTGTTCTATCTGGGTTACTGTCACTGTTCTATCTGGGTTACTGTCATCTTCTGGATTACTGTCACTGTTCTATCTGGGTTACTGTCACTGTTCTATCTGGGTTACTGTCACTGTTCTATCTGGGTTACTGTCATTGTTCTATCTGGGTTACTGTCACTGTTCTATCTGGGTTACTGTCACTGTTCTATCTGGGTTACTGTCACTGTTCTATCTGGGTTACTGTCACTGTTCTATCTGGGTTACGGTCACTGTTCTATCTGGGTTACTGTCATCTTCTGGGTTACTGTCACTGTTCTATCTGGGTTACTGTCACTGTTCTATCTGGATTACTGTCACTGTTCTATCTGGGTTGCTGTCACTGATCTATCTGGGTTACTGTCATCTTCTGGGTTACTGTCACTGTTCTATCTGGGTTGCTGTCACTGTTCTATCTGGGTTACTGTCATCTTCTGGGTTACTGTCACTGTTCTATCTGGGTTGCTGTCACTGTTCTATCTGGGTTACTGTCACTGTTTTATCCGGGTTACTGTCACTGTTTTATCCTGGTTACTGTCACTGTTTTATCTGGGTTACTGTCACTGTTCTATCTGGGTTGCTGTCACTGTTCTATCCTTGTTACTGTCGCTGTTCTATCTGGGTTACTGTCACTGTTTTATCCGGGTTACTGTCACTGTTCTGTCTGGGTTACTGTCACTGTTCTATCTGGGTTACTGTCACTGTTCTGTCTGGGTTACTGTCACTGTTCTATCTGGGTTACTGTCACTGTTCTGTCTTTGTTACTGTCACTGTTTTATCAAGGTTACTGTCACTGTTTTATCTGGGTTACTGTCACTGTTCTATCTGGGTTGCTGTCACTGTTCTATCCGGGTTACTGTCACTGTTCTATCTGGGTTACTGTCACTGTTCTATCTGGGTTACTGTCACTGTTCTGTCTGGGTTACTGTCACTGTTCTATCTGGGTTACTGTCACTGATCTATCTGGGTTACTGTCACTGTTCTGTTTGGGTTACTGTCTTTGTTCTATCTGGGTTACTGTCACTGTTCTGTCTGGGTTACTGTCATTGTTCTATTTGGGTTACTGTCACTGTTCTGTTTGGGTTACTGTCATTGTTCTATCTGGGTTACTGTCACTGTTCTATCTGGGTTACTGTCACTGTTCTATCTGGGTTACTGTCACTGTTCTGTCTGGGTTACTGTCATTGTTCTATCTGGGTTACTGTCATTGTTCTATCTGGGTTACTGTCACTGTTCTATCTGGGTTACTGTCACTGTTCTATCTGGGTTACTGTCACTGTTCTGTCTGGGTTACTGTCATTGTTCTATCTGGGTTACTGTCACTGTTCTATCCGGGTTACTGTCACTGTTCTATCTGGGTTACTGTCACTGTTCTATCTGGGTTACTGTCACTGTTCTGTCTGTGTTACTGTCATTGTTCTATCTGGGTTACTGTCACTGTTCTATATGGGTTACTGTCACTGTTCTATCTGGGTTGCTGTCACTGTTCTATCTGGGTTACTGTCACTGTTCTATCTGGGTTACTGTCACTGTTCTATCTGGGTTGCTGTCACTGTTCTATCTTGGTTGCTGTCACTGTTCTATCGGGGTTACTGTCACTGTTCTATCCGGGTTACTGTCACTGTTCTATCTGGGTTACTGTCACTGTTCTATCTGGGTTACTGTCACTGTTCTATCCGGGTTACTGTCACTGTTCTACCTGGGTTACTGTCACTGTTCTATCTGGGTTACTGTCATTGTTCTATCTGGGTTACTGTCTCTGTTCTATCTGGATTACTGTCACTGTTCTATCTCGGTTGCTGTCACTGTTCTATCTGGGTTACTGTCATCTTCTGGGTTACTGTCACTGTTCTATCTGGTTTGCTGTCACTGTTCTATCTGGATTACTGTCACTGTTCTATCTGGGTTGCTGTCACTGATCTATCTGGGTTACTGTCATCTTCTGGGTTACTGTCACTGTTCTATCTGGGTTGCTGTCACTGTTCTATCTGGGTTACTGTCATCTTCTGGGTTACTGTCACTGTTCTATCTGGGTTGCTGTCACTGTTCTATCTGGGTTACTGTCACTGTTTTATCCGGGTTACTGTCACTGTTTTATCCGGGTTACTGTCACTGTTTTATCTGGGTTACTGTCACTGTTCTATCTGGGTTGCTGTCACTGTTCTATCCTTGTTACTGTCGCTGTTCTATCTGGGTTACTGTCACTGTTTTATCCGGGTTACTGTCACTGTTCTGTCTGGGTTACTGTCACTGTTCTATCTGGGTTACTGTCACTGTTCTGTCTGGGTTACTGTCACTGTTCTATCTGGGTTACTGTCACTGTTCTGTCTTTGTTACTGTCACTGTTTTATCAAGGTTACTGTCACTGTTTTATCTGGGTTACTGTCACTGTTCTATCTGGGTTGCTGTCACTGTTCTATCCGGGTTACTGTCACTGTTCTATCTGGGTTACTGTCACTGTTCTATCTGGGTTACTGTCACTGTTCTGTCTGGGTTACTGTCACTGTTCTATCTGGGTTACTGTCACTGATCTATCTGGGTTACTGTCACTGTTCTATCTGGGTTACTGTCACTGTTCTGTTTGGGTTACTGTCTTTGTTCTATCTGGGTTACTGTCACTGTTCTGTCTGGGTTACTGTCATTGTTCTATCTGGGTTACTGTCACTGTTCTGTTTGGGTTACTGTCATTGTTATATCTGGGTTACTGTCACTGTTCTATCTGGGTTACTGTCACTGTTCTATCTGGGTTACTGTCACTGTTCTGTCTGGGTTACTGTCATTGTTCTATCTGGGTTACTGTCATTGTTCTATCTGGGTTACTGTCACTGTTCTATCTGGGTTACTGTCACTGTTCTATCTGGGTTACTGTCACTGTTCTGTCTGGGTTACTGTCATTGTTCTATCTGGGTTACTGTCACTGTTCTATCCGGGTTACTGTCACTGTTCTATCTGGGTTACTGTCACTGTTCTATCTGGGTTACTGTCACTGTTCTGTCTGGGTTACTGTCATTGTTCTATCTGGGTTACTGTCACTGTTCTATATGGGTTACTGTCACTGTTCTATCTGGGTTGCTGTCACTGTTCTATCTGGGTTACTGTCACTGTTCTATCTGGGTTACTGTCACTGTTCTATCTGGGTTGCTGTCACTGTTCTATCTTGGTTGCTGTCACTGTTCTATCCGGGTTACTGTCACTGTTCTATCCGGGTTACTGTCACTGTTCTATCTGGGTTACTGTCACTGTTCTATCTGGGTTACTGTCACTGTTCTATCCGGGTTACTGTCACTGTTCTACCTGGGTTACTGTCACTGTTCTTCTTCTTCTTCTTCGTTCATCCGGAGTTTTTTTTCGGATGTGATTGCGTTGTGCCTGTTTACAGCAGAGCTGCGTTCTTGCGCCATTAGGCCGACACATCCGACTTCTGCGGGCATTTGTTGACCGGGTTAACCTTCCCGGGGGTTTCTTAGGACGTTTGACTCTCACTGTTGTGGTGTTATCCCCCATCCCAACTGGTCCATATAGAACAGCCAAAGATCCTGGTCAGCCCTCAAGGGAAGGCAGGGGCAGACCATGGGCATTCCCCGCCATCCAAGGAGGCTTCCATAATTGCAGAGCCAACACACAGCGCTCTGGTACTGGGCTCACCCAAGGAATCGTCACGTCCTGCACATGGCTGCTTAGCCTCACTTCCGTATATTGGGCCTTCCGTTCACCATAGGCTGTTCTTCCGGAAACCAGAAGTATGCAGTCTGCAGATGACATCCACACAGTGAGCTTTCGATTCGGACTTTCCATGTAATGGATTTGCTATCCAAGCAATATTCCATTTCATGCCTCTGGGTCTTCATGCACCTTTAAATGTCAACCTGTATGTAGTTAAAGTAAGCTGCGGTCAACTTGAGCTTGTTGATATCTCCATACAGCTTGTCCTCAAATGAAGCAGGTGTGGGCCAAAATATCTTTCTCTGTTCTGCATACGTTGGGCAATCCTGCAGCAAATGTTTTGCTGTCATTTTTCCAGTTCTACAATTACATTCATCGGTATCTCCTATCTTTAGTTTATTGAACAAGTGGTATTTCAGCCTGTTATGTCCTGTGCGGAGTCTGAAGATTGCTACTTGTTCTCTTCGGTCGAGTTTGTAATATGCATCATCCTTCTGATGGCCTGGATGCTCAGATTCCCATTTGGTTCTATAAGTGCTTTTTATCAACCTCTTTGCCTCATTATAGGTTATGTCTATGTCAGGCTGTGGTAGTCGTCCGCCCTCATTTGCCAGTCTGTCAGCCTCTTCGTTTCCAGGTATACTGCAATGTGATGGGATCCACTGTATTACAACTTTTTTGGATTTCTGGCATAGACCATGGAGTGCTGCTCTTAGGTCAGTTAGTTCTGTGCTGTTATTGCTCTTGAGTATTGAGACAGCTGACTTTGCATCTGTGAAGATAGCTATTTGCTTCTCTTTATTTTCCTCCATCAGGAGCATTTCTGCTGCAGTTTTCAAAGCCTCTACCTCCGCTTTGAAGTTACTTGAAAATTTTCCAGTTGCCATTGAATGTGTTTTTTTCACTCCATTTTTTAAATTTAGGAGAATTCCTCCTCCTCCATTCTCTATTGAATTTTTGGCTGATCCATCTGTATATGCATGGGTCCAATTCCTGCTTGGGTAATGTTCTTTTATGTAGTTTAGGGTTATTTCTCTTCTTTCGGTTTCATGCTGAGTGTTCTTTTTCTCAATACCAGGAATGTTTTCTATCATCTCAGGCAGTTGCTGCTGTCTCCAAGCTGGGAACTTGTGTGCATTGTGTATGGGCTTGACTGTTGATATGTTAAGTATAGGATCTGCCCTAATCCTTCGTTTTGCAGTTTCTACAAAGTTGCTACGCTTCAGTCTTCCCTTTCCAAAACCATTAAATCTGTTGTACATAGGGTGGTCTGTCAATCTCCTAAATTTTTCTGCTTGTTGCTGGGCTCTGCTATCTCTTCTATCCTGCATTGGTTGTAAACAAGTGATCTTTTCTAGTTCATTAATAGGCGTTGTCTTCAGGCTTCCAGTTATGATTCGCATTCCTTGGTTTTGGACTCTACTTATTTTGTTAAAGTTTGACTTAGCTGCTGTTGCCCAAGCTGCAATGCCATATTCCAGTACTGGCCTCACCCGTCCAGTATATAACTTCTTGAGAACTTTCTCATCTGCTCCCCACGTTGTACCAGCAAGCTTTTTCATGATTGCCATTCTCTGCCTTGCTCTTGTTCGATTTTTCTCAACCTGTGTCTTCCATGTCAGGCGACGATCAAAGGTGACTCCTAGATAGTTTGGATTTTCTTCATGGCGCAATATTTTTCCATTCAATACCAGCTTAGGTTGCTGAGTTTTATTTGAGAGGGAGAACACTGTGCATGTTGTTTTCTCCTCACTTATCTTCACTAGCCATGATTTTGACCAGTCCTCTAGCGCTAATAAGGCTTGCTGTATTCTGCTGTTAGCTGTACTAATATATTCTTCAGATGTCCATATGGCTAGGTCATCTGCAAAGGAGGATGTGTGTACTCTGGCTGGAAAATTTTCTGTGATGTCATTTATATATGCTAGGAATAATGTTGGTGAAAGAACTCCTCCTTGGGGGACACCTTGCTCCAGCAGCATCATTTTGCTTGTTTGTCCTTGTACTTTTGTCCTGGCAGTTCTGTTCTCAAGGTAGTGGCTGATCCATTTATACATTTTTCCACAAACATGCATGTTTTGCAGTTTTACTTTCAGTCCTTCCTTCCATACTTTATCAAATGCTTTTTCTAAATCTATCCAGACTGCTAGTGTGTGCTTTTTCTCTTGGAAGGCATCCTCTATTTCCTGAGCTATATAGGTTATTTGATCTTCAGTGGATCTGTATTTTCTGAATCCTGCTTGGTGTGGTGTTAAGAGTTTGTTTTCTTCCAGATGCCATGTTAGCCTGCCATTGATAATGCGTTCCATTAATTTTCCTACACAGCTAAGTAGACTGATAGGTCGATAGCCATTTGGTTCTTCCAGGTCTTTCCCTTTCTTTGGGACTGGTATTAGTATAGCTTCCTTCCATGCCTGTGGGACTATTCCTCTCTTCCAGCTGTTATTTAGGACTGCTAGTAGTTTCTTCTTTGCCTTGGTGCCTAGTCCTATTAGCATTTCATTTGTGATTCCATCCTTTCCTGGTGATTTCTTCTTTTTTAGGGTATTCATTGCCTGTTCCATTTCTTCCATTGTTAGATTTGCCATCATATATTCTGCTGCTGTCTCTGTATTTCTATGATGTATCTGTTTGTCTTTGATTGCTTTCTTCTGTTCGGTTGTAATATCAATGTGGTTTGCACTGGCATAGTGTTCCATTAGTGCATTTGCAGCCTTTTTGCCTGTAAGCAAGGCATTTCCTTGTTTAATTGTTATTTGTTTGTTTCTAGGTCCTTCATTGTTCATGGCTTTCACTAGTTTCCATAGTTTGTTTCCATCCCTGTCAAAATTCAGGTTTTCTGTTTTTTCCCTCCAACAATCTCTTGTTGTTTGATTTACTGTTCTTTTATATTTTGCTGAGATGGCTTTGAGAGAGATGTTTGCTTCAATTGTTTGTTCTCTCTCTGCTGTCTTCCTGGCATCTTCAACTTTGTCCTCCAAACTTTGTAGTTCTTCAGTCCAGTATGGTTTGTAATTTTTCCTCGCTCCTCTTGGAATGGACTCAGTGGCTGCCTGTATTATCGCTCTGTTTAGACTTTCCACCATTTGCTTTATGTTGCCATATCGTGTATTTATGTTTTCACAATATTTGTCTGTTAGTATGGCAAATCTGTCCCAATCTGCTCGTTTGTAATTCCAGCGGGGCAAGGGCTTTTGCTCCTGTGGAACATACTCCATATTCATTTCAAGCTTGATTGGTCTGTGGTCACTACCTGCTAATTGGTCCAGCACATGGCGATCGATTTTGTGGAGGATGTCTCCTGTGCAGAAAGCTAAGTCTGGAGTAGAAGTGGTAAGCCATCTTCTGGAGTAGAAGCTCGGTGTGTCATCCGCTTTGTTGAGTAGATGGAGATTTGAGTCTATTTCCCAGTCCTCCAATTCATCTCCTCTTTTGTCAGTATCTGGGTATCCCCATCTTTCTGAACGGCTATTAAAGTCTCCGACAATAATGCAGTTTGTGTCAGTTATTTTCATGTTTGAGAGTGTAAGGTCCTTATCTGCTGGGCTATACAGATTGTAGATTCTCATTTTCACGTCCTTTATCATTATATCAACACCTATAATTTCCGTTTGGTTGTTAGAGATCACAGATACTTCGCTGCAAGGTATTGTATTTCGTGTAAGTATTAGAACTCCTCCTTTGTGTCCTTCGCGGTCGAAACGTGTGGCCTGATATCCTCTGACTGAGAATTTGTGATTGGCGTTGAGGTGTGTCTCTTGAATGCATGCCACATCTATTCTATCTTTATGAAGACGCTGTGTTAGGGAGTCTTTCTTCTTGTGAACTCCTTCGGCATTCCACTGTAGTATGTTGAGTGTCCGGGGTGTTTGGTCAATAGCTCTTAACCTACTCCTCTGTGCCTTGACTCCACAGCACAGGGGAAGGTGACCACCAGTAGTCATGGGTGGACCCCCTCGAGGCAGGGGGCCCGGCACTATCACCGCCTGATGGGACTTCACGGGATTAGCACCATATCGATTAATTTTGATTTGTGACATCATTAATTAAGTTACGTTGCACTGCTTTGTCAAGCCTGTGGCTCAGTACATCCGATTTCGACAAGCATTTATTCGGGATGCTTTCCCTAGCCTTTGACTGTCCCCAGTCTACCTACAAGGCAGCAGGTTTCACGTTGCACTGCTTTGTCAAGCCTGTGGCTCAGTACATCCGATTTCGACAAGCATGTATTTGGGGTGCTTTCCCTAGCCTTTGACTGTCTCCAGTCTACCTACAAGGCAGCAGGTTTGTGTGTCTCTTCGTCTGGTCCCTCTCCCTTGACCTGTCCGACATGGGTGGCCCTACCAGTAGCTGTGCTACCGTCGGCATAGCTCTTGGGGTCATTGGGACGCACAAGCCCCTCTACCTCGTCACGGTGGACACACAGCAGAGGGGCTGTCACTGTTCTATCTGGGTTACTGTCATTGTTCTATCTGGGTTACTGTCACTGTTCTATCTGGATTACTGTCACTGTTCTATCTCGGTTGCTGTCACTGTTCTATCTGGGTTACTGTCATCTTCTGGGTTACTGTCACTGTTCTATCTGGTTTGCTGTCACTGTTCTATCTGGGTTACTGTCACTGTTTTATCCGGGTTACTGTCACTGTTTTATCCGGGTTACTGTCACTGGTTTATCTGGGTTACTGTCACTGTTCTATCTGGGTTGCTGTCACTGTTCTATCTGGGTTACTGTCATCTTCTGGGTTACTGTCACTGTTCTATCTGGTTTGCTGTCACTGTTCTATCTGGGTTACTGACACTGTTCTATCTGGGTTACTGTCACTGTTTTATCCGGGTTACTGTCACTGTTCTATCTGGGTTACTGTCACTGTTCTATCTGGGTTACTGTCATTGTTCTATCTGGGTTACTGTCACTGTTCTATCTAGGTTACTGTCACTGTTCTATCTGGGTTACTGTCATTGTTCTATCTAGGTTACTGTCACTGTTCTATCTGGTTTGCTGTCACTGTTCTATCTGGGTTACTGTCACTGTTCTATCTGGGTTACTGTCACTGTTTTATCCGGGTTACTGTCACTGTTCTATCTGGGTTACTTTCACTGTTCTATCTGGGTTACTGTCATTGTTCTATCTGGGTTACTGTCACTGTTCTATCTGGGTTACTGTCACTGTTCTATCTAGGTTACTGTCATTGTTCTATCTGGGTTACTGTCACTGTTCTATCTGGGGTACTGTCATTGTTCTATCTAGGTTACTGTCATTGTTCTATCTGGGTTACTGTCACTGTTCTATCTGGGTTACTGTCATTGTTCTATCTGGGTTACTGTCACTGTTCTATCTAGGTTACTGTCACTGTTCTATCTGGGTTGCTGTCACTGTTCTATCTGGGTTACTGTCACTGTTTTATCCGGGTTACTGTCACTGTTCTATCTAGGTTACTGTCACTGTTCTATCTGGGTTACTGTCACTGTTCTATCTGGGTTACTGTCACTGTTCTATCTGGGTTGCTGTCACTGTTCTATCTGGGTTACTGTCATCTTCTGGGTTACTGTCACTGTTCTATCTGGTTTGCTGTCACTGTTCTATCTGGGTTACTGTCACTGTTTTATCCGGGTTACTGTCACTGTTTTATCTGGGTTACTGTCACTGTTCTATCTGGGTTGCTGTCACTGTTCTATCCGGGTTGCTGTCACTGTTCTATCTGGGTTACTGTCACTGTTTTATCCGGGTTACTGTCACTGTTCTATCTGGGTTACTGTCACTGTTCTATCTGGGTTACTGTCACTGTTCTATCTGGGTTACTATCACTGTTCTGACTGGGTTACTGTCACTGTTCTGTCTGGGTTACCGCAACTGTTTTATCTGTGTTACTGTCACTGTTCTATCTGGGTTACTGTCACTGTTCTATCTGGGTTACTGTCACTGTTCTATCTGGGTTACTGTCACTGTTCTATCTGGGTTACTGTCATTGTTCTATCTGGGTTACTGTCACTGTTCTATCTGGGTTACTGTCACTGTTCTATCTGGGTTACTGTCACTGTTCTATCTGGGTTACTGTCACTGTTCTATCTGGGTTACTGTCACTGTTCTATCTGGGTTACTGTCACTGTTTTATCCGGGTTACTGTCACTGTTCTATCTGGGTTACTGTCACTGTTCTATCTGGGTTACTGTCCTGCACGCGTACTCACATGATTGGAAGTAGCTTGAGGGGAGGGGGGGGGGGCGTGCAAATACTGTTACCAATATATGTTTATGTTTAACAGACCGACAGACAGACAGACAGACAGACAGACCAACCGATCGACCGACCGACCGACCGACCGACCGACAGACAGACAGACAGACAGACGGCTCGTATTCACTTGACTAGAAGCGGGGTGAAATTAATGGGGAAAAGAGGGGGGGGGGGGGGGTCTAGAGATAATTCAAACACTGTTATGAAAATATGTTTATGTTTAATAGACAGATATACAGAACGAAAGCAGATAAACAGACATTAAAGAAAGAAAGAAAGAAAAGAAAGAAAGAAAGAAAGAAAGAAGATCTAATGAAAGAAAGACAGACAGACAGACAGATCTAATGAAAGAAAGAAAGAATGAAAGGAAAGAAAAAAAAAGAAAGAAAGATCAGTATATCCTATTCAACACACACACACACACACACACACACACACACACACACACACACACACACACACACACACACACAGAGATACACACACACACTCACACTGGCGGTTGCGGCCTAGGGTTAGTGAACGCAGTTTCAAACACCCAGCTTGCGGATGACCTGGGAAAGACATGCAACTATTCACACTATCGAAAAACATAGATCTAGCACCATGTATGTGAATGTAACATTCACAATTGATGAATGAAAGATGAGTGATTGAATGGGCTGAATGTAATACGGGCCTGCGTGCCCAATTTGTTCATCATCATCATCATCATCATCATCATCATCATCTTCCACTTCTGCCGTCAAGCGTCGTGGGGAGGAAAAACCTTCGAAAATAAAGATTGTTCGTTCGTTATCTAGAACGCTGTAAACAGTGTGAAAGATGTGTAAGTTTACTTATTTTTACTTCCACGCATGAGGGTGATCAACCGACATAGAACCGAAAGAAGGAAGAAAGTGCGAAAGAATACACGGAATGATACCAACCTTGGCGTCAACATCAACAAACTAACTCCGCGAAATCAATGAAGAAATACACACATATCCTTCCCGCCTGTGTCATGATCACCCGTGGCTAAAGGGTAGGGACTGAACTGAATGAATGAGATGGATACCTGTAGGAATGCCTGAGCTACCAGGCATCAGTGGCGGAGTCACTGGCTGTCCACTGACTACATAGACAGGGGCGGTACGAAGAGGGTATGGTTCTGAGAAGCGGTCGGGGTAATAGACAAAGTGAAATAGGGAGAGAGGGAGAGGGAGATAGAGAAGGAGACAGAGGTGGAGAGATAAAAGCGAGAGCGAGAGCGAGAATAGACAGCGTGAGGAAGTGAGAGATAGAAATAGAGAGAGAGATAGAAATACAGAGATAGGAATAAAGAGTGAGAGATAGAAATAGAAATAGAGAGCAAGGGCTAGAGCGATAGAGAGAATAGACAGCGTGAAGGAGTGATAGATAGAAATAGAGAGTGAGAGATAGAAATAGAGAGCAAGGGCTAGAGCGATAGAGAGAATAGACAGCGTGAGGGAGTGAGAGATAGAAATAGAGAGAGAGGTAGAAATAGAGAGAGATAGAAATAGAGAGATAGAAATAGAGAGTGAGAGATAGAAATAGAGAGATAGAAATAGAGAGTGAGAGATAGAAATAGAGAGTGAGAGATAGAAATAGAGAGATAGAAATAGAGAGATAGAAATAGAGAGTGAGAGATAGAAATAAAGAGCTAAAAATAGAGAGTGAGAGATAGAAATAGAGAGATAGAAATAGAGAGTGAGATAGAAATAGAGAGAGAGAAATATAGAGATAGAAATAGAGAGTGAGATTTAGAAATAGAGAGATAGAAATAGAGAGTGAGAGATAGAAATAGAGAGATAGAAATAGAGAGTGAGAGATAGAAATAGAGAGCAAGGGCTAGAGCGATAGAGAGAATAGACAGCGTGAGGGAGTGATAGATAGAAATAGAGAGAGAGAGATAGAAATAGAGAGATAGAAATAGAGAGTGAGAGATAGAAATAGAGAGCAAGGGCTAGAGTGATAGAGAGAATAGACAGCGTGAGGGAGTGAGAGATAGAAATACAGAGAGAGATAGAAATAGAGAGAGATAGAAATAGAGAGTGAGAGATAGAAATAGAGAGCAAGG
Organism: Cepaea hortensis; assembly: GCA_963921405.1. NCBI lineage: Eukaryota > Metazoa > Mollusca > Gastropoda > Stylommatophora > Helicidae > Cepaea > Cepaea hortensis. Next base: position 95,159,134 of record OY992889.1, on the reverse strand, counting down.
GCTAGAGCGATAGAGAGAATAGATAGCGTGAGAGAGTGAGAGTTAGAAATATAAATAGAGAGCTACAGATAGAAATAGAGAAATGGAAATAGAGAACAGGAGATAGAAATACAGAAGTAGAAATAGAGAGCGAGGACGAGACCGAAAAGGAGAGGGTTAGACCGAGAAAGAGAGAGTGAGAGAGCGAGTCTGTGAGAGAGACCGAGAGAGAGAGAGAGAGCGCGCGACAGAGAGCGAGGGAGAGACACACAGCAAGAGAGGGAGAGAGAGTGAGAGAGAGATAGAGAGAGAGAGAGAGAGAGAGAGAGAGAGAGAGTTGGGCAAGATGAAGAGAAAGAGACTGTTAATTACACATTCAGACCTGACACATAATTGGGCTTTCAGCTGAAAGCTAATACCAGGCCGTGGTGAGAAGACACGGACAGATCCGTTAACGCACAGATACCATCAGCCAGCCTAGGGAGGTGTCCCTGACCTCAGGCCAGACAAAAGACGCTGCCGGTGCGTTACTTTTGGTCACCTAGTTTGCTGTTGTTCTGCTTTAGCTCCAGCGGTACTTCTCTCCAAGGAAATATCAATGCGGTTTATCAAACGGTATATGTCAGTTTTTTTTGGGGTTAAAAATCGTTCACTTGCTTTGATTCCAATTGTTGTCCATACACGCCGTACGACTTCTAGTTCGCTGGACTGATTTTATCGTGTGGATTTCGTTTTTTCGCATATCCTTTGCAGGACATTGCAGTCAACACCAGCATTTTTTAGCTGCTGTTGACATTGCTTTCTGAACAACCGGCTCACATACCCCCGTAAGTAACTAACGCGACGCGATCCGCTGCCGAATCTCGCGCAGCTGCGTTTCGTACTAGAGTATACGGAATTACGGACAACGTCCTTAAACCTACGCCAGGGAGACCGGCATCGTGTGGATTAGCTTTCCTTAATTTTAACTTCCGGTGTTTTGATGCCGAGGTAGCCAGTTCAACTCCTATACCGGTCAGTAGGACTAAAAGGTTGGCTTCTCGTCCGTGACTATAGCTAATTGCATATCCTTTACGGGACGTCGCAGTCAACCTAAGCATTACGTTCAGTAGTTTAGCAGTGCTTTCTGAACAACCGACACTCATACCAATGCATGAATACTAGCGTAAAGCGGTCTGCATCCAAATCTCTCGCAACTGTGTTTCGAACGTGGTATGCGGAATTGCGAATTGCATTCGTAAATCCTTCGCCACAGAGACTTCGGCACGTAAATTACAAGTACCACAGAAGTCGGAGTGGGTTCGCCTGATGGCGAGGGACACTGGTAATAGATCAAGCTAATCCACACGCAAAAATAATTCCAGTGCACTATACACAGTAGCAGCCAGTCGCTGTGACGAAAAAGTTATTGACGCCGTTTTTGATCCCGCTGGGTTTTTACGAGATGGTATGGGTACCGGTCGTTCAGAAATCAATGGCAAACTACTGAACGTAAACTTGCCAAAACATCAACAACAGAAAAATATGCTGGTGCTGACTGCAAACGTCCTGTAAAGGATATGCAACTTTTTTTTTTCATACATAGTAGCACATGTGTGGACCGCGCTTGAGTTCAAAGCGAGCGGAGAAAAAAAAAACAACTCCGGATTCTTCAAACGAAACTTGTGATTACCAAACGAAACCAAAGAAGCCGTTTTTTTTTTTTCCATTTTACTTTTCAGAAGCTTCTAGATAGATAACTCGGTGTCACCGAGATTATATTTTCCCGTGACAGCCTCGTGAACCGCACGATCATTGCAGTTTATTACCGAGGCTAAAGTATGGCCGAGTGGAACTCATTAGACTTTCATTAGCTGTTCATCAGTGATGGCATATCCACGCCAGGGTTCCTCACTCTGCTCCAGCCTTTCTTCTTCTTTTCTTCTTATTGATTGTTGATTTCTCTTTTTTTTTTGCTCCTCCTCCTCCTCCTCCTTCTCCTCCTCCTTCTCCTCCTCCTCCTCCTCATCATCATCATCCTCCTCCTCCTCCTCTCTTCTTCTTCTTCTTCTTCTTCTTCTTCTTCTTCTTCTTCTTCTTCTTCTTCTTCTTCTTCTTCTTCTTCTTCTTCTTCTTCTTCTTCTTCTTCTTCTTCAACTACTATTTCTACTACTACTACTACTACTACTACTACTACTACTACTACTACTACTACTACTACTACTACTACTACTACTACTACTACTACTACTACTACTACTACTACTACTACTACTACTACTACTACTACTACTGCTGCTACTACTACTACTACTACCACTACCACTACTACTACTACTACTACTACTACTACTACTACTACTACTACTACTACTACTACTACTACCACTACTACTACTACTACTACTACTACTACTACTACTACTACTACTACTACTACTACTACTACTACTACTACTACTACACTATTCTTCCTTTAGAACCTTTCTTCTTTAATTTCTAATGTTGATTTTCGTTGTTGCTGATGTTATGATTATGATTATTATTATCATTATTGGGACGCAGAGGTGTTTCCAAGGCACCAGGGCCGGGTTATATACTGGCCAAGACCTATTGACGCGTCCTCGTCGAGCGTCCTGGGTAACAGGTCCCTTCGGGGTCCTGGCTGAAGTCAATAGGATCGCCGATTCCTCCGAAGTCGGAGAGTGTCTGCCTGTATGGCGAGGAACCACCAGTCTGCACACCAATAAGCCAGACATGGGACAACGGATACTCACGCAAACTTCAGGTCCTGTATGACATCACACTGATGTTGGACAACAGGATGCCGTCATCCGACATACAGGACTTTGCGTTGGAGCTCAAGCCAACGAACACAAGCAAGCAAGCAAGCATTATCATTATTAATAAATATTAAATATAACCAAGTAAATGATATTCTTTGAGGCTCATTCGATATATAGAGCTGATCATATTTGTCTCCCGGAAAGATTAACCCAGTCAACAAACGCCCGCTGAAGTTGGATGTGTCGGCCTAAAGGCGCAGTATCGCAGCTCCGCCGGAAACAGGCACAACGCAATCACATTCGAAACAAAAGGCTCCGGTTGAACTCAGAAGAAGAAGACATATTTGTCTGTTCAGCGCAACAGACCGGTGTAGGGGTTGAACCCAATACCTCGGCTTCAGGGCACCGGAGGCACACCGACCAATCGCTTCTCTATGGATGCTGTGGTAGGCATCACTGAGAATGCCACTACTTCCAGGAATATTTCTTGATGCCCATATCTGGCTCGGTGTGAGGGCGCAGGGCAATTCTGAACACACCCGTGTATCTCTGGGAATGGGAAAGCATAATTACAGGACATAGATTGCGATACTGCAGTTCTTAATAATAATAATAATAATAATAATAATAATAATAATAATAATAATAATAATAATAATAATAATAATAATAATAATAATAATAATAATACGTTCAATAGTTTGTCATTGTTTTCTGAACGGCCGACGCTCGTACCACTGTGAAAATCAAAGCAACGTGATCAACTCCCTGATCGCCAGCGGTGGACATCAAACCCGGTATGTCGTGATTGTGAAACCGCGTTCCCTATTCTCAAGTCACAGAAGGCGACAAGTCAACCTCACACAAGTGGTGCTGAAGTCAACCTCACACACGTTGTGCTGAAGTCGGAAAGGCAGACATCGAGGCCTGAGATGTGTACAGCAAGGCCAGTCGCACTCGCTATAAATAAGTGAATGAAGAAAATCCAAATTCGTGAAGCGTTCCGTATTTGTCACAGAAAGGGCTACAAGAAAGAATTCAAAATAAAATAAACGAGGAAGTAGCTGAAGAATAATTTGGGTTCGGCAACAACACCAGAGAATCCATAATCTGTTTGGGGATGCTGATTAGAAAGTATATAGAATTTCAAAAAAAATATAAATGTATGTTTTACAGACTACAAGAAAGTTTTTGAAAGAGTGCAACATGAAGGACTAATTACATGCCTTCAAGATATAGGAGTAGACGGAAAGGACATCAGACTTATTAGTAAACTGTACCGGGAACAAGTGGCGACAATTAGATACGGAAATAATTATTGATCGCCCATAGAGATAAAAAAAAAAAAAAGGGAATACGGAAGGGATGCGTGTTGTCCCCAAGCCTCTTCAACTTTTACACAGAAATAATTTTTAAACAAGCCAAACTGCCTGGACTCAACATCAATGGAAGAATCTTAGGTATGCTAATGTTACAGTGTTACAAGTTAGCAAAAAGCGAGCTAGAGTTACACATCCTAATGGAGCAAGTAAACAGGTATAGTGCAGAATGTGGCTTAGATATTAACATCCAATGTGAAAAAAAAAAAAAAAAACGAAAACTATGATAATTAGCAGTGAAATGGAAAGGCATCAATAAAATCACAGTTAACGTGGAGATACTAGAACAAGTAACAAGTTTCTCATATATTGTACATGTAATAACAGATGAAAGCAGAAGTGAAACAGAAATCAAAAAGAGAATAGGAATAGCGAAAATTGCTTTCAACAGCATGATATCAGTATTAACATCTAGAGAGATTAACAAAATGAGAATTGTCAAATGTTTTGTATATTCAACACAACTATATGGCGCGGAAGTCTGGACAATGAACAAGCAATTAGAAAGTCGAACAGAGATGTGCGAACACAAAATAATATTTTCTTTCATGGAAACAAAAACAACGAAATACAGAGATACAGGAAAACCTGCGAATGAAAAGAGAGTTGATGAAAGAAATAATAAAGAGGCAAGTTAAATATTTCGGCCACGCTAAAAGAGATAACACTCTTATTAAAAATATACTGGAGTGTACGGCTGAAGGCAAGTGAGCAAGAGGCAGACAACAATACAAGTAGGAAGATAACATGAAGAGATAGACGAACATCAATCTGACAGGATGTACAGTCAAGGCGAGAGACAGACCGTGTTGAAGATCTATTGCAGTCAACCTTCATTGTGGAGACGGCAAATGATTGATAGGAATAAAGGGAAGATGAAGACTCCAACATTGTCAATGTCTTATCAAGGTATGCAGCTTCGGTAGCGTGATGGTTAATGCGCTCGGCTGCCAAGACTGTGGTGCGGGTTCAATCCTCAGGTCCTGTCTAAGACCAATAGGGCTCTAGGGTCGATCCATCCTCACACAAATAGGTACCAAACAAGGTTAGGAATTGTCTGGCAAAGAAAGGCGGCGAGAGAGAGAGAGAGAGAGAGAGAGAGAGAGAGAGAGAGAGCGAGAGAGAGAGAGAGAGAGAGAGAGAGAGAGACCTGTCCACCCGTATTCATATATCATGGCCTAGAATATGTAACGACAGAACAATTCAATCTACCTCATTATCTGATATGGGATTACTGTGACCTATTCATCTTTGTCAAGTTAAACATTGTTGCATGTTCTTTACAGGACGCCGCAATCAACCCCAATACAAAACGGACTCGGGTGGTGACGAACCCCAGACACTAGCCTGACTCCACGCTCTGCGAATGAGGCCTGGTCAAGCACGTCAATGCGGTCTTCGAGGTCAAGAGAGGCGCTGTCACCGATTCGACATGGGAGTTGCCTTTGACGTAGGGTTTGTGAACGCAGTTTCATAATGCTGACTCGCAGATCGTTCAGCGTTGGCCATTCAGACAGCAATGGCAAACTACCGAGTGTAGAATTACCTAGAAATTCACAGGAAACCAACAAATGATGAGGTTGACTGCGATGTCCTATAAACAACATGCAGCTAGCTAACTAACATATGAACGAAGAGCAGAAATACTTTGAAATGACTGCTGCATCGGAGGACTGAGCGTGCGAGGGAATGCCCAGGGTGCAGTAACGCCGTTAGACATAACATAATATAAAATAACATAACATAACGTAACATAACTTTGATAATAGTCGTCACATTAGCATTTAATTACCCGCAAAGTAGCATATTAATAAAAGATATTCACCGACATTCATAGAAGCTTTATGTACAGGCGCATAAAAAACGTGGAATTGAAAATAAACTCGGTAGTAAAGAAAAGACAACTAAAGATTGAATGAGAGACAAGGTAACAAACAGCAATCAGAGGATAAAAACTGAATAAAGAAATATTCAGAAACCAGCCGTCAGTCGCCATATTACAAGACTTCTCATTTTGCTCTCGGACTAAGGAAGTAGAGGAATAATTTATGATGCTCTCTGCATTTCAATTAGCGCAATTACTTGCTATAATCAGCATTGTAATCCTTTAATCATTTATAAACTGAATGCGAGGAATCAATGGTGATTCCAGACGTAAAAACACGCATCGATCAAACGCGATTGTGAGGCAGTCAGCCTGATCACAAATTTGGTCTCACTCGCTTAAGAATCCAAACGTAATTACCAGTTTAAGCTTTCATTT
>OY992889.1:95085248-95147748 GCA_963921405.1 Cepaea hortensis | reverse complement strand
CCAGCCCTGACTGCCCACTCCTTTAACACAAATGGTCACGCCTCTGAACAGGATGTATGGTTGTCCATGCGCGCCATCTATTCTCAACAGAGTTCTCAACAAAGCTGAGTAGAGCTATCCCAAATTAAACTCGTTAATCTCCGCAAACGGATTCTCAACATTCACGCACTAAGCGGGGTAACTCGGGGACCAAGCACTTAACGCTTATCTTTCTTATCTCCGCATGCGCAGTTGTTGATATTGTCTGTCTCTGCTTGGGCCAGAAACTTGCCTGAACAATTTCAGTCTGATTTTCTTGATTAGTTTTCAGAAAGGAAAACTACGCGGCTTTATTTAAGGAAACCCGCCTGAATTGCCACATGAAGAAAAGAAAGACAAACATACAGTTAACATCAGCCTGACGTAGTAATAATCAATATTGTATTATATATACCAAAGGCATATTTGAGCTGTCATTTTCATAGCATTAGGAAATTAATGGAAGCCAAACGAAATGAAAACTAACGCCACTTAGAATGTGTCACCGGGAAGGTTAAACCGGTCAACAAATGCCTGAAGAAGTCGGATGTGTCGGCCGAAAGGCGCAAAAAATCGCAGCTTTGCTGTAAACAGGCACAATGCAATTACGTTTAAAACAAACATTTCTGACGAACGAAAAAAACGGAGAAGGAGGAGGATGAGGAGGGAGGAGGAGGAGAAGAAGGAGGCTGGAGGCTGGAGTAGGAGGATTAGGAGAAATAGGAGGAGGAGGGGGAGACGAAGAAAGTGTCAGGGGAAATCAGTACAGCTTACAGAAACAGAAACACGAAGAACAACAAAAACAATAACTAATAAAGTACATAAAACCATCAACTGGTGTTAACGCAGAATCAATCAATCATGTGCCATGCCGGAAAGCGTGGGCGGTCATGACTCGCTATTTCACTCGATCACCAGCGTCGTGGATCAGCTTAGTGTTCCTGTCTCGACGATGCCATGTGGCCAAGCCATCCAGGTATTTTCCTCTCGGTCTTCCGCTTGGTCTGTCCCCTTCGATCTTGCCAGTTGTCAATAAGTTCTCCAATCCATTTCTTCTCATAACATGTCCAAAAAATTGTGACTGTCTACGTCTAATTTCTCTAATCAATTTACAATTTTCATTTGTCTCCTGTAGTACTTGGTCATTGGTTTTTCTGTCTGTCCATGGTATTCTTTGCATTTTCCTCAGAAACTATATTTCTGCAGCCATCAGATGTTTTTCAGCTTGACTGCAGAATAACAGGACTAATAAATCAATTAGGTGCCGTATCCACAATGAAGGTTGGCTACAATGGATCTCCAGCACTGTCTCTCGCCCTGGTTGTACATTCTGTCAGACTACTGTGCGTCCATCTCTTAATGTTATCTTCCCATGTGTAATGTCCAAAAACCAGCAATGGAAATACAACAAAAATAAAGCAGCGATGTGGGTAAAAGGACTAACCGGTATGACAGAATGGCTAGTGAGAGACTTAGGGAGGGAAGTAGAAAGATCAGGCGATACAAGAGGTGAGGGAAGGACGATGGTGCTGGATGGGACACACATCTAGAAAACCCGAGAGTAGTATAACAAGAAAGCCTTTTTACTGGAACCCACAGGGGGAATTAAATAACAGTAGGACTAAAAATCACGCGGGGTGAAAATTACCGACAGATAAGAATAATAAAAGAGGATCCGAAGGCTGCTGAGGGAGAGAGAAAAACATAGGACGCCCCGGCGTGAGTGTTTGAAGGTTCTGCTCCAGTTAGGGGACACATTTCAGAAGATACAATTTGAAAAAAAAATAGTGTTAAAGTGAAATATAGATTACGCAACCACATGTATACAAAATTCAAGATTGGTGAAACAGCCATGTGCACATGTGGATTGGAGTCGCAGACAGCAGAGCACATACTCCAAGACTGCCCAAAATATAACATATCTAGGCAAACCTTCTGGCCTAGAGAGACTACAGTGGAAGATAAACTCTATGGACGCTGTGTGAACTGAAAAAGACAGTTCAATTCATACAAGAGACAGCATTGCAGTTATAGACATATTTCAAGCGAACGAAAGAAGAAGAATAGAGCCTACAACGTTGTCACAGCCAAAATGAACAATCTGGGCATTTTGAGGGACGCCGAGTCACAAAGACAACTGATCACAAACATCGGAAAGAAGTAGTCATCATTCTTTGGCCACATTATGAGAAGACCAAAACGGGAACATATTGTGACAACTGGGAGAATGTTACGGAAAGAGATAGAGGAAGACAACGTGAGACAATTCTGGACAGTCTTGTGTCATCGCACGGAAGGGAGTCAACACACGATATAATCCATGCCATCGGAGCAGTTTATGGAGAGGCATGATCGTTCACGCCATTCGGCAAGGACTGGATGATGATTATGATGTCAATGTTGTATTATCGAATTCTCATCGAAACGGATATTTAAAACATCGATCCACCCTGAAATTGCTACCAAGAAATGTATTGAGAAGTATATTCGACCAGGTGTTATAGACCAAATCATCCGCAGAGAGCTGGATTGGACTATAAGAGTACGAGTCAAGCACCAAATATCCAACTAGCACAAAGCGAGTAACCGTGTCCTTTCCTTATTTTACTGACAACAATGATTCCGCCATCCGCATTCTCCGGTTAATTCCGCGCCTATCTGGGTAGCTGATGAACGGAAAAGATTACAGGAATGGGCGGCTGGGAATTTTTGACTCTGCCTGGCAGTTGTAGACAATAGGTGAGGGGATAGAGCAGGTGCTGAAGAATTATTAGTGGCACAGAGAGAAGCGCTCGGCCGCCTACTGTGAGAGGTGTTGGTTGGTAAGAGATACGTATTTTTCATTTGGTCGAAAACTGTGCGTTTCGGGGGTCAAAGGTCGATTATTTTAATAATAGCATGTGTTGCACTTTTAATCATTGCCGTGTGCGTATTTGTTTCCGTAAGGGACTATTTGGCTTCCCGTCTATCTACAAACCTTCCTGACTACCTACCTATCTTCCTGTCTACCTACCTTCCTTCCTGTCTACCTACTTACCTACCTTTCTAACTACCTGCCCAACTTCCTGTCTACCTACCTACCTTCCTGTTTACCTACCTACCTATCTTCCTGTCTATCTACCTATCTGTCTACATACCTACCTTCATGTCTACCTACCTACCTTCCTGTTCACCTATGTACCTTCCTGTCTACCTACAACCTGTCTACCTATTTACCTACCTTCCTTTCTACCTACCTTCACGTCTACCTACCCTCCTGACTACATACCTACCTTCCTGTCTACCCACCACCTTCCTGTCTACATACCTACCTTCCTGCTACGTATCTACCTTCCTGTCTACCTACCTACCTACCTACCTTCCTGTCTACCAATCTACCTATCTTTCTGTCTACATACCAACCTTTCTGTATACCCACCACCTTCCTGTCTACCTACCTAACTTCCTGTCTACCTAACTACCTACCTTCCTGTCCACGTATTTACCTTCCTGTTTACATACCTAACTTCCTATTATGTATCTACCTTCCCGTCTTTTGTGTGTGGGTGGGGGAGGTGTGGTTGGGTGTGGGATGTGTGGATGAGTGGAGGATGTTTGTGTGTGGGTAGGAGATGTGTGGGTAGGCGATGTGTGTGTGTGTGGGGTGTGAGTGGGTGAGCGGGGTGTGTGTGTTTATGGGAGGGTGGAAAATCTGCGGGTGTGTGTATGTGGGTTTGAGGATGGGAGTATGGGTGCGGGGTGTGTGTATGGGTTTGTGTGTGGGTGGGCGATGTGTGTGTGGGTGGGGAGATGTGTGTGTGGGTGGGGATATGTGTGTATTGCTGGGGGATGTGTGTGTGAGTGGGGAGATGTGTGTGGATGGGAGTTGTGGGTGGGAGTTGTGGGTAGGGATGTGTGGGTGGGGATATTAAATGGGTGAGGGATTGTGTGGCTAGGGGAGGTGTGGTTGGGTATGGGGTCTGTGGTTGGGTGTGGGATGTATGGGTGATTGGGGGATGTGTACGTAGGTGGGAGATATGTGGGTGGGCGATGTGTGTGAGTGGTGTGAGTGGGTAGGGTGTGTGTGTTTATGGGTTGGTGGGGGATCTGCAGATGTGTGTGTGGGTTTGAGGATGGGTGTGTGGGTGGGGGTGTGTATGAGTGGGCGATGTGTGTGTAGGTGGGAAGATGTGAGTGTGGGGGAATATGTGTGTGTGGGTGGGGGATATGTGTGTATTGGTGGGGGATGTGTGTGTGTGAGTTGGGAGATGTGTTTGGGTGGGTATGTGGGTGGGGGATTTGTGGGTGGGGATATTAGATGGGTGAGGGATGTGTGTGTATGACTGGAGGAGGTGTAGTTGGGTGTGGGATCTGTGGTTGGGTATGGGATGTGTGGGTGGGTGGAGAGATGTGTGTGGGGATGGGAAATGTGTGGGTGGGTGTGGATGGGTGTGTGGGTGAGGGATGTATATGTGGTCGATGGGGAAGGCGTGGTTTAATGTAGGATGTGTGGGTGGGTGGGTAGGGAATGTGTTTGTGGGTGGGGGATGTGTGGGTGGGTGGGGATGGATGTGTGGGTGAGGGATGTATATGTGGTGGATGGGGGAGGCGTGGTTTAATGTAGGATGTGTGGGTGGGTGGGTAGGGAATGTGTTTGTGGGTGGGGGATGTGTGGGTAGGGGATGTGTGTGTGTAGGGGATGTGTGTTTGGCTGGGTGGTTCAGGGATTGTGCGTGTGGGTAGGCAGGCGGGCGGGTGTGTGGCGGGTGTGTGTATTGATGGGTGGGTGGGGGAAATGTGGGTTAGTGTGTCTGGATTTGGGGATGGGTGTATGGGTGGGGGAATATGTGTATGGGTGGGCGATGTATGTGTAGGTGAGGAGATGTGTGTGGATGGGGGATGTGTGTATGGGAGATGTGTGTGTGGGTGGGGTTGTGTGGGTAGGTGGGAGATGTGTGGGTGGTTGAGGGATGTATTTGTGGATGGGGATGGATGGGTGGGTAGACGATGTGTGGGTGGGTGGGGATAATGGGTGTTGGTGGGTGGGTTGGGGATGTGCGGGTAGGTGTGTAGGGATGTGTTTGGGGAGATGTGTGTTGGGAGATGTGTGGAGTTGTGTGTAAGTTTAAGAGCCAACGATCATATCCATTCGCCCACGCTGAACTCCATGTTCTGTGTCCATCTTCTTGCTTCCCGATCCCATCCTCTTCTCTCAGAACCACGCTAAACCCCATGTTCTCTGTCCATCTTTGTACTTCTCGATCCTATCCTCTTCTCTCAGAACCACGCTGAACCCCATGTTCTGTGTCCACCGTCGTGCTTCCCGACCCCATTCCCGTCTCCCAGAAGCCATGCTGAATGTTTACAGTTATCTGCAGTAAACCACCGACACGCTTAGAATGACCAAAGTATTTCAGCTTACGAGAAATGATGTGGCTCACTGAACCATCACTCTTCCATGCTCATATCCGTGCGAATGCGAGCTTCTTTCTTCTTCTTGGTCCACGGCATTCTAAGACATTTTCTGTGACCTTTCTGTTCAAAATCCCAAATTTTCTTCTGTACTGACTGGAAAAAGGTCCACATGGGGAAAAGGTCCATGTGGCCAAAGAAAAGATACCAGTTTTTCACCAAGAGACGAAAATGCTGGATAATTTAGCTGAGGGAAAACTTTCAGCGGATGCATTTTACAAGGACACAAAAATTAGGCCGCTCGCGTTGCTCACATAACACATGATACTATGCACGCACGCACGCACGCACGCACGCACGCACGCACGCACACACACACACACACACACACACACACACACACACAAACACATACATACCAGTTCTTAAATATAATATGTCAATAAGGTCATCTCATAAATAGATACTGCGACAGGGGGTTGGAAAGTTATACCGTAACCTCTATTACAGTGGTTTTCAACCAGTGGGGAATCCCCCCCCCCCCCCAATTTTACGGTGTCCAGAAGGGGGCGGGAGCGGGGAGGGGGGGGGGGACGAAATTAAGATTAGTTCAAGATCGCATTAATACAAGAACCAGTTACATGATATTGTTTTTCCCTCTAAATTTTACGGTTCTGTATTTCTCGCCCTAATGAAATTTGTTTTATAGCGCAAGTAGACCCTCAAATCACGTTTTATGTGGATGTCTAGACTTGTTCTAGTATGTGTTATTAAATTTAGCTTCATTTTTTATATACACTCTGTAAGGGTGGGGGGACTTATAGGGAGGAAATTCGAAAAGGGGGGCGGGGGTGACGTTTTGAACATATGGTAAAAGAGGGAATGGGCCAAATCAGGTTGAGAACCTCTGCTCTATTAGATGAAGTGTGCCGACCAGTTCCCGTCCTCGCCGTCAATTCCGTTTCAGTCAATATGCGGGGACCTCTACACATTACCCGTATATATTTTCTTAGGCTGATCTACATGAAAGCCCCAGAGGTGTCGCAGAAGACAGGAAAATCCATTTTCACACGTTCAAGGAATACTTTTATCCCATATTTGTATAGATCAATCGGCAGTCGACTGGTGAGATTGTCAATATCAATTCCACCGCCTTTATCTCCATGATATTTCCTGGTACCCATTTTAGCATAGGGCTACCTGGGAACCCATGTCTATGTTTTTAAAACAATACGTCTCGATTTAGATTTAAACATATGACGAACGGGCCAGCAGGCAAGTGTGCTAACCATCAACCAACTTGGTTCCTTGCTCTCTCCAGGTGTTAGTTAATATTAGCTGCATATCCATTGCATGACGTCTTAGTCAACCCCAGCAATTTTTGAATGTTTATGATGTCTTAGCAAATTTACGTTCAGTAGTTTGCCATTGCTTTCTGAACGACCGGCACTCATACCATTGTATGAAAACCAATGCAAGGCAGTCTGTTGCTACATCGCCCGCGGCTGTTTCGAAAGCGTTATGCGGGATTACGAACTGCGTCTGTAACTCCTTCACTACAGAGCCACAGGTGTACTGGTATGAAAACTGGATCTTGTACTGCTGGGAATCGAACCCAGACTAATGTGTAAGTAGGTTACCGCCTTAATCATAATACCACATGGCATCGGTATTTAAGAACAGTCTGTGGATATACATGATCGCCTACTCCATTTGTCAGGACACATGAATATATATAGCTACAGTCACACAAAAATAAAAACCAATGCAATGTTAACATGAACAATCGACAGATTAGAGTACATAAGTTGTGCATTAAATTCAGATTATCGTATGTCATGTTTTAAACTGAAAGCTAACATATTTTACCTTTGACAAATACAACTAAGGCCCTTTCCCTTATCACTTCCTTATTAATTGTAATGATTTGAACGCATAAAGGGTTAAAACTGCTATATTGATCTCCCCCGGAGTTATGGCCCATGCCCGTCTTACCTCTAACACAGAAAAAAGTGCCATCGCCGGCCCTCGACTAAAGGCTCCTGTAGCGGCAAAACTGTGTGTCCTCGCGCGAGCTCTCTGATTTGTCGCCAGGTTCTGTCAGGTCGGACGAGCCAGCACGGAGCAAGAACAGGTCTGCGAGTGCAGGAGAGAAACCATGTCGTGACGTCTGCTGCCTGTCTCCCGCATGTCGCCCCATGCGCTCTCTATTGCTTCACACGCGATTCCAATGCTGTCCTTGGTCTGCGACAATTTTGGGCGACTTTTCTCTGGTAGTATATGTTTTTGTTTTAGATGGGAGACGATTCTCGCATTGCGGTAGTTGCTTATTTCTTGTTTTCTTCATGCATTGAAAGTACGCAACACTTGAGGTATATCTCATGGCCATTGAGGATATCTTTATCGTCTATCAAGACGGCAAGGTGTCAGCGGTTGGTTGTTGGGAATATCTTAGACAAATTGACACCATTTCAGTCACAGAATGTTGCGCTCGAGGGAGCAGTGGTGGAGTAGTTATGGTGTTCGCCTCAGGCCGAGAAGGAACGAAGTTCGATCCCAGCATAGGGCTGGGGAATTTTCCCCAAAAACTATTGGTGTCTAATATCTATCACGCTTCTCGCTGATCTTTTCGGTAGGGTGATTGGATACCTAGCCTTCCCGGATTAGAGCCACAAACTAGAGTTACCGCTAGCAAGTTGTGGACATTAAAATTCCACGGCAGTTGAAATTCGCATAGAGTAGACCATAATCCGCTGCCCTGGCAAATAGTTAGGAAAAAACAAACCTATCCTTTACTTTGGACAGATTCTTGTCTAGTGGGGACAACCTGTACACAAAAGCATGCCGAAGTCGGGCATACTGAATTTAGAGATGCATAACTTAGTGTGACGAACTCCTATCGAAATGCATATATTAGTGTGACGAACTCCTATCGAAATGCATATATTAGTGTGACGAACTCCTATCGAAATGCATATATTAGTGTGACGAACTCCCATTAAAATGCATATATTAGTGTGACGAACTCCCATTAAAATGCATATATTAGTGTGACGAACTCACATTAAAATGCATATATTAGTGTGACGAACTCCCATTAAAATGCATATATTAGTATGACGAACTCCCATTAAAATTCATATATTAGTGTGACGAACTCCCATCGAAATGCATATATTAGTGTGACGAACTCCCATCGAAATGCATTTATTAGTGTGACGAACTCCCATCGAAATACATATATTAGTGTGACGAACTCCCATCGAAATGCATATATTAGTGTGACGAACTCCCATCGAAATGCATATATTTATATTATTGTGACGAACTCCCATCGAAATGTATATATTAGTGTGGCGAACTCCCATCGAAAAGCATATATTAGTGCAGTGGTTCTCAACCGGTGGGGAATTAACCCCCCCCCCCCCCCCCGGGGAGGGGGAATTTTTAGTTTTCCAGGGGGGGGGGGGAAATTAATATTATTTCAAGATCGCGTCAATACAAGAACTGATTGCTTGATATTGTTTCTCCCTTCATACTTTATATTTCTGTACGCCTCATCCTTCTGAAATTCATTTTATAACATAAGTAGACCCGCAAATCACGTTTTATGTAGAAGTCTAGACTTGTTTTAATATGTGCTATTAAATTTAGCTTTCTTTATTACATATACTGTGTAGGGGTGGGAGGGGATTTTTAAGGAGGAATTACGACAAGGGGGGGGGGAATGACGTAATGAAAATATGGTGAAGGGGGGGGGCATGGGCCAAAAAAGGTTGAGAACCACTGTGTTAGTGTGACGAACTCCCATCGAAATGCATGTATTAGTGTGACGAACTCCCATCGAAATGCATGTATTAGTGTGACGAACTCCCATCGAAATGCATATATTAGTGTAACGGACTCCCATCGAAAGAGGAACAAGGAGAATAAGAAATGGGTGAATGTTTCGCAACACATTACTAAATGGTAAAAATAGATATTATGACTGGGGTCGGAAACCTTGTCGTCGTGTTGTGTCGAAATAGTGATGTAAAGTCACTCAACATTTTCGTCATCATGCCAACCCACTCCGACTTCGGAGGTACTTGTAATTTACGTCCCATGTCAAGGACTAGAAGTCAACATTTTACTCAAACTCACCGGCGTAGGCGTTGAATCCGCTGCCTCGGCATCAACACACCGGAAGTTTACGAGCGAGTGCTTCGTAACGTTTAGTAAAGCTCACAATCTACTTCTCGTTTATTTTGGGTGATTCATCCATTGCCTTTTTAAGCTTTACTGCAGTTCACCTCATTCTTGTTCACCATTGTCCGCTCCCTTGAACTGCTACTATATATTTCACGTTTCGTCTTCGTTGTCGTTTAGATTCTCATAGTGTGTTTCATGTAGTTTTGTGTTGGTTTGTATTTGTTTGTCCTGTGCTGACGAAGGCTTTGGCCGCAACGTCCAATTTGTCTCTTGTAGTCGTGTTTTAGTAAAGCTCACAATCTACTTCTCGTTTATTTTGGGTGATTCATTCGTAACGTTTGACATGCCAAAACCAGGCAGCCATCAACATTTTAGAGAACGAACGAGCGAGCGAACTTGATTTTCAACGGGTTATACATTGGGCACGCAGGCCCGTCTGACATTCAGCCCTTCTAATCCCTCATCTCTCGTACATCAGTTATCTAGTGTGCATGTTACATTCGCATAGATACAAACATTGTCAAATGAATTTTGTGAACATGAACAATGCATATTATCATGTTATGAGGCAAACAGGCAGGCAAGCAGGCAGGCAGGCAGGCAGGCAGGCAGGCAGGCAGGCAGACAGATACACATACTCATACACAGACACGCACACATCCATAAACACATATAGCGGTAGGGGTGAGGGCTAAACGCTCGCCTACCACATCAGCCATCTTGGGTTCCAGCCCCAGCAGGGCTTCCACGTCGACCCAGCCTATATACCCTGCCAATATACCCAGCCAATATACCCAGCCTGTGTACCCAGCCTATGTACCCAGCCTATGTACCCAGCCTATGCACACAGCCTATGTACCCAGCCTATGTACCCAACCTATGTACCCAGCCTATGTACCCAGCCTATGTACCCAGCCTATGTACCCAGCCTATGTACCCAGCCTATGTACTCAGCCCATGTACCCAGCCTATGTACCCAGCCTATGCACCCAGCCTATGTACCCAGCCTATGTACCCAACCTATGTACCCAGTCCATGTACCCAGCCCATGTACCTAGCCTATGTACCCAGCCTATGTACCCAGCCTATGTACCCAGCCTATGTACCCAGCCTATGTACTCAGCCCATTTACCCAGCCTATGTACCTAGCCTATGTACCCAGCCTATGTACCCAGCCCATGTACCCAGCCTATGTACTCAGCCCATGTACCCAGCCTATGTACCCAGCCCATGTACCCAGCCTATGTACCCAGCCTATGTACCCAGCCCATGTACCCAGCCTATGTACCCAGCCCATGTACCCAGCCTATGTACCCAGCCCATGTACCCAGCCTATGTACCCAACCAATGTACCCAGCCTATGTACCCAGCCTATGTACCTAGCCTATGTACCCAGCCTATGTACCCAGCCCATGTACCCAGCCTATGTACCCAGCCTATGTACCCAGCCTATGTACCCAGCCCATGTACACAGCCTATGCACCCAGCCTATGTACTCAGCCCATGTACCCAGCCTATGTACCCAACCAATGTACCCAGCCTATGTACCCAGCCTATGTACCCAGGAAATGTCTCAGGCAGTAAAGGAGATCGGCGTGATACCGACCAAATCCAGCACATAGTCATCATCATCATCATCATCATCATCATCATCATCATCATCATCATCATCATCATCATCAACATCATCATCATCATGTGCCATGCCGGTAAGCGTGGGCGGTCATGTTCTGCCATCTCATGCGATCACCAGAGTCGTGTATCAGCTCTGTGTTCTTGTCTCGACCATACAACGTGGCCAAGCCATCCAGATATTTACTTCTTTTGCCCTCTTCACTTCAATCTTGCCAGTTGTCACCAAGTTCTCCAATTTATTTCTTCTCATAACGTGACCAAAAATTGTGACTGTCTACGCCTAATTTCTCTAACCAGTTTACGGTTTTCTTTTGTTTCTTGTAGGACTTGGTCATTGGTTTTTCTGTCTGTCCATGGTATTCTTTGCATTTTCATCGGAAACCACATTTCCACAGTCATCAGATGTTTTCAGCTTGTCTGCTTAATAATACTTAGTACCTTTTGTTCTATTAACACTTAGTACCTTTTGTTCTGTTAACACTTAGTACCTTTTGTTCTATTAACACTTAGTACCTTTTGTTCTATTAACACTTAGTACCTTTTGTTCTGTTAACACTTAGTACCTTTTGTTCTATAAAAATTCGGGCCAGCACCATATGTCCAATGCTCATTACGCGTGTAAAAGAGATCTTTTACTTCTCCACATGTTAACACGTACTCGTGTAAAAGAGACCTTTTACTTGTCCACATGTTATCACAAGCAGCGGAAAGCTACACTGAAGCTAACCATACAACCACAACAAACAACCTGCGCTGTAAAAAAAAAAAAAAAATTATACAAACGCCACCACCCCAAACCAAAAAAAAAAGAAAAAAAAAAGAACACAACAAACAGTAAACAACAGCAACAACAACAACCCGCCGACACAACCCAAATTGAAAGACCCCCGCTGCATGTGCACCCCAAGCGCCCCTCGCCCCCCCCCCTCTCCTCCACAACAGAGGTATCTATCTCTAACCGAGCCTGGCTTGCCCCCCTCAACCGCAGTGAGCGAACCATTATCGCAACGGGGCTGATGCGAATAAGGGATGAGGAAGGGGGAATCTGGAGGTATAGGGAAACTAGACCAGGACATTTTAATGTCCCGCTGACGACACGTCTGTCATCGATCCGGAGGTACCCGGAATCTCCTGGAAATTTTTTTTCTTTTTAATTTTCCGATACCGGATCGGATTAAATAAGATGGGTTCGGAAATCACAACTTCAGAATTGAAAGGGGGAAAATGGGGAATCATATATAGTTGTATTTACTCGATGAAATTAGACGGTGATTGTATGGTTGATGGCAGGACAAACTATATGTTCGGGGAAAATTAAAACGAAAGAGAAATTATGGGAATCAAACGATGTAATTGGCAATCGCGAACTTTGAATCAGACGGTAAGATAATTGAGTTTCTCTCTCCTTCTGTCTTTATCCCTCTCTATCTCTCTCCCTCTAACTACTTAACAATCTACAGAGCTACCTACCAAACTAACTACCTCCCAAATTACCTGGCTACATAAATTTCGTTGGTTCGTTCGTTCTACCAACCAACCAACCAACCAACCAACCAACCAACCAACCAACCAACCAACCAACCAGCCACCCAACCAACCTATCTGCTTGTCTGTTTGTCTGCTTGCCTGTTTGCCTATCCATCCATCCATCCATCCATCCATCCATCCATCCATACATCCATCCATCCATCCGCCCGCCCGCCTCCCGCCCGCCCGCCCGCCCGCCCGTCCGTCCGTCCGTCCGTCTGTCTGCCTGCATGCCTGCCTACCCGCCCGCCCGCCTGCCTGCCTGCCTGCCTGTCTGTCTGAATGCCTGCCTGCCTGCATGCCTGCCTGCCTGCCTGCCTGTCTGTCTGTCTGTCTGTCTGTCCATTAATCCACCCACCCACCCATCCGTCCGTCCGTCCATCTGTATACGATAGGTTAACGTGTGTGATTATGTATCAGGTCTTTTTGCTTTCATTACCGCCAGTGGTAAAGACTCTCGATCTTGTCCCAGTCGCCCTGCCTCATGTGTTTTAATGGCCAGTATGTCATCAACGTACTGTCTTCACCTCTGGCCTGGTGGACACCTGGCTCTTCCACATTGCCAGAGAGCTGCCACCTAGTCACACAGCTGTCACTTAGTTACACTGTTGCTACCTAGTGAGAGAGTTGCTACTTAGCGAGAGATTTGCTACCTATCGAGAGATGTGCTACCTATCGAGAGAGTTGCTACCTACGTGGGAGCGTTGTATCTATTGTTGTAGTTGCAACCTAGTGTAAAAGCTGCTACCTAGCTAGAGTGTTGCAGGAGTTGCCACCTAGAGAGAGAGAGAGAGAGAGAGAGAGAGAGAGAGAGAGTAAGAGAGAGAAGAGAGAGAGAGAGATGCAGAGTTGGTACCTATGGTTAATGTTGTTACCTAGCTAGAGAAGTGCTCTTAGCAAATGAGTTGCTACCTTGTGTGAGAGTTTTTAACCTAGTGAGAGAGTTGCTACCTTGTGTGAGAGTTTTTAACCTAGTGAGAGAGTTGCTACCTTGTGTGAGAGTTGTTAACCTAGTGAGAGAGTTGCTACCTTGTGTGAGGGTTTTTAACCTAGGGAGAGAGTTGCTACCTTGTGTGAGAGTTTTTAACATAGTGAGAGAGTTGCTACCTTGTGTGAGAGTTGTTAACCTAGTGAGAGAGTTGCTACCTTGTGTGAGGGTTTTTAACCTAGGGAGAGAGTTGCTACCTTGTGTGAGAGTTTTTAACCTATCGAGAGAGTTGCTACCTTGTGTGAGAGTATTTAACCTAACGAGAGAGTTGCTACCTTGTGTGAGAGTTTTTAACATATCGAGAGAGTTGCTACCTTGTGTGAGAGTTTTTAACCTATCGAGATAGTTGCTACCTTGTGTGAGAGTTTTTAACCTAACGAGAGATTTGCTACCTTGTGTGAGAGTTTTTAACCTATCGAGAGTGTTGCTATCTTGTGTGAGAGTTTTTAACCTATCGAGAGAGTTGCTACCTAGTCAAAATGTTTTTAGACAGACAGCTGCCACCTAGACAGACAGTTGCAGTTGCTACCTAGTCAAAATGCTGCTACATAGTTGAAGAATAGCTACCTAGTCAGACAGTTTTTAACATAGTCAAAGTGTAGCTACCTAGACATACATTTGGCACCTATTCAAAGTATTGCTACCTAAATAAACAGTGGCTACCTATTAAAAGAGTTGCCACTAGACAGACATTTACTATCAAGTCAAAGTATTGCTACCTAGTCAAATATTGCTACCTAGACATACATTTTCTATCCAAACAAAGTATTGCTACCTAGACAGACATCACCTAGTCAAAGTATTGCTACCTAGACAGACATTTACCACCTAGTCAAAGTATTGCTACATAGACAGACATTTGCCATCTAGTCAAAGTAATGCCAACTAGTCAAATATTGCTACCTAGACATTCATTTTCTACCCAAACAAAGTATTGCTACATAGACAGACATTTGCCATCTAGTCAAAGTAATGCCAACTAGTCAAATATTGCTACCTAGACATTCATTTTCTACCCAAACAAAGTATTGCTACATAGGCAGACATTTGCCATCTAGTCAAAGTAATGCCAACTAGTCAAATATTGCTACCTAGACATTCATTTTCTACCCAAACAAAGTATTGCTACATAGACAGACATTTGCCATCTAGTCAAAGTAATGCCAACTAGTCAAATATTGCTACCTAGACATTCATTTTCTACCCAAACAAAGTATTGCTACATAGACAGACATTTGCCATCTAGTCAAAGTAATGCCAACTAGTCAAATATTGCTACCTAGACATTCATTTTCTACCCAAACAAAGTATTGCTACATAGACAGAGATTTGCCATCTAGTCAAAGTAATGCCAACTAGTCAAATATTGCTACCTAGACATTCATTTTCTACCCAAACAAAGTATTGCTACATAGACAGACATTTGCCACCTAGTCAAAGTATTGCTCCCCAGACAAACATTTCCCACCTTGTTAAAGTATTGCTACCTAGTCAAATATTGCTACCTAGACATACATTTTCTACCCAAATAAAGTATTGGTACGTAGACAGACATTTGCCACCTAGATAAAGTATTGATGTTTAGTCAAAGTATTACTACCTAGAAATATATTTATCTGCCACCTAGTCAGAGTATTGCTACCTACTAAAAGTATTGTTACCTAGACACACGTTTGCCACCTAATAAAAACATTGCTACATAGACAGATATTTTCCACCAATTAAAAGACCGGTTATAAAGCCAGTGCAAATGCAAACATACAAACATATACAGACGACGCAAAACATAACTAGAACTAGATACGGAAACACATTAACAGAGAGAATAAAACACGAGAGAATGACAAACTCCAAACACAGCT
Source organism: Cepaea hortensis (assembly GCA_963921405.1). Taxonomy (NCBI): domain Eukaryota; kingdom Metazoa; phylum Mollusca; class Gastropoda; order Stylommatophora; family Helicidae; genus Cepaea; species Cepaea hortensis. The sequence continues at coordinate 95,132,136 of OY992889.1, read as the reverse complement.
GGCTAATACACAACTCCGTTGACGAGTCATGCGGGAAGAAAGGTATTAAGAAGCAAATATGCAGATACTGCGAGGGATCTCGGAGTCAAGTATCCAGTCAAAATGTATCGATCCGCTGTAGTTATGAATTCCCTAGAATGGGGAATGAAGGCACGCAGGTTAACTAGCTGACGGAGTCCCCAAGGAAGCCAGTAATGCTTTTAAAACTAGTATGGGGAAATGCGATCATGGAAATCAGAAACTATATATTTTCTTTCTTTGTTGTTCTTGGTCTATGTTTGGCGGAAATTCTAGTTAAGAACAGGGCGGTTCTGGGTCGATGCAGCTTCGTAAAATGGGTAGGTGTCTGGATTTGTTGTGAAATGTCTGTTAGGGAATGGCGGCCATGAAGAGATCTAGTCATCATACACCATGTTGCCGTTGCCTAGAATGTGCCAAGAGCTATCACTTCACAGCAGTTTTCTAGGTGAATCATGGGGGGATCGTCGCTGGAGCTACGGAGTTCGTGATTTGTGTAGCACTTCAGGAAATCAGCCCCGCAGAGAAATATAGCCATATGGGATCAAACCCGGTGCAGTTAAATCGATCTAGGAGAATACCAACAACAGAACCTCTTCTGGGGGGTAATCTGTGACGTCTTCGCTGGGAAGTAAACTGTAGCCCTACAGTTTGTAGTGCCTTTATGTTGTGCAATATTACCCGTTTCGCTTAATTTTGCCCGCAGATTGTATATCGGTGTATATCTGCTCCTGCACTGAACAAAACATATCTGCGCTAATGGCTAAAAATGTCTGCTTCTGCGCAATTTAGAAACATTTGTAAAAAAACAAAACAAAAAACAAGTATATACCGGGTGTTTGAAAGTCTCACTACACCTTGCATATAGAAAAAAAAAAGTTTGAGAAATGAAGTACATGTACGTGCTCTAATCAAAATATGTGCTAAAAATTCATTAAATTAGTTACACTAGTAACTGCTATAGTCAAACGCTGTTTTGGTAAAGCTGGAAAGTACCAGTGAAATATTCATTACAACAAGTGTTCGAAATATCCACCACAGGCTTCAAGACATGACTGAAAACGTCTCTTCATATTGACAAATAGATACAATATGGACAGAAATAGATAAATAAATACACATAAATACACTCAGGCAGTCAGACAAGCAATCAAACAGATGTATACACACAGTGAAAGACCTCTCGGATATTACAGTTATTAATTCCAGTAATTACAAACACTGACAACGACGGTATCCCGTAGAGTGCTACAATTACACGTGTCCTAAGTCTCATCAGACGAGCATTGCCGAGTTGAAAATGTCAAATTAATTCCACAGTAAAAACGAAAACGAACATAATAAGGCCTACTTGCATCCCTGGTTTTGTTCATGTAACAAAGAAGAGAGCGGCAGAGATTATATTAATATGACCGAAATAACGGTTGTAGTAGCTTTCTGGCCTTTTAAGTCGACATCTACGTAATTACACGAAATTAAAGTTCCTGGTATCGCATTTCCTGAAGTTCAATTCCTTGTCCGTCGAAAACTTTGAAAGATGTTGTAAAACTTGGTGTGAAAATTGTTTTGAAACACGAAATCAAGAATCAACATAATTACCCTCGGGATATTCCCAAACAGGCTTCGTCTCCTTCTTCAGTAGTCAACGAAGAGTCCCCGTGCTGATGGTACCACATGCAGCCTGACGAGCCTTTGCCTGTGTGTTCCTCTACGTTTTAAGTGTCTTCCAGATCCTCTGCTCAATCCCCTCCCTCTAAATTAGCCTCTCCAAGAATTCCATAGGTGCTTTTTGTTTGTTATGTTGGACTTTTCACTAGACCCCAGAGATCCTATACCACATCAGCCTTTAATTAATCTAGTTCATATCCCAAAGACGCCACACCAGCCAGTCTATCAGTCTGTTCATTTCCTCGCACACCCGCATCCGTTGGGCAGAAAATCCACGATAAGCTCTTAATCTTTGTCTCCAGTTGTTTTGAAAGTTGCTTGAATGCTTCTGGTGCGCATTCTGTCTCCCTCTGCAACTCTTTCCGTGCGTCTATGTCAGATTTTCAAGTTCTGCCAAGGTTATTCCTGTCCATTTACTGAGTATCTATCCTACTGTGGTACCAAGAAAGGACGTTTGTTCCCTTGCTGAGTTAATACTGGAGTCAGAAACACATAATGCGACTAGAAAGCTCGACGAATGGGAAAACACGCACATATACAGGTCAAAGTTCAGCAGAAGTCTTTATCAGAGAACAATAAAAACAAAGCAATAAAGAACAAAATAAAACTCATCTCGGCATCCTAGGAGTAGTTCTATTAACTATCCCACGAATAGGTCTTCTTAGTTCAGTTTTCGTACGACTTCTGATTGATTGATTGATTGATTTAGGAACCGACATTACAGCATTCGGGGCATTCCCAAAAGCGCTCCGTCCCCATCCTCAGCAGCCAGCGAAGAGTTCCAACACCAATAGTACCAGTATCAATCAGTAGAAAATATTGCCGGTCCAAGTTTTGTATTCAACCTCTGTAAAGTTCATGCAACATAATAGGTAAATACAAAAGTTGGACCGGCAATATTTGAAAACACTGCACAGTCATTACAAATACACCCTGTACCAACCACATCACCTATCGTTTGCTGATTGGTCTGTTAAAATATGGAGTTAGCACCACATACAATAGCCGCATGACACGGAGAAGAACCCGTTACTTTTACTACTAGGATACTAACTACAACAGCTCTCGACTGCCGTGTAGTCAAAAGAAGCTTGATCTTAGCATCAGACATCCAATATTCCACAGTGACACATGAGCTGTTTCATTTGCCGCCTCTTTCTAGCTAAACAAACAAACAAACAAACAAAATTAAAATCGTTAATAAGTAGTCATTGACTTGGGGACGTAAATTACAATTATATAAGAAATGGGAGTGGATTCGTCTGATGACGAAAGACACTGGTATTAAAAAAAGTTAATCCACACGCAAAAATCAGTCCATTACACTCTTCAGTAATGGCAACAAGAAGTACTAATACGTGTGTGGACTACGTTTGAGTTCTAAGCTACTGGGGGGGGGGGGACAACTGTACACACAATTAAGACCGGCTATGCGTCACTTTAAAGCCGTTGCCTTCTGGCGGCGTTAATGAAAACTGAAAAATAACTTAGAACAGAAATATAAATCATTTGGGGGCCTAATCTCAGGGAAACGTCAGATAAAGATGCGAATAATTTAATGGTATTTCTCCGTAGACTGCTTCTGTTTGTTGCGAACACGTTTTCACGGCCTCAAAACGCCAGCTTCTGCCGACTATGTTTCATATTTAATACTCCGAGACCCAACCGGTTAATGAGATGTTCGCTTTATAGCAATGGAGAATAATCTAACAGTGCTGTTACAGTTATAAGTTCTCCATGGCGAAGTGGTTATGTCGAATGCCTTGCACGCCGAAGATCGTTGATTTAATTTCCCGATTCCACCATTCGGCTATTGAGTGCAATTTTATTCGGAGGCTTATGTTAGTCGTCGCTGGAGCTGGGATAAAACTCGGTGAAATGAAGTCGATATTCTTGCATTTAAACTCTTTGAAAGCTTTTAAATTATTACTTCTTATTCAAAAGTGTTGTTATAGTTATGGTGTCTAATTCAGGAGTGCTGTTATAACATTGGCGTCTAATTCACGACTACTGTTATAACAATGAAGTCTAATTCATGAGTGATTCTGCTCTTATCATTTTGCCTTATTTCACAATTTATAACTGCGTGGTTTGGCGTTACTTTATCGTTTGGTCTTATTTCACAATTTATAACCTTGGGGCTTCGCGTTACTGTATTGTTTTATTCTATTTCACAGATTACAACTGCGTGGTTAGCATCACTCCATTGTTTTGTTCCATTTCAAGTTTAAAAAAAAATGCAATGAACAGAGAGTTGATGAAAGAAATAATCAAGCGACAAGTGGAACATTTCGGCCCCGTTAAAAGACGTAACACTTTTTTTAAAAAAACCTATACTACAGTACACTTGTGACCTATGGACACAGGATACCGGTGGTGAGAAATTGAAGGACACAAAGTTGTGGTGTGTCCGTACAATGTTATGGTGTGTCCGTACAAAGTTGTGGTATGTCCGTACAAAGTTTTGGTGTGTCCGTACAATGTTATGGTGTGTCCGTACAAAGTTATGGTGTGTCCGTACAATGTTATGGTGTGTCCGTACAATGTTATGGTGTGTCCGTACAATGTTATGAATCCTAGGGAGAATAAAGAAGACTAAATCTAACTAAGTTGGTGACCGGTAGCAACAGCTCAAAAATTAACCCATTCGTGGGTGTAAGAATGTTAGAAATTGACTTTCTCGTGGTTGTAAGAATATTAGAAATTAACTCTCTCGCGAATGTAAGGATATTATAAATTAACTCCCTCGTGGATGTAAGGATGTTAGAAATTTGCTCTCTCGTGGATGTAAAAAAAAAAATGTTTTGCATATCCTTTACAGGACATCGCTGTCAACATCAGCATCTTTCAGCTAATTGTTGATTTCTTGGCAAGACCCTCAGTAGTTTGCCATTGCTTTCTGAGCGATCGGCTCCATACTCTCATAAGTCACTGGGGCAACTCGAACCGCTTCCAATTCTCGTGCGCTCACGTCAACCACGAGAGTATTCGGGGTTACGGAGAAAGCTGCTAACCCCTCGACCAGAAATTAACTCTCTCGTGGATGTAAGGATGTTATAAATTTATTCTCTAGTGGATGTAAGGATATTAGAAATTTACTCTCTCCTGGATGTAAAGATGTTAGAAATTTACTCTCTCCTGGATGTAAGGATGTTGGAAATTTACTCTCTCGTGGATGTAAGGATGTTAGAAATAAAGTCACTCGTGGATGTAAAGATGTTAGAAATTTACTCTCTCATGGATATAAGGATGTTAGAAATTTACTCTCTCGTGGATGTAAAGATGTCAGAAATGTACTCTCTCGTGGATCTAAACATGTTTGAAATTAACTCTCAAGAAATACTATTGATGTGTCAGAAATTAACTCTGTCGTGGATGTAGTGTTATGTAAGAAACTAACTCTCGCGTGACTTTATTGATATGTCGGAAACTAACTCTCACGTGAATGTACCGTTAGTAAGAAACTAACTCTCATCTGGCTGTGTTGATATATCAGAAACTAATTCTCACGTGGCGTTATTGATGCATCAGAAACTAACTCTCACGTGGCTGTGTTGATATATCAGAAACTAACTCTCGCGTGGCATTATTGATATATGAGAAACTAACTCTCACGTGGCTGTGTTGATATATCAGAAACTAACTCTCGCGTGACATTATTGATATATCAGAAACTAACTCTGAAGTGGCTGTGTTGATATATGAGAAACTAACTCTCACGTGGCTGTGTTGATATATCAGAAACTAACTCTCGCGTGACATTATTGATATATCGGAAACTAACTCTGAAGTGACTGTGTTGATATATGAGTAACTAACTCTCACGTGGCTGTGTTGATATATCAGAAACTAACTCTCGCGTGACATTATTGATATATCAGAAACTAACTCTGAAGTGGCTGTGTTGATATATGAGAAACTAACTCTCACGTGGCTGTGTTGATATATCAGAAACTAACTCTCGCGTGACATTATTGATATATCAGAAACTAATTCTCGCGTGGCATTATTGATATATCAGAAACTAACTCTCACGTGGCTGTGTTGATATATCAGAAACTAACTCTGAAGTGGCTGTGTTGATATATGAGAAACTAACTCTCACGTGACTGTACTGATATTAGAAATTAACTCTCGAGAGACTCTACTCGTGTGTCAGAAACAAACCCTCGAAGACCTGTACTGATCTTAAAATTTAACTCTTGCGTGGTTGTTCTGTTGTGTCAGAAACTATTTTCTAATTGACTGAACTAAAAGGTTTAAAACCAGTTTTAAGCATCGACGTATTTGGTAGTATAAAACATATCATGTTTTGTTCCTAGTTTCATTGTTTACATTTTCTTATCATTGTTCTCATATATTTTTGTTTTCATCTGCCTATTCTTCTCATCCCGTTCTTATACCTGAATGTATCACTGTTGTGTCGTCCACGTGTTTATGTATTATGTTTTGTGGATTAATTTGCCGATGAAGGCTAGTCGAAACAGAATCCTATGTTATCCGTAATTGTGTTCTGTAAAGCTGTATTACTTGGCGTTATTTTATACCGTTTACATTTGCACAACGTTACCTCAATTCCACTAATTTTATTCATACTTTCACCACGTTTCGTTCAGTGTCGTGAGAAGGAAAATCGGCGCAAGAAGGGACGGATATGTAACCTTCATTGGCAGAAAGGCAACGGAAGTTCCACTGTAGTGTCATGTACGACTTTGGCTCGCAGATGTAAACACTAAGAAGGTCACGTTTGCTGGTGAACGTTTCAGAAGTGTGTTTGCGGTGAATTATGGGATGTGGGAATTCTGCGGTAAATTATGGGCTGTGGGAAGTTTGAGATGAATTATGGGATGTGGGGAAATGTCAGATGAATAATGGGATGTGGGAATATTAAAATTATATATGGGCAGTGGAAATATTGAGTGGAACTATGGACAATTCGATTTTGATTTCAATTATGCGTTGTAAGCATTTTAAGATTAATTATGGGGTGTGGGAATATTGAAATGAATTACCAGCAGTGGGAATTCTGATATGAGTTATGAGATGTGGAAATATTAATTATTAAGACGAATATTGAGGTCAATTATGGAAAGTGGTAATACCGAGATATATTAAGGACAGTGAGAATATTGAGGTACATTAAGAAAGGTGCGAATGTTGAGACAAATTAAGAACCGTGGTAATACTGAGACAATGTAAAAGCCGTGGAAATATTTAGACAAATTAATGACCTTGGGAATATTGATAAAAATTATGGTCAGTGGGAATACTGAGATAAATTATGGACGGTGGGAATATTGAGACACATTTAGAACCGTGAGAATATTGAGACAAAGTTAAGGCAGTGGGAATATGGAGATAAATTAAGGATTGGGAATACTGAGACAAATTAAGAACCGTTGGAATACTGAGACACATTTAGGACAGTGGGAGTAGTGAAACAAAGTTAGAAAAGTGGCAATATTGGGACAACTTAAGAACTGTGGGAATATTGAGACGAATTAAGGACAGTGGGATTATTGAGGCAAATTTAGAACAAAATTATAGAAGATGGTGAGTTTTAATTCTTAAATCGAATTTTCTGGCATTCAAGTCGAGGCTGGTCATGTTTCCTCCAGGTTGTTAGGAATTATCTTGTCAGCCGAGGCCGACCATGTCAAGGGTGGACAGAGGGAATAATAGAGTATGGAAATCTCGATATATAAAGCCCATAAATGGGCGCTCTCCCGCTGTTTATGCTTCGCCTCGACACCGCAAGATACAAGAGGAGCAAGATGAGATGATGATGATGAGATAATGATGATGAGATAATGATGATGATGAGATGATGATGGTGAGATGATGATATTGAGGTGATGATGATGATGAGATTACGATGATGATGAGATAATGATGATGATGCGGATAAGATGATGATTATGAGCTGATGCTGATGATAATGATGGTGAGATTATAATGTTGAGGTGAAGATGATGAGACGATGAGATAATGATAATAGTGATGATGAGGATGATGAGATGACATAATGATGATGATGATGATGATGATGATGATGATGATGATGATGATGGTAAGATTATGGTGTTGAACTGGTGACGATGCGATGATAATAATGATGATGAAGATGATGATGGTGATAATAATGATGATACGGATAATGAAATAATTATGACGATGATGATAATGAGATGATAATAATGATTATGATGACGATCATACGATAATGATGATGAGATAATAATGAGATGAAATGATGATGAGATGATTGTTAGAAGACTTCAGCTCAATGCCTAAGAGATAGAGCGAGAGTCAAATGGGAAATATAATAGAAGTAGTAAAGGTTACAGCTGTCCGAGGCACAAAGAGTCAAAACAAACACAAAATCCTGTTTATAATCCATCGGCAGCTTATATCTGAAGTTCTCATGAGGTTACCATTAAGCGGGACGTCCGTGGGGAATGTAACTTTGCTGGCAGGGTGGCTACAAGAGTGATAAGGGAAGTCGTTATACCCATCACATTACGATAAGCAAATCTCTTCCTTCTAAGCTCATCGATAACCTCATCTTCATTTACCGCATGCATTCAACATTCTTCTCTTAGAATTTTATCTTCTTGAAAAACCCAGCGTCGTATTGTACATCTGAAATTTATCTTTATTGTGTAGAAGCTGTGCGGGGCTGTTGCATAAAGGAACGCCCTCGTTGTGCATTGATGCATTCAACATTTCTCTCTCTGAATGTTGTATTCTTGAAAAGCCCAAAATTATAAAGCACTTCTGAAACTTATCTTTATTGTACATCCGAAAAAATGCATTTACTGGTCACCCGAAGCTTATCATTATTCTTATTTTAAAGCTGTGCCGTGTTGTTTCATAGATGATCGTCCGCATTGTAATTTGATGGATTCAACATTCTTCTCTTCGAATTCTATCTTCTTATAAAATCCTGTATCGTATTGTACACGTGGGACTTATACTTATTGTAAATTTGAAACTTATCTCTATTGTAAATCTTAAATAAAAGTCTTAAAGTCTTAAAAGTCGATAGGATCGACTTCATTGCCCCGGGTTTCATCCCATATGGCTTGGTTTCTTTCAGCAGGATGACATGCAAAAAGCATCACACAAAGCACGAACTCCGTAGCTCCGGCGATGATCCCCAGGAGTCTCCAAGAAAAATGCACTCGTGAAGCGAAAGACGTCGCCCGGAATCAAACCCACAACGTTTGGAGCGCAAGTAAGACGGCTTTACCTCTTAGCCACGGAGACTCCCGTCATCTTTATTATTCATTCATCATGTGCCATGCTGGAAAGGGTGGGAAGTCATGACTCGCCATTTCCCTGGATCATCAGAGTCGTGTATCAGCTCCGTGTTCCTGTCTCGCCCATGTCATGTGGCCAAGCCATCCAGGTATTTACTTCTAGGTCTTCCCCTTGGTCTGTTCCCTTCGATCTTGCCAGTTGTCACCAAGTTCTCCAATTCATTTCTTCTCACAACATGCCCATAAAATGTCGACTGTCTACGTCTAATTTCTTTAATCAATTTACGATCTTCATTTGTTTCTTTGTCCATGATATTCTTTGCATTCTCCTCAGAAACCACATTTCCACGGCCATCAGATGTTTTTCAGCCTGACTGCTCATTGTCCAAGCTTCACATCCATAAAAAAAAGTACAGGCTCCATGTAGCACCTCAACCCTCTTTTTCTAGTTTTAATTGACATCTTTTTATTGGTCATCTTTATTATACATCTGAAATTTAACTTTATTCTTACAAATTTTGCCATAATTTAGCATAAAGGATCATCATTATTGCACATTGATGTATTCAATATTCTTTTCTTGGAATTTTATCTGTTAAGAAACACAACGTGATATTGTATGTCTGACTTTTAACTTTATTGTACATCCGAATCTTATCTTTATTGTGGATCTAAAACTTATCTGTACTGTATATCTGAAACTTAACTTTATCGTACATTTTAAACTTGCCGTCATTTTACATGTGAAGTTTATCTTTATTGTACATACAACATTTACCTTTATTGTACATTTTACAATTACCTTCACTCTACATCTGAAACTTAACGTTATTCTTTGTGGTACTTAGCATAGACACTTCTCTATGTAAAAAGACTTACATACTGTCCAAGTTTTCTGTTTGTGCTTCTTTCTTGTCGTCATTAACACTTTATATAGTTTTATTTAATTCTTTATGTCTTTATTTAATTCATTCCTCCTTTACTTATTTATGTAATAAATCCTTCTTTCCTTAATTTCTGGCATTTTGCATTCTTTCAATTTTTCCGCATGTCTTTATGTAAATTTTTCATTTTTGTTAATTCTGTTTGCCTTTATTTCATTCATTCATCCATTATTTATTTATTACATTCTCGCTTTCATCCTGTTATTTATTTATTTTTTAAAAATTTATTCACTACTTTATTCTCTCCCCCCCCCCCCCCCCAGGTTTTTCGTCTGGACTTTCTTTACTGCTTAAATTGATTCATTGTTCCTTTTTTGTGTGTTATCATGTTTTCTGTCCTTTTTCTGTCTTATTTCTTTCTGTCTGTATTTCATTCTTTCTTTCTTTCATTCATTATTTCGTTCTTTTGTTTTTACATATTTAATTCTTTAAATTTGTTTCTCTGTGTTTCTTTTCTGTCTTTATTTACTGTTTTCATTCTGTCCACTCTTGCTGTCTTTCTAGCATTTATTCACTCCTTATTAATTAATTAATTAATTAATTAATTTATTTATTTATTTATTTATTTATTAATAACACTGCTCTGTCTGTCTGTCTGTCTGTCTGTCTGTCTGTCTGTCTGTCTGTCTGTCTGTCTGTCTGTCCGCCCTTCTTTCTTTCTTTCTTTCTTTCTTTCTTTCTTTCTTTCTTTCTTTCTTTCTTTCTTTCTTTCTTTCTTTCTTTCTTTCCTATTTGTTTCTCTTCTGTCCAGAAGCGTAGACGCCCCTGACAGTCTTTGTTATCTTGACAACACCACCAGAAAAATCGAAGACACCCCCCCCCCCCCAATTCCACCCCCAGCCCCAGTCGCCCATACCCCCACATCCCCCATCACGGAGACTCCTCTGCCACGATCAAGCGTTAGAACGTAATACTGTATCTTCCACACCGGTGTCATCAAACAACTGCAGTAGTCTCTCCCAAACAGCCAGGCCGAGCTATTTTCTACAGTAATTTAACAAAACTAAAAATTGCACACGTAATCTGTGGAGAGATTAGAGAGCAAGCCTAGAGCACGCCTGCAACCTTCTTGGCACCGCCCATGAACATGAACCACGGTGTTTTAATTATAGGAAATACATGGTCTCGCCCAGTTTTTGTATTTTATATTTTTTTACTGGCATTCTTACTCAACATAATGTTTTGTTTAATGAGAAATATTCTGGTAAAGAAACACGTTTATAAGTCCAGGGAATGGATGTCGCGGTTATCTATACACGCAGATCTCCCGAGTTTGGCTCTACAGCTATCTGGAACCTGGTAAGAGATCGTCACAAATTATGAAAAACGTAGTCGGGTTGTGAAACCAGGTAGCAGAAATCAATGAGAGTAATGGCCCCTGCCAGCAGGGGACGTAATATTCCTCGCGGTAGCTGTTGTAAGTGTGAGAATATTGTCTACAGAAAATGTAGCTGGCGAGGTGTAATCCCCGAAAGATGGAATTTATAAAGATAAGAAATAATTATATAGAGTAAATAAATGTCTGTTCGGAACAGCATTTAATTTTGATTACCTTAATATAAGTTTGGGGAGATTGGAAGAAAAGTTGTGATAGGGTGGCAATGAAGGGAGATAACCAGTGTTAAATAAGGACGTATTTCGGTGCACTAATTGTGATAAGAGGTTCTGGTTCAGAGTTCGGGGGGCCGTAAGCAAAGGGGGATGACTTTTAATTTTATCTTTAATCAAGGGAAACATATGACACCGCTTTATCTGCCCTCCTGGGGGATGGCATTTATGTACTCGTGGTCATGTTTGGGCTTTGGGGGTCTCAGAAGTTGAATGATGGGGTGGCGCCCTGGGACGCGGAGCAAGGGTTTGTATACTGAGTAAAGAATCATTGCAAAGCCACCTGGTTCGGTTACAGGAATCTAGGTTGTGGAATGGATTAGAGCAGGGGTGGGGTGCTCTGGCCCGCGGGTCGTATAAGGCCCGCGAACTCACTTGGTGTGGCCCCCCACTCTGGAGGGAAAAACACCTTTAGTACATTTGAATAACTTGTGAATGTGCGATACTAAATGAGGCGTTGCGTGACAGTTTCAAAGACGTGAAAAGTAAACAAATAGAATTAAACATCTTTGCTACACATTTCAATGTGGAACCAGCTGACGTGTCTAACAAACTACAACTCGTAATCATTCAGCATCAAGACGATGAGAAGCTGAAAACTGGGTACAACAACCACCCACTGCTTGAGTTCTGTAAACGTCACATTAATCAATCATGTGCCATGCCGGAAAGCGTGGGCGGTCATGACTCGCCATTTCACTCGATCACCAGAGTCGTGGATCAGGTCAGTGTTCCTGTCTCGGCCATGCCATGTGGCCAAGCCATCCAGGTATTTACTTCTCGGTTTTCCCCTTGGTCTGTTCCCTTCAATCGTGCCAGTTGTCACCAAGTTCTCCAATTCATTTATTCTCATAACATGTCCAAACATTTTTGACTGTCTACGTCTAATTTCGCTAATCAATTTACGATTTTCATTTGTCTCCTGTAGTACTTGGTCATTAGTTTTTCTGTCTGTCAATGGTATTCTTTGCATTTTCCTCAGAAACCACATTTATGCAGCCATGAAATATTTTTCAGCTTGACTGCTCATTGTCCAAGTTTCACATCCACACAAAAGAACAGGCTCTATGTAGCACCTCAACACTCTTTTTCTCGTTTCAGTTGACATATTTTTAGTCATTAGTCATTAGTCGCGGTTCCAACATCACAGCAAAAGGTCGTTCCCATTATGCTCCGTTCCCGTGCCAGTGAATATCACATAAAATGTTCTTCACTGCATCATTATGTGAAAAGTTGAAAAGACACGAGTCTCGACAAACAACGGCCCTCTCAGGCACACTGTGCAAAAAACCACCGCCAGAATGTCACCACACACGTCCTCTACGAACAATACAGTTCATTCTTGATGGAATTGGCAGTCATTTTCTCAACTAGATGTTCACCTACAAAGTCTCGATGTTTCTAGATATTGTTGTTCCGTTTCTTGATGTTTTCTAGCCAGCCACACCACTTTTTTTTCTCCGAAATGTAGATCACGCAACAAAACAACATTGAACAGATGTAAAGAAACATTTCACTGTACATAATGCCGTCTCCAAAATGCCAAAACAGCAGACCTCCACGAAAGCACGGTTCATCGTCAGAAGATGCGGCAGTCAACCAGAAGACCAGCAGCCACACATTTCTGCATAAGGCACAAAAACCGGTCAATTCTGGCGCATAGCCACCCGCCATTGCTTTGAACATGCAGATCACGCGACATCTTTTATTGGTCAGTATGTTTTTCATCTTGCTAAAGGCTACTTTCGCCATGGCGATTCTTGTTCTAATCTCTTCAAGGCATCTCCCATGAGAAGTTAGGACTGTTCCGGGATAATTGTACCGATTCACTTGTTGAAGAATATTCCCATTTACTTGTATATTACATTGTGGTATTTCGCTCTTCCTAGTGACGACCATAATCTGTATCTTTTTACAATTTAATTCTAACCCTCATTTGTTCACTGTGTGCAACAACCGCATCTACTAATTGTTGCAGATCCTGCTCATTAGCTGCAATCAATATAGTATCATCTGCATATCTAATGTTATTGATGTTTCGTCCTCTTAAGTAAAGATAAATTTCCCACTTTAAGAAGACATGCGTTGTAATATGCATCTGTGGTCAGAACAACTTACTTCTGCGAGCAGTTCCTCTCATAACTTACCATCGCAAAGAGTTGACTACACTCATGACTGACCAACGCAAACCTGTAAACGCAGATGCTAGTAGCAACATCCTCAATACCAGCTAACACCAAACGCCTCACTAAAGGGAAGCAGTTCTAGCCTAAACAGTAGGTGTGAGTTAATTTAATTGATTTATTTGTTTGTTTCGGGATTTGAGGTTTGAAGATTGAGAACAATCCACTACTGGCAACACTGATCGTATTCCGATACGAACCTTGGGTCTTGTCCACGTCGAACTGGAAGCACTAGACTCAAGTTTCACTCTTGTGGTGATGATGATGATGATGATGATTACAATGATGATGATAATGATATTGATGATGCTGATGATAATGACGATGATGATGATGATGACAATGAAGATGATAATAATGATGATGACGAAGATGATATTGATGATGCTGATGATAATGATGATAATAATGATGATGATGATAATTGTGGTAATGATGATGATGATGGCGAAGAAGATAATAATGGTGAAGATGATGATGATGATAATAATAATAATAATAATAATGTCAATGATGACGATGATGATTATGATGATGATTATGATGATAATAATGATGATGATGGTGATGATGATAATAATGGTGATAATAATAATAATAATAATAATAATAATAATGACGATGATGATGTCAATGATGATAATGATGATGATGATACTAATAATGATGATGATGATGATGATGATGATGATGATGACGACGACGACGATGATGATGATGATGATGATGATGATGATGATGATGATGATGATGATGATGATGATGATGATGATGATGATGATGATGATGATGATGTTAAAAGCCACAGTGGTTTACAAAGACGGAAAGAACGGTTCCCGGAAGATGAAGTACGCTCCACCAGCAAGACGAAGACCCCATGATATTGCATACATCTTGGAAATAAGAATACACGAGGAAGAAGATCTCACTAAGATCGAGAATCTCCTAGACCGGACCGGATGAGAGCGAAATTCTACAAAGAACCCGTCTTCAGATGTTGATTACTATTATTACATCACCTACCCAGTGCAGATAAGTCTAAAAAATATTTGAATAGCACCATATGCTTAATCTGGTTTATGACATCGAAAGAAATTTGTACTTTACTTATTGTTCTTAATGTTAGTACGTCTGTTATTATTATTACTTTTTTATTATTAAAGTTAAAAGTTAGTTGCATATCCTTTACAGGACGTTTCCAGGCAACACCAGCATTTTTTTTTTTTTGCTGTTGTTGATATATTGGCAAGTTTACGTTCAGTAATTTGCCATTGCTTTCTGAACGACTGGCACCCATACCATTTCTTAAAACATCAGCGCAACGCGGTCTGCTGCCAAGTCGCCCGCAGCTGTGTTTCCAACGCGGGTATGCGGGATCACGAACCCCAACCGTAACCCCTTTGCTAAGGAGATTATTAAGATTATTATTGAGTGTGTTATTATTATTATTATTATTATTATTATTATTATTATTATTATTATTATTATTATTATTATTATTATTATTGAAATCTTTGAAGAGTGATTACTGGGAAAATGCTATAAGATGATGATTACTGTGATCACATTGCCTAAAGAGTGTCGATGAGTCCAAGAATACGAAGCTAGCAATCATTTACCCAATAGGCTCCAAGGCATGGAGATGGGTGCTTTATTTTATTTACGGTTGTTAGTGTCATTACTTCTGTTACTGTGGTTATTATTATTAATTTTCAATATTAGTCTAGCAACATATACCCATTAGGCTTCATAGCATGGACAGAAATAATTTTATTATTATTATTATTATTATTATTATTATTATTATTATTATTATCATTATTACTGTAGCCTTTAACGAGTGATAACAGAAAAATGA
Organism: Cepaea hortensis; assembly: GCA_963921405.1. Classification (NCBI taxonomy): domain Eukaryota; kingdom Metazoa; phylum Mollusca; class Gastropoda; order Stylommatophora; family Helicidae; genus Cepaea; species Cepaea hortensis. Next base: position 95,116,595 of record OY992889.1, on the reverse strand, counting down.
CCAGGAATATTTCCTTCCACAGGTACATGATGAAAGTAATTCTGGTGTGACACCGGCCATCAATCATCGGGATGACATATGTCATCTGCTGACCACATCTCCGGGCAAAGCTGCAAGAATGCATGGTTATTACCTGGGCTACCAAAATAACAACGCCTTGACGACTCACGTCTGAAAACAGTAATCCGGTCTTTGTCAACACGCGCAAAAGAAGGCCTGAAAAACTGGTAATGACCAGTTATAAACAAGGAACAAGCGTTGAAGGAATCCAGGAAGAGATATTAGCAAATTCCCAATATTAATACCTCCAAATGAAATATATTTTTATAATGACCTCTGAACAAGCGTGGCAGCGGTTATTAAGCGAGCTCACGGCAGGGGGGATAACTGAGAAATACTGAAAATTAAGGGGAGGCAAAAATGGACAGCGTAATAAAGGACGGCTTACTTTCTCGAAAAGACAAAGGCTACAGAAGAAAAATTTCTTAATCCCGGTCGGCGAAATCCTGGAATGAACATGAAGAAAAAAAAATAATTGAAGTCAGAAAGCAAGGACAAACAAGAGACCCAGATAAACCTTGGAATCATCGTTAAGAGCGAAAGGGACTAAACATGGTTCTTTTGTTGTTGGTTTGTTAGACGAATGGGAAGAAAAAATCCGGAGGGCGCGGGGAAATGGGAAAGGCGATATAAATATCAGGGGAGAGGGAAAAAAAAAATACCAAGGGAAAGTATCTGTGAGAAAGTTCAGGAAAAGAAGCAAATTAACTAGGGCTTGAGACTGGAAACTGAACAAAGGTGTTAAATTTATAATATGTTGAACAGCTGTCCAGTTTTTGTGACTTGTTATGATATGTGTTGTTTTTCTGGGAATTATAATGCTATTGATATGTATATTTCTTGTTATTTATCCGAATGTTTATCAAAATATTTTGTCATATCTGGGCGTATACATTTCAATTAAATGAAAAAGCGTGTAACCTTTGGTATCTGACCATGAACCCCCAATCTCTTGGATAGTGGATTGGATATTTATCCTTCTAGAGTAAGGGCGAAATACTGTGCACGTTAAAAATCCCCACGAGAGATCGCAGAGTAGCACGTTTCGCCGCTGCCATGGCAAACTTGTTGGGTAAAGTAAAATATCCACACGTGAACCCAGCTTGTTACTCTGGATGGAAGATGTCTAGAATATGTAAACCTCACACAAATACATGCTCAAGATGGACAATGGTCATTATTCTCTTTAGAAAACAATTATTTTCAAATTAATATCCTGCTAATAGGATTATTAACCTGAGCCGGTAATGGACCCTAATATAACTTTTTGTGAGGTTGAACGGGTTATTGGTAATCTAATCGGGGAAAAAAAAGACATTGATATTTGAGGCTCATAACTTGGTATGACGAATTCTCATCAAAAGTAGAACAGAGAAGACAAGATTTACAAGGGTAAAGATAGAGTAATCAAGCATAGTAGAACAGAGAAGACAAGATTTACAAGGGTAAAGATAGAGTAATCAAGCATAGTAGAACAGAGAAGACAAGATTTACAAGGGTAAAGATAGAGTAATCAAGCATAGTAGAACAGAGAAGACAAGATTTACAAGGGTAAAGATAGAGTAATCAAGCATAGTAGAACAGAGAAGACAAGATTTACAAGGGTAAAGATAGAGTAATCAAGCATAGTAGAACAGAGAAGACAAGATTTACAAGGGTAAAGATAGAGTAATCAAGCATAGTAGAACAGAGAAGACAAGATTTACAAGGGTAAAGATAGAGTAATCAAGCATAGTAGAACAGAGAAGACAAGATTTACAAGGGTAAAGATAGAGTAATCAAGCATAGTAGAACAGAGAAGACAAGATTTACAAGGGTAAAGATAGAGTAATCAAGCATAGTAGAGCAATGAAGACAAGATTTACAAGGGTAAAGATAGAGTAATCAAGCATAGTAGAGCAATGAAGACAAGATTTACAAGGGTAAAGATAGAGTAATCAAGCATAGTAGAACAGAGAAGACAAGATTTACAAGGGTAAAGATAGAGTAATCAAGCATAGTAGAACAGAGAAGACCAGATTTACAAGGGTAAAGATAGAGTAATCAAGCATAGTAGAACAGAGAAGACAAGATTTACAAGGGTAAAGATAGAGTAATCAAGCATAGTAGAACAGAGAAGACAAGATTTACAAGGGTAAAGATAGAGTAATCAAGCATAGTAGAACAGAGAAGACAAGATTTACAAGGGTAAAGATAGAGTAATCAAGCATAGTAGAACAGAGAAGACAAGATTTACAAGGGTAAAGATAGAGTAATCAAGCATAGTAGAACAGAGAAGACAAGATTTACAAGGGTAAAGATAGAGTAATCAAGCATAGTAGAACAGAGAAGACAAGATTTACAAGGGTAAAGATAGAGTAATCAAGCATAGTAGAACAGAGAAGACAAGATTTACAAGGGTAAAGATAGAGTAATCAAGCATAGTAGAACAGAGAAGACAAGATTTACAAGGGTAAAGATAGAGTAATCAAGCATAGCAGAACAGAGAAGACAAGATTTACAAGGGTAAAGATAGAGTAATCAAGCATAGTAGAACAGAGAAGACAAGATTTACAAGGGTAAAGATAGAGTAATCAAGCATAGTAGAACAGAGAAGACAAGATTTACAAGGGTAAAGATAGAGTAATCAAGCATAGTAGAACAGAGAAGACAAGATTTACAAGGGTAAAGATAGAGTAATCAAGCATAGTAGAACAGAGAAGACAAGATTTACAAGGGTAAAGATAGAGTAATCAAGCATAGTAGAACAGAGAAGACAAGATTTACAAGGGTAAAGATAGAGTAATCAAGCATAGTAGAACAGAGAAGACAAGATTTACAAGGGTAAAGATAGAGTAATCAAGCATAGTAGAACAGAGAAGACAAGATTTACAAGGGTAAAGATAGAGTAATCAAGCATAGTAGAACAGAGAAGACAAGATTTACAAGGGTAAAGATAGAGTAATCAAGCATAGTAGAACAGAGAAGACAAGATTTACAAGGGTAAAGATAGAGTAATCAAGCATAGTAGAACAGAGAAGACAAGATTTACAAGGGTAAACATAGAGTAATCAAGCATAGAATATGATTCAACGGATGAAACAAATAAAATGGAGTTGGACAAAATACAAGCTAAAGTTGGCTATATGTACTTTTACAGGACGTCGCAATAAATCCCAGAATTTGTTGCTGTTTGCCATTTTCTAGGCAATTAAAGGTTTTAACACAGAAGCAACAAAAATACGTTGCAAAATTTATTGCCTTACTTCTTCACCGCATCTAGTCAGGTGCATACTGCGGAGTTCTATATCACATGACGTGAATAAATCAATTATACTTTATCTGTCAACTATCATCTGCTGCCTATAATACCTTGCAGTGTAGGGCAGGGGGGTCTTGAGCCTGAGGAATTAAGGCCGCCTGGCTAGTGCAGTCGCCGCGATTTGTGCAGGTTAGGATTTTAATTTTTCCCCCGACAGAAATAAAAAAAATACAGACCTATACTTTGCATTAAATACCTAAAATACATAGTCGCTGATATTGTCCGAATGTGGAGTAGTCACCGAAAAAATGCATTGTTATGAATTTCTTAATTGCAACCTATTGTTTGTGCCGGTCTCCCTGGCTGAGGAGTTAGTAGCTTTCTCCGTTATCCCGAATACTCTCGCACAAGAATTTGAAGGGGTTCGAGTCGCGCCAGTGACTTACGAGAGTATGGAGCCGATCGCTCAGAAAGTCGTGGCGTGCTGATGAGCGTAATCTAGCCTAGGAATCAACATACAGCTGAAAGATGCTGGTGTTGACCGCAATATCCTGAAACAGGATGGAAACGCGGGGGGGGGGGGGGGGAACCTATTGTTTGAGACTTATTTACTGAAAGAGTGATGTAGATATCTGGGAAAAAAAGGTTAACTCACACAGAGAACTGGTTACTTGCATGAGAAGTAGTCAGTCCACATTCTGTGGGCTTGCTATGAGAAAGGGAAAGCTGGGGTGTGTCGTCACAAAGAGTAAGGTGGAGGGGAGGACAGGCAGGAGGATAACAAGAGAGGAGATGATGTATAGTTTGACATCATGGCATTGAGGAACACCGGTATAAGAAATTAATGGCTGCACAAGAGACAGAAGGCTGTGGACAAACATGATCACCGACGCCACACGGCAAGGACTATAAGAAGAAGAAATTTGCCATTGCTTTGTGAGCGGAAGTTGTAGAGCGCTCTTATGTTTTCTACCACGTCGAATAAAAATATTGCATTTCCTCTTACCTCTCGTTCGGTTAAGCAATGACAGACAACTTGAATTACTACTGGAAAAATCTGCTATAGTCTGTTTACTTTTGTCTGCCCCAATATATAATTCCGTATCTCAGTAACTAACTAAGGGAAAATGGTGAGATTTAGCATATAACCTTATCATTATGTCCACCCAACAAAAATTTTTGTTCTGGAGATTGTAAACAGATTTTAAAGTTTATTTACATGCATTATATATTTTACGGGTCAGAAATTAAGTGCACATTATTAAATGTATTCCGTCTTCACACGGAAACATTAGCGTTGAATAGTTAATTTTCTCATGGGACATTGGATTGGCCTTATGACAAGAGCCTCGCGTTTGTTAGCTAGAAATCACTAGTGTTTCACCAAAACATCAAAGAAATGTCGCCGCTTTCCATGATTTAAGTTGCTTTTGGACCTATCAAAGACATATTCTTTGGGTGAGGGTAAATATAAGACGACAGGACAAATTTCATAACGATGCAACAGACAGTTTTCAAAATAATTGATCGTGAATGAAGGCATTCATTTCTGGACAGACTATACCACATTTCCGGTTTAGTCGCATTGTTGGAATCATACACGCGGATTTCATTAAATAAGTGTCCAGACCATAACGAGGATACAGATGAGTCACAGTTATATTTGTATTTTCATGTAGAGTGTTTCATGAAGCGTAGCGGTGTTTGTTGTTTTGTGTGCTGACGACGGCTTTGGCCGCAACGTCAACTTTATTACTTTTGATCGTGTTCTAGACAAGTTTACCTATTCTACTTCTCGTATTCTGGTGATTCATTAAATGGCACACTACTGAACGTACAAATGGTTTAGAAATGTAGCATGGAATCATACACCCACTATGCTTCAATGACTGAAAAATGGTCCTTTACTTTTCTTAATAAATTACTTTACTTTACTTTACTTTACTTAATTACTTACTTTACATTGCCTTTCGTAATTACTTACTTAACTTTATTATTTACTTTACTTTTTAATTACTTACTTTACTTTTCTTAATTACTTACTTTACTTAATTATTTATTTTACTTTTCTTAATTACCTACTATACTATACATTACCTGTCTTAATTATTTACTTAAGTTTATTATTTTATTTCTTTTTCTTCATTATTCACTTACTTTACTTAATTATTTACCTTACTGTTTTGATTACTTACTTTACTTTAACTTTCCTAATTACTTACTTTACTAATTATTTTCTTTATTTTTCATAATTAATTATTTTACTTGTCTTAATTACTTACTTTACCTTTCTTAATTACTTACTTTACATTACCTAATTACTAACGTTACATAACTTTTCTTAATTACTTGCTTTACTTTATCACTTACTTTACTTTCCTTAATTTCTTACTTTACTTTTCTTAATTACTTAATATCCACGTTCTTAATTACTTACTTATTAATTTATACAATTACTTATGAACATTACTTGCTTTCGTCATTTACCAGCATACATTACTTACTTACTTTACTTGAATACTTTCTTTGCCTAAACATTTCTTTGTTAATTACTTTGTTTACCTACTTATTTACATTACTTTCCTGCCTACATTAATTACTTATTTACATTACTTACGTACTTTACCTGCTCATTTACTTTACTTAATTATTTATATTACTTACTGACTTTACTTACCTACTGACTTATTTATCTTACTTAATTACATACTTATTTACATTAGTTAGTTGCTTTAATTACTTATTTATTCACATTACTTACTTGATTTATTTACTTACTTACTTACAGTACTTACTTATTTATTTACTTAACACACTTAATGTTTATGTACTTTACTTATTTACATTATTTACTTGCATTATTTACTTATTTACATTACTTACTTACTCAATGTATTGGTTATCCATTCCGCTGGGACAAACAAGGTAAGGCCGAGAGAGGGAACATGTCGTTTGGGCACCACATGTTCTCTGAAGCTCTGCCCAGGCATTGTGAGATGGAATTTTGGCCAAATTCCAATCCACATACTTTGGTCTGCCAAGACTGAAAGGTGCTACTCACTTACTCAACATTACTTACTTACTCACGCATGTTTATTATTTACTTACTTATTTACGTTATTTATGTACCTAAGTATGTACTTTACTTATTTACTAACTTACTAATTTACATGACCTATTTACTTACTTATTTCCATTACTTATTTACTTTATTTAATTATAATCTTCCTTTCTTCCTTACTAACTTTACTTACATTCTTTTTATTTACTTACCTTATTTATTTACTCTCTTACTTACTTTACTTACTTAATTGATTTATTTACTTACTTATTCACTTTACTGACTGACCGACTGACCCACTGACTGACTTATATTACATATTTACTTACTTTACTTATTTAATTGATTTATTTACTTACTTATTAATTTTACTTACTGACTGACTGACCCACTGACTGACATACATTACATATTTACTTACTTTACTTACTTAATTGATTTATTTACTTACTTATTAATTTTACTTACTGACTGACTGACCCACTTACCGACTTACATTACATATTTATTTACTTTACTTACTTAATTGATTTATTTACTTACTTATTAATTTTACTTACTGACTGACTGACCCACTGACTGACTTACATTACATATTTACTTACTTTACTTACTTAATTGATTTATTTACTTACTTATTAATTTTACTTACTGACTGATTGACCCACTGACTGACTTACATTACATATTTACTTACTTTACTTACTTAATTGATTTATTTACTTACTTATTAATTTTACTGACTGACCGACTGACCCACTGACTGACTTACATTACATATTTACTTACTTTACTTACTTAATTGATTTATTTACTTACTTATTAATTTTACTTACTGACTGACTGACCCACTGACTGACTTACATTACATATTTACTTATTTTACTTACTTAATTACTTATTTGCTTTACTTGCTTATTTACTTACTTGATTTACTTAATTATTTACTTATTTAAAAGGATCTTCACTAAATAACTTACTTACTTAATTGCTAACTTACTTACGTATTTACTAAGTTATTTATTTATTTAAGAACTTACTTATTTACTTACTTACTCGACATGGTTTTTTACTTAATGACTTACTTATTTACTAACTAACGTAGTTACCTATTTACTAACTAACTTATTTACTTAATAACTTACTTATTTACTTAATTACTTAAATGGTACTTTACTTACTAACTAACTTTATTTGCTGCTAGCTAACTTTATTACTTATGAACTTTCTTACGTATCCATATCCACTGTCTTACTTACTTTCTTACTAAATCACTTACCACATACCCCTATCACTCCATGCCATGGATAAGGACACCTACTGACATATTTTATGAAGCTGTGAGGCTGGACCCCATATTCGTGCAAAAAAAAAAAAAAAAAGATCCAGTTGAAGGGATTAGACCTTGGCCGTCGCATTGAAAAACTTACGTCCTAACCATTAAGTATCTGGCACCCATAACAGCAAGCTTAGGTCCCCACATTCATGTAGCTTTTGTCATCGCACTGCTAAACATAACATATAAATACATCTAATAGAGAAAAAAGAAACAACATATTAATACATCTAATGGAATAAATACTACAATAAACAAGAAAATAGCTAAATAAATCAGCATATGAAGAATTAATTCAAGAAAATGAATTCATTATACAGTAATAAAGACACAAACAATGCAAATAGTAGAATACAAAGAAGTAACTTAACACGCAAAGACACCATCGATTTATACGGGAATATCCAATAAGTTAAGATTGCTATAAGGAATGAAATGGGAAAGAAAGAGAACTGGAGACAGCAGCGGTGTAGGAGGTAAGCCTGGACACAATTGATAAGAGCGCCAGGTCTTAAACATCTGGTGTGCTGATGTCAGGGCAGCGGGTTCAATTCATACACCGGTCGGTTGGACTAAAATGTTGACTTCTCGTCCGCGACGTAAATTATAAGTACCTTAGAAGTCAGAAAAGGGTTCGCCTGATGACGGGGAAACACTGGTACCAGGGAAAGCTAACTCTGTAGTAGCAGGTATGTAGAATAGCTGGAGTTCAAAGCGAAAGTAAACTCATAAACACCATGAGAAAAAGACAAATGCAATTTATGAGGCATCGATAGACGAGCTGAAATACACTCGCTGAATGTGAGAAAATATTAGGGAAGAGAGGTCGGGGGAATGTGTGTGTGTGTGTGTGTGTATGTGTGTATGTGTGTGTGTGTGTGTGTGTGTGTGTGTGTGAGGGGGGGGGGAGTTTAAATTCAATAATAATGTATGTAACACCAGCTTCATCAAAATATTTGTTGACAGAGATAGTTAGATAGTCGTGATCACCAATGTCTGTACCAAAGCCGGCGAAAAAAAAGGAGCACCCGTATCAGTAGCAGCAGTAACAGAAGAATTAGAAGAAGAAGAAGAAGAAGAAGAAGAAGAAGAAGAAGAAGAAGAAGAAGAAGAAGAAGAAGAAGAAGAAGAAGAAGAAGAAGAAGAAGAAGAAATAACAGCAGCAGCAGCAGAAGGAGAAGAATAAGAAGAAGAAGAAGAAGAAGAAGAAGAAGAAGAAGAAGAAGAAGAAGAAGAAGAAGAAGAAGAAGAAGACATAAAACCTCACTAAAACTTATCGCCATGTAAGAGTTAATATACACGATAGACAAACAGGAAAGACACAATAGGATACAAATTACACGATAATAATACAACAACAATGTAAACAAACCAGGCTTAAACACACGTGATCGCAAGAACATTTCACACATCAATAAACAAAAAAAAAAATTATACGATAATAAATCCAACAATCAAATACAACAAACAGATGAAATCAGAAACAAACAACACAGCAAATATATCAGGAAATAATAATTAAAAAAAAAAAACACACAAACACACAAACACAAAACAAACCACCCCAAAATAAAAACGAACAGAAACACGCATGCAAATAGACCTTTTCTTTCTGCAAGGCGTTACCGAACTGACACCAGGTTTAAGACAACTTTAGTTGAACCTATTTGCCAGATCTTTGAGCTGTGTCAGGATTCTTTTCGTGAACCCTTCGACCCGCTGACACGAAATCTTTCCATGATGAATCCAATCACCGGGTATTAAAAGAAACCTCAATAAACATCGTATTTTGAAAATTCGTGTTTGCTTTGGCACTCGTGTCTAATTTTGCCCTCAGTTCAATAAATATTATTATCTTAAGTTCCTTTAATATGCAGGTTTAAACCCATGGCTGGGGCTCCGAGCCAGGTTTTTATCTGTTTACCCAAACGAGGCTGAGAAAGTAATTAAACATCTTATGTAAAAAAAAAAAAAATCTGTCCCCGGCGCAAGCGACCCCTGGATCAAATTAAAGTGGAATATTAAAAGTGTGAGATTATACTTGCTGTTTGGGGGGAAATGGTTTTAGACTACAGTGAGAGGGGGAAGACTGGGCGGGGACGAGTTCAGAGTGTGGGAAATGTAAATTATGAAATGTTTGACATCAGTGGCGGCGCTAGCGACTGATAAGCGGAGGGGTGTAACTTTTAGATAGCGCTTTCAGTACCAAAATATTGTTACTTTCACCCACATTATTCTTAAAGTTACTTTAAATATGTTCCAATAGTTATTGTTACTTCTGTTCTCGATAGCTGTTACTTTGACTTTTCAAAGATAGACATACAACTCATTACACGGATAAAGGGGAGTGGTGGATGCCTTGGTTAACTCCTACAGTACTCAACTATTGTTATGTTAACCCATTTTGTCGATATTGTTAAATGAACCAAGAGGCGAAGAAAGGACGTTGGTGCTGGATAGGCAGGGCATTACGTTGAGAAAACTCCACAGCAGTACCAGGTGTTTATAACATCTCACTACATTTTGTATGTAGAACAAATTTGAAAACATTTTTCTTCCGTTGATAACACCATTCTGTTTGGAGTGCAAAGAATTACCCCAGCAGACGACAGCCATTCGCTGCATAATGCTTCTTGTTTTTCAGATTTGTTCTACATGACTTTACAAACACCCGGTATAATTAAAATTGCCTTAGTCTGGAAACCACAAAACAAAAACAAAACAAAACAAACATATCTAAAAAGTCACGGAGAAGAGTAGTAGGACATGGGCAGAGCTGCGTGGGATGGCTGCAGATAGGACGGCTTAAAGTGAGTTTGTTGAAAGCCTTCAGGATCCTCGCCGGTGCTACGGAGTTCGTGCATTGAGCTGAGATTCTCCAGACTCAGGCTTGAGTTAAAAGTATAACGGGGCACTTATGGGTTACACCCGTGTGCCGTGATGTTGATCCGTCGACTAAACTAAACTAGACTAAACTAAACTGGTTGAAAGCCTGAGTTGAGTTGAGGCAAGAACCGATAGCACAACACTCGGGACAATTCCCTACGTGCTCCGGCTTCATCTGCAACAGCCAGTGAAGTTATTGAAGGCTTGTGCTTCCTTGGGGGATATAGGGCGAAAGAAGAAGGAATAGAAGTGATTTATACCTCTGTTCCTTCTGCTCTTAATTTGACTGCCCAAAGGCACATGTTCTACACATAACACAGAGAAAAACAGGTGATACTAGGCAGAGATCCAGATTAAAAAATGACCAATGCAGACACACATATAATCGTTTCAGAAAAATTAACGCTGGATATATGTATGCATGTGAGACGTGGACAATGAGCACATAAGCTGAAAAACATCTATTGGCTGTGGGAGTCTTAGGATTCGTCGCTGGAGCTACGGAGTTCGTGCTTTGTGCGGCGCTTTCGGTGGGTAGCCCTGCGGAATGAGACCGAGCTATATGAGATAAAACCCGGGTCAATGAAGTCTTTCTGGTGACTGCCGATTCCATCTACGATGAACTGTATTTTTCGTGGAGGATTTTTGTGTTGGCATTCTGGCGGCGGCATTATGCAGTGTACCTGTGCAGGCTGTTGGCTTGCCGAGACGCCTGTCTTTTCCACTTTTCACATTGGACAATGAGGAGCATTTTGTGTGATATTCACTGGCACAGGAACGGAGCATAATGGGGACGTCTCGTTGCCGTGAAGTTGGAACCGCGACTAACTAACCAACGAACCAACGAACCAACCAACGAACCAACCAACGAACGAACCAACCAACCAACCAACCAACCAACCAACCAAACAACCAACCAACCAACCGACCAACCAACCAACCTACCAACTAACCATCTAACCAACCAACTAACTAACTAACTAACTAACTAACTAACTAACTAACTAACTAACTAACTAACTAACTATTGGCAGTGGAAATGTGGTTTCTGAAGAAAATGCAAAGAATACCATCGGCAGACAGAAGAATCAACGAGTAAGTCCTACCAGAAGCATATGAGAACAGCAAACTGATTAGAGAAATTAGGCGTAGACAGGCAAGTTTTTTTTTTTTTTTGGGGGGGGGGGGTGGGGGGGATGAAAAAGGAGGGGAGCATGTTATGAGAAGAAATAAACTAGAGAACTTGATGACAACTGGAAAGACTGAGGGGAAAAGAACAAGGGAAAAACAGAGAGGTAAATATCTGGATGGCTTGGTCACATGGCATGGTCAAGACAGAACCACAGAACTGATTCACGTCTCTAGTGATCATGTATTATTGTTGGAATAACTCAGTAATAATATAATAAAGTATTAATAAGGTAAAAGCACATTGGTGTTGTGCTAGCTCATTAATAATGTAAAAAGACATTAATAATGTAATACGATATTAACAATGTAATAAAATATTAATGCCGGCTCCATGGCCGAGGGGTTAGCAGCTTTCTCCGCTAACCCCGAATACTCTCGTCACGTGACGCGACGAGAATTAGCAGTGGTTCGAATCGCAAAAGTGACTTATGAGAGTATGGAGCCGGTCGCTCAGAAAGTCGTGGCGTGCTGATGAGCGTAATCTAGCCTAGGAATCAACACACAGCTGAAAGATGCTGGTGTTGACCGCAATATCCTGAAACAGGATGGAAACGCGGAAAAAAAAATAAAATAAAATAAAATATTAATAATGTAATAAGGCATTGATAATGTGATAAGGTAATGATAATGTAATAAGGCATTGGTAATGTAATAAGGCATTAATAATGTAAAAAGATATTAATAATGTAATACGATATTTACAATGTAATAATATATTAATATTGTAATAAGATATTAATAATATAACAAGATTTTAATAATGTAATAAGATATTAATAATGTAATAAGATATTAATAATGTAATACGATATTAATAATGTAATAATATATTAATATTGTAATAATATGTTAATAATATAATAAGATATTAATAATGTAATAAGATATTAATAATGTAATAAGATATTAATAATGTAATATTATATTAATAATGTAATATGATGTTAATAATGTAATAAGAATTAATAATGTAATAAGATATTACTAATATAATAAGGTACTGATAATGTAATAAGGCATTGATAATGTAATAAGACATTGATAATGTAATAAAATATTAATAATATAATAAGATATTAATATTGTAATAAGATATGTTATAAAATCAATAATGTCACAAGACATTGGTACAGTAATAAGGCATTGATAATGTAATAACGCATTGATTATGTAATAAGGCATTGATAATGTAATAAAGCATTGATAATGTATTACAGTATTAATAATGTAATAAGATATTAGTAGTATAATAACGCATTAATATGTAACAAAGCATTACATATGTAATAACACGTTAAATATGCAATAACACTAATAATATAATACAACATTAATAATGTAACAAGTCATTAATAATGTAATAAAGCATTAAAGATGTAATACATTATTAACAATTTAATAAATAATTAATAATGTAAGAAATAATTAATAATGTAATAAATCATAAATTGCAGTTGTAGACATGTTTCAGGCGAACGAAAGAAGAAGAAGAAGAAGAAGAAGATAAATAATGTAATAAAGCATTAATAATGTGATAAATCATTCATATCATCATTCATTCATCATCATTGGCACCTTGCCGTCTTGACAGACGATAGTTTGTTACATTGTGCTTCAGAAAGGCATAATAACTAAAATCCAAGGCCAGTTCGCGCTGTAAATGTTCGTCCACAGTGGATGCATGTGAACACATGGTCATTTTCACCATCACGTACCATCATACGCCACATACGCTCAATAAAGCATTAAGTGTGTACTCATCTCATCTCATCTCAACATGTTCCTATTGTACTTTGCGGTGTCGAGGTGAAGTATAAACATCGTGAGAGTGCCCGATTATGGGCTTCATGTATTGATATTCCCATGGACTCTGCTATTCCCTCCGTCTAACGTTTACGTGGTCGACCTCTTCCTCTGTTTCCATCTGGTCTGTACATCATTGCTTGTTGTGGTATGCTGTTGACTGTAATACGTTTCTTTTTTTTTTTCTTGTCAGTAAGCTTGTTTGCTGTATATAAAAACAACCCAAATCAAACTCTAACAGATTGTGGGTCGATTGGGTTATATTTTTGTTACATCAACACTTAAACCAAGCATCATCATCTCACACGGCAAAGATATCTCTTTTTGGCGCTGCAGCAACACATTATCTTGCTCCCGCACAGTGAAGGGGTGAGCCTATTGCTTGCTAAGGGGACAGAGATATCACCAATAGAGTGGGATGCAGTGAGTACTTGAATAACGACAGCAACAAATAGAACAAAACATAAAATAAATGAATGTTATACAGTGAACAGAAACAGATACAGAAGTGAAGAATATAGTTCCCACATGTAGGCAGCTGCCAGAAACACATACATAAGTGAAGAATATAGTTCCCACATGTAGGCAGCTGCCAGAAACAGATACAGAAGTGAAGAATATAGTTCCCGCATGTAGGAAGCTGCCTGAAACATACAGAAGTGAAGAATATAGTTCCCACATGTAGGCAGCTGCCAGAAACAGATAGAGAAGTGAAGAATATAGTTCCCACATGTAGGCAGCTGCCAGAAACAGATAGAGAAGTGAAGAATATAGTTCCCACATGTAGGCAGCTGCCAGAAACAGATACAGAAGTGAAGAATATAGTTCCCGCATGTAGGCAACTGCCTGAAACATACAGAAGTGAAGAATATAGTTCCCACATGTAGGCAACTGCATGAAACATACAGAAGTGAAGAATATAGTTCCCGCATGTAGGCAGCTGCCAGAAACAGATACAGAAGTGAAGAATATAGTTCCCACATGTAGGCAGCTGCCAGAAACAGATACAGAAGTGAAGAATATAGTTCCCACATGTAGGCAGCTGCCAGAAACAGATACAGAAGTGAAGAATATAGTTCCCACATGTAGGCAACTGCCTGAAACATACAGAAGTGAAGAATATAGTTCCCACATGTAGGCAGCTGCCAGAAATAGATACAGAAGTGAAGAATATAGTTCCCACATGTAGGCAGCTGCCAGAAATAGATACAGAAGTGAAGAATATAGTTCCCACATGTAGGCAGCTGCCAGAAACAGATACAGAAGTGAAGAATATAGTTCCCACATGTAGGCAACTGCCTGAAACATACAGAAGTGAAGAGTATAGTTCCCACATGTAGGCAACTGCCTGAAACATACAGAAGTGAAGAATATAGTTCCCACATGTAGGCAGCTGCCAGAAATAGATACAGAAGTGAAGAATATAGTTCCCACATGTAGGCAGCTGCCAGAAATAGATACAGAAGTGAAGAATATAGTTCCCACATGTAGGCAGCTGCCAGAAATAGATACAGAAGTGAAGAATATAGTTCCCACATGTAGGCAGCTGCCAGAAATAGATACAGAAGTGAAGAATATAGTTCCCACATGTAGGCAGCTGCCAGAAATAGATACAGAAGTGAAGAATATAGTTCCCACATATAGGAAGCTGCCAGAAACAGCAACCGACTTGATGCACTGATGTCAGTAGGTTGGGGACTTTTGTTTCAGTAGGGGGTTAAAGGTCAGTAGAGGAAGAAACTATATTTGTCTTTATTTCTTCTTCATCATCTTCACGTGGTTACCACCCTATGCAGGCGTCCATTTTTCTCCACAGATCTCGGTAATTGGTGCTCTGGATCGATTCTGCTGATGATTTACCTCCGTGCCACTGTTTTAGTCCATCCAGCATCAGTTCTCTTGGCCCATCTTTGCCTGTTTCCATTGCTGTTTCCCGTAGTCTTATGTTCCAATGCCTCTCTTCTCATCACATGGTCAAGAAATGCTGTGTGTCTCTCTCTTATAGTTGTATGCACTGTTCTTGTTTCATTAGCCTCTTCCGGGCCCTCATTGTTAGTTACTCTGGCAGTCCTAAGTATTCGCATCATTCGTCACAGGAAGCACATCTGTATTGCTTCTAAGCTTTTTCTAATTTGTTGTTCACTTTTCATGATTCGCCGTGTCTTTATTTACGCTCACCGAGTACTATCGTCCTCGTATATGAACTTATTACCAAAATAACTACCAGTAAAGGAGTCAGATAGCAAAAACACCGATAATGCATACAGATACAACTAATATGGAGAAACAAATATATGTTAATGAGGAAAAATAAGAAGTTTTGGTAAGATTGGAATATCTTGGGTCATTAATTACCACCAATGGTGACACAATGAAAGACATTAAAAGCCGAATATCTATTGCTCTTCAAAAACGAAAAGAACCGAATAAACTGTGAAGTGGGACAGATAGAAATAAAAAAAATGAGATTGGTAAGAGCATGCATCTTTACCATAGCAACATACGCATGTGAGATCTGGACACTTATTAAAAACGCTGAACGGCGCATAAATGCCTGTGAATACAAATATTATACACGGGTTCTAAGAATATCTTGGATATAGAAAAGAACAAATGCATCCATACGACAAGATCTGAATATTGAAGAAGGCCAGCTGCTAAAGACGATAAAACAAAGAAAACTTAAATATGTTGGCTACTTAAAACGTCGTGAAAATTTGGAGAGAACAATAATGGAGGGGCATATGCCCGGGAAGAGAGGAAGAGGAATGTCAAAGAGAAGGTGGGTGCAAGATGTCGTGGATGATCTCGAGATGGGTGTTTCGGTCACGGGACATTTTTCTTATGAACGATAAGTTTTCCGGAAGGTTGTTGTGCGAGCGAGGTTCAGCAAAGGAAATGCTACTGAATGAATGAATGAATGAATGAATGAATGAATGAATGAATGAAATAATGAATAAATGAATGAATGAATGAACTGGCGCTACACCAAAGAAGATATGCTACGAGGACGCCCGGGAAGGAAAAGGATCGACGACATCAAAGACATTGTGCAATCACATATCATGACACTATCCAGTGCCACACATCGAACACTCGAACTATTCCTCCCCATGAAGCTTTATGGCCAAAGAGGAAGACGATGATGATGATGACTAAAATAAGTAACGTCATGAACCATCAGTACACTGCTTGCACGACTGCCCTTCGTAAACCTCCCTTAAGGAGCCGGATTCATATATGTTGTTTTTGGTTGAGGAATGACTTGCGCAATGAATTGGATTAAAGTGAGGATTTTTAAGTTGCATGTCCTTCACAGGACGTAGCAGTCAACCCCAGCATTTACGCTGTTCGTGATTCTTGGGCAAATTTTACGTTCAGTAGTTTGCCATTGCTTTCTGAACGACCGGCTCCTATACCTTTTTCGAAAAAAACCAGCACCGCCGTGTTTCGAACCCGGGTATACGGGCTCACAAACCGCGTTCGCAAGCCCTTAGCCACAGAGCACGGTTGTGAGGAAGAAAGTGAGGAAGAGTTTCGCAATTCGTCGACCTGACTCTCTCGCCTGAGTCCATCTGAATCCAGTGGCAAGACAAGTCAAGACGACTGGAGACGAATACAGGTGCAGTGGATGACCAGGGCGCTCTACGTGCCTTGACGTGCTCATTACGTTCCACAACGCTTTGTAGGTAAACGCCTTCTTGCCCGTTGAATCAGGAGTGATTTCTTCTGCGCATTCTGCCGGATCCTGTCTTCACATGCTGGGTAGGCATACCCTAATTCACCGATCAGTTCGACACCAGGTCGGCTACCCACGCCTGGTTTAGCCAGCCTGTCACAGCTGTTGCCCGGGGGGTGGCCGCTGTCGCATTCTGACAGCTACTAGGAGTTACAGGCATGAGCTGGATGTCAGCCTTAGACCATTGGGGGATGGTGGTCCCTTGAAAAGGGAGTGACAACCATCCTTACCAAAGGTACTACCAATGCCTGACACCCCATACCCCCCCCCCCCCCCGGAGTCGTATATATATATATATATATATATATATATATATATATATATATATATATATATATATAATCATCGTCATTATTATCATAGGCCATGCCGATAAGCGTGGGCGGTCATATTTCGCCACCTCTCACAATCACCAGAGTCGTGGATCAGCTCTGTGTTCTTGTCTCCGTAAGGATATGTTGTCAAGCCATCCAGGTATTTACTTCTCTGCCTTCCCTTTGTTTTTTTTCTCCTCAGTATCGCAAGTTATCACCAAGTTCTCCAGTTGATTCCTTCTTATAACGTGTCCAAAAATTGTGACTGTCTACGTCTAATTTCTCTAATGAGTTTACGGTTTTCATTTGTTTTCTGTAGGACTTGCTCATTGGTTTTTCTATCTGTCCATGGTATTCTTTGCATTGTCCTTATAAATCACATTTCTACTTTCTACTGCCATTAGATGTTGTTTCAGCTTGCATGCTCATTGGTCACGAAGATGGGGAAACAGATAAAGATATTAATAGATTAAGTGCTAAACAAACAGTAATTTTGGACCGAACACAAATGGATGGCGGGAAATGGAAAGTAGGGGGGGGGGGGAAGGGTGTCTCAGTTATGGCTTAAAAATTCTTAATATGATAGCAGACATGTTGTATTATATATCAAATTAAATGAAGTTGCTTGGGGAAACTACTGTTTTGATGTTTTAATTGAGACAACAGTTAGCAATGATAATTCGGTGAAACGTAAGCCCCTGGCAAATATGGGAAGTCGCTTAAGACAATTAATCATCCATTGACACTTAATCAATTAAAATAAGAATGCAAAAGACAAGAGGAGATGTAGGTGTATTTTTAATGACTGTGGTTTTTTTTGTTTGTTGTTGTTGTTGAAAATATTAACGTTCCAAGTTTTGTAATCACCCTCTGTGGAGTTCATGCAACATAAAAGGTAAATACAAAACTTGGAACGGCAATATTTTCAAAAACCTGACAGTCATTATAAATACACCCTGTACATTAGCACAAGGTCATTTGTGGGAGGGAAGGAGTGAAATGACACAGGAACTGGAGGGCGTAGAGATGCCGGTTTTCTGAGAATAAATGTTGAAGATTAAAGGGGAGTTTAAAGCGAAGCTGATCGACTTCATTGCACCGGGGTGTATCCCATATGGCTCGGTCTTTTTCCGCTCGGCGGCCTGTCGAAAGCGTCGCACAAAGCACGAACTCCTTAGCCCCAGCGACGACCCCAGGAGTCTCCGAGAAAATTGCTCTAATGAACAGACTAATGTAGAACAGAACTGAACCTACAGCCTTCGGAGTACAAGCAGGCAGTTTAACCACTTCGTCACTGAGACACCTTAAATTAGATTATGACCTGGGTCAAGAAGGAAACACGCGCTGGAATATAGATATTGAAAGAAGCATAAATACTTACAAACGCCATAGGACATCATCATCATCGAGTGTCTTGCCGGATGACGCAGACGTTCTCCACAGTCTTTGGTTTTCTGGGTCAACTCCGCTGTTGATATCCCTCCATGCCAACGTCTCAATCCATCCAGCATCATTTCTCTTGGTCTGCCTCTGCCTCTCTTCCCCTAGATCTTTCCAGTTGTCTCGATGTTCTTCAATGCCTCTTTTCTCATCACATGACCAAAGAAAGCTGTTGGTCTCTTTCTTATTGTATATAATGTTTTAGTTTCGTGAGTCTCTTTCAGACAATCTTCGTTAGTCACTTTGGCAGTCCAAGGAATTCGCAACATTCGTCTTAGGAATCAAATAACACAGAACAAGGCACGTGAAATTCACGGCACATATTAACAGAAACAGGATGAACAGATACATTAGCTTTATGTGAAAGAAAGCATTGCAAGAAAAGCAGAGGAGAGAACAAGGTGTGTGTAGAAAACGTGTACAGCTGGGCATCAAAAACTAATATAAGGAACACGGATGTCATCCAAATGTCAAATGCCAGACAGTAATTGGAGAATGATGTTCACCGATGCCTGTTGTAATCCAGGCACCTGAGGAAGCAGGAGATTAATGCTGGGCTGACAAAAGCATGTGTGCCTCTGATACGCATATATTTGCATCCTGGCAGGTGCAGGGATGTTCTTCTTTCGCGCTGTTGGGACTTCTGAGAGATAATTACTTGGTGGGACCTCCGTGTGTGAGCTAGAGGAGGTGATTTATTTTTGGGACCTCCACGTGTGAGTTAGGGGAGGTGATTTATTGTTGGGACCTTCGAGTGTGAGCTATCGAAGGTGATTTACTGTTGGGACCTTCGTTTGTGAGCTAGGGAAGGTGATTTATTGTTGGGACCTCCTTGTGTGAACTAGGGAAGGTGATTTATTGTTGGGACTTCATGTGTGAGCTAGGGAATGTTATTTATTATTGGGACCTCCGTGTGTGAACTAGGGAAGGTGATATATTGTTGGGACCTTTATGTGTTAACAACGGAGGTGATTTATTGTTTGGACCTCCATGTGTGAGCTAGAGAAAGTGGTTTTATGTTGGGACCTCCACATGTGATCTAGGCAAGGTGATGTATTGTTGAGACCCCCGTATGTGAGCTAGGGAAGGTGATTTTCTATTGGGACCTCCATGTATGGGCTAGGGAAGGTGATTTATTGTTGGAATCTTTACGTGATATATGGAGGTGATATTTTTGGGACCTCCATGTGTCAACCATTGTGGTGATTTACTGTTTAGACCTCCTTGTCTGATCTACGGAATGTGATCTATTATTGAGACCTCCATGTCCGATCTATTGAAGGTGAATTATTGTTGTGACCTTCATGTATGATTTATTTAAGTTGATGTTATTGTTGAGTAAATTTTATTACCGAAGTGTGCAACTTTGCGTGAGTCCATAACCTCACGTTCGCGAGGTGATTTATCAACCCATTCGTCTCCTTTAGCAACTAGCCACACCCTAACGACAATAAATATGACCAATTGAAATACTGAAAGTTGCACTTGGCCAAGACAGTTGAATAATAGCTACTAAATGTGTTATTTCACAGTTCCCCAATGTGTACGAGCTACTGACAAACTCTGGATCCGCCGCTGTATAACATTTACATACACAGGTACGGCCCCCTTCAGAAACAGAGAGAACAAACGCCTTTGTGTGCTTGAGAATGAAACCTTGAACTTTCTACACCCAGGGGTAGCACGTATGGTAA
This sequence comes from Cepaea hortensis, assembly GCA_963921405.1. Lineage (NCBI taxonomy): Eukaryota > Metazoa > Mollusca > Gastropoda > Stylommatophora > Helicidae > Cepaea > Cepaea hortensis. Next base: position 95,095,830 of record OY992889.1, on the reverse strand, counting down.
TTCGTTTCATTTTTAATCTATAGAAGTGGATAGATTAGTTTCAAGTAATTGAGGACAAAGTGAAACGGACGTGGAAAGTTTGATTAGGATTCAATATAATATGGGATTGGAACTATTGTAAACGACTATAATAGTAGCAGGGGCGTGTATGTTAGAGGGAAGTAGGATTCATGTCTGATGTTGTGAATGCCCTGGGGTCAATTTCTCCTGTAAGGCGATGTTCTAGCATCCGTTGGTGAGTTTCTAATATAAGGTTATCTTTTAATATCCGTTGGTGAGTTTCGCCTAGGCGATGTTTTAGTATCCGTTGGAGAGTTCCTCCTTTAAGGCGATCTTCTAGTAACAGTTGGTGAGTTTCTCCTGTTAGGCGATCTTCTACTAACCGTTGGTGAGTTTCGCCTAGGCGATGTTTTAGTATCCGTTGGAGAGTTTCTTCTGCAAGGCGATCTCTGGGGGTTGAGTAGTCTCGAGGTATGGTGTCCGCCTCGAGTGCTGGAGGTTCCAAGTTCAAGCTCCGGTGAGGGCCGGGATTTTTTCACGTGGACTTCTAGTAACAAAATTTTTCCGGGTCTTTGGGTATTGAGATCGGACGCCCGTGTGTATTGTTGCACACATTAAAAATCCCTTGGCAGTTGTAAATAGAAAAAGAGTAGCATAACGGCGCTGACTGGACAAAATTTCGAGTTAAAAATATACCCAAAGTATTTAAGGATCTTCGCCGGGGCTACGGAGTTCGTCCACTGAGCTGAGCTTCTCCGGACTCAGGCTTGAGTTAGGAGTAGAACGGAGTACTTATGGGTTACACCCGTGTGCCGTGATGTTGATCCGTCGACTAAACTAAATTAACTAAACTGTAAGGCCATCTTCTACTAACCGTTGGTGAGTTTCTCCTGTAAAGCAATCTTCTTGTAACCGTCGGTGAGTTTCTCCTGCAAGGCGATCTTTTAGTATCCAATGGTGAGTTTCTCCTGCAAGGCGATCTTTTAATATCCGTCGGTGAGTTTCTCCTGCAAGGCGATATTTTAGTATCCAATGGTGAGTTTCTCCTGCAAGGCGATCTTTTAATATCCGTCGGTGAGTTTCTCCTGCAAGGCGATCTTCTTATATCCATTGGTGAGTTTATCTTGCAAGGCGATCTTTTAGTATCCGTCGGTGAGTTAGATACTAGATCATAACATAAAGAGGTGAGTAACTGGTTCTCTTCCTCGACATATTTTCTTCACATAATTTCCCGCACATTTTCAATATTATCTGTAGTTAGTTTCACCAGACTGGGTCGACCCCCAGATCTTCAGTGTTTAAAAAAATAATCCCGCCTTTCGATCCACCCACCCTCATAAAAATTACTACTGCATTTTTATCATTACTGATATTTTAAACATTGTCTGGATAGGAACGGAACGAGAACAGGAACTGGCTACCTCAGCTCATTATGTCGCAGCCTAGAATATATGAAAGCCGAACACTTCACGCCCCGGAGACAATATCTGCCGTGAAAACACTTATACAACATACACAGGAGTCAACAAATAAAGAACAAAGGAAGAGCGAGAAATTAAAGGAAAACCCAGAAGGAATAGGAATCAAAAATGCGAACTATTCCTAGCTATGAATAACAATTAAACATTATAACTGTAAATTATACTACGTTACATCTAAACTCTGCAATACACAACCGAAAAATATTTTCCAAACCCAGAGGCAATATCTGTCATGAAACTGCAAATACAATTTACATAGAAGTAATGAAATAAAGAAGTGACTTGCAGAACTTGGTGACACCTGGCAAGCTCGAAGGGAAGAGACCCAGGGGAAGACCTAGAAGTAAATACCTGGATGGATTGGCCACATGGCATGGTCAAGACTGGAACACGGAGCTGATTCACGACTCTGGTGATCGAGTGAGATAGCAGAACATGACCGCCCACGCTTACCGGCATTGCACATGATGGATGGATGGAATGAAATAAAGAACAAGGAAATAATTCAGGGAAAAACCAGAAGGAATATGAATCTAAAATACTACCTATTCCAAACTACGAATAACAATTAGACATTATATCTATAAATGATAATACCTTACTTTTCAATTCTACGAAACAAAACCGACGCTGTTTAAATGACACGACACGGCGTTGCTGTTTGCGGGTCTCTTGTTTGAGGGCGGATTACAGCCATGAATGGGTTTAGAAAACCTTAACTCGCCCCAGTTCGGGTAGTTTGTGTATTTTAATATTGATACTCGTGGCTGTATGCATATTCTTGTGTACCAAATGTTTGGGAGCTTCTAGGCTGAGGTGAAACATGTTTAATCTCTGTAAACCAAAGCCAGGCTACGGGGTTTTTTGTGTTTTGTTTTTTGTTCGTTGTATTGTAAGGGCGTACGTGATATTCTGGCAGGCGGACACGTTTTTGGAGCCGTGCGTAGAGTCTTCGAGTTTGGAATCAGAATGTTGAAGTCAAGAGTCAGAATGTTGGATCGCAGTATCAGAGTCCTCGCTTTGGCTGTCAGAATGTTGGAGTAAATAGTCATAATGTTGGATTGCAGTATCAGAGTCTTCGAGCTAGGAGTCAGAATGGTGAATAACACTATCTGAATAATCGAGCTGGGAGTCAGAATGATAAATTACATAATCAGAGACATCGAGTTGGGAGTCAGAATGATAAATTACATAATCAGAGACATCGAGTTGGGAGTTAGAATGATGAATTACATTATCAGAGTCTTCGAGTTGGGAATCAGAATGTTGAAGTTTATAGTCAGAATGTTGGATTACAGTATCAGAGTCTTCGAGTTGGGAGTCATTATGTGGGATTACAGTATCAGAGTCTTCGAGTTAGAGTCATTGTATGGGTTTACAGTATTATATTCTTCGTGCAGAAAATGGAATCTTGTAGTTGATTATCAGAGTCTTGGGGAACAGAATTAGAGTTTTCAAGTACAGGATCAGAGTTGTGCAGTACAGAATCGTGCAGTACAGAGTTGTGCAGTACAGAGTCAGCCTTGGAGTACAGAGTAACAGACATGGACAACAGAATCATTCTCGGGATGCAGAGTCAATCTTGGAATGCAGAGTCATCCTATGAGTAAAGAGCCAGTTTTGGAATACAGAGTCAGTCTTGGCGTGCAGAGTCAGTCTAGGAGTACAGAGTCACAGACTTGAAGAACAGAGTCATTCTTGAAGTAGAGAGTCACAGTCTTTGAGTACATAGTCACAGCCTTGGAGTATAGAGTCACAGTCTTGGAGTATAGAGTCACAGCCTTGGAGTATAGAGTCAGTCTTGGAGTATAGAGTCACAGTCTTGGAGTATAGAGTCACAGTCTTGGAGTATAGAGTCACAGTCTTGGAGTATAGAGTCACAGTCTTGGAGTATAGAGTAATTCTTGGAGTATAGAGTCACAGTCTTGGAGTATAGAGTCATTCTTGGAGTATAGAGTCATTCTTGGAGTATAGAGTCACAGTCTTGGAGTATAGAGTCACAGTCTTGGAGTATAGAGTCACAGTCTTGGAGTATAGAGTCACAGTCTTGGAGTATAGAGTCACAGTCTTGGAGTATAGAGTCACAGTCTTGGAGTATAGAGTCACAGTCTTGGAGTATAGAGTCACAGTCTTGGAGTATAGAGTCACAGTCTTGGAGTATAGAGTTACAGTCTTGGAGTATAGAGTCACAGTCTTGGAGTATAGAGTCACAGTCTTGGAGTATAGAGTCACAGTCTTGGAGTATATAGTCACAGTCTTGGAGTATAGAGTCACAGTCTTGGAGTATAGAGTCACAGTCTTGGAGTATAGAGTCACAGTCTTGGAGTATAGAGTCACAGTCTTGGAGTATAGAGTCACAGTCTTGGAGTATAGAGTCACAGTCTTGGAGTATAGAGTCACAGTCTTGGAGTATAGAGTTACAGTCTTGGAGTATAGAGTCACAGTCTTGGAGTATAGAGTCACAGTCTTGGAGTATAGAGTCACAGTCTTGGAGTATATAGTCACAGTCTTGGAGTATAGAGTCACAGTCTTGGAGTATAGAGTCACAGTCTTGGAGTATAGAGTCACAGTCTTGGAGTATAGAGTCACAGTCTTGGAGTATAGAGTCACAGTCTTGGAGTATAGAGTCACAGTCTTGGAGTATAGAGTCACAGTCTTGGAGTATAGAGTCACAGTCTTGGAGTATAGAGTCACAGTCTTGGAGTATAGAGTCACAGTCTTGGAGTATAGAGTCACAGTCTTGGAGTATAGAGTCACAGTCTTGGAGTATAGAGTCACAGTCTTGGAGTATAGAGTCACAGTCTTGGAGTATAGAGTCACAGTCTTGGAGTATAGGGAGTCTCTGTGGCAAAGTGGTCAAGCTGTTTGACTCGTGCTCCGAAGGTTGTGGGTTCGATTCCGGGCCGCACCCTTCGGCTTACGAGTTAAAATGTTTCGGAGACTCCTGTGGGTCGTCGCTAAAAGCTACGGAGGTCGTGCTTTGTGCGACGCTTTCCGCGCTGCGGAAAGAGACCGAGCCATATGGGATAAAACCCGGTGCTATGAAGTCGACCCTGTCGACTTTTAAGCGACTTTTTTTTTAAAGTCTTGGAGTATAGAGTCACAGTCTTGGAGTCATTCATGGAGTATAAAGTCAGTATTGGAATATGGAGTCATTCTTGGATTAAAGAGTCACAGTCTTGAACTACAAAGTCTGCCTTGGAGTATAGTCATTCTTGGAGTGTATATTTAGACTTGTAGAAAGAGTCACTCTTGAAATTATCAAAGTAAAACAAAAATAGCTGATCTGTAGTACAGAAAATCACGTGTGTAAATTGTCGCGTCCTTGCTTTGTGTAGATTATAGAAATTCCTTGGAAACACCATATTTATGCAGTACTTTCCCGTTAGTTATTGCATTCTACTGGCTGGAAATACCAACTTCCTCAAGAATATGCTTAATTCTTCTTCGTTTTCTTCGACCTTTATTGAGACTTATACCCTCAGCCAAACCACATCAAGCCGTTGTATCTTTCGCTATCAGCTGCAGCTCCCCCATGTTTCCCAATATTATTCATCTCTGTCTGTAATTCTCTTCTTCAAATGTGCTCAGGTCTCCCGCCATTTCATTTGTCTTGTAGATTCCAGACAAGAGAGTGTCTATTTATACTGTCCTCATGTTTTACCATTATATATCATACCCAGCGCTAGCGTTTTTGCTTCGCCTCTTGGTTCACTGAGATTTGTCTAGCTCTCCCCATGAGCTCTACATTGGTGATCCTGTCACACCATTTGATTCCCACTAGCTCTCCCCATGAGCTCTACATTGGTGATTCTGTCATATCATTTGATTCCCACTAGTTCTCTCCATGAGCTCTACATTGGTGATCCTGTCACACCATTTGATTCCCACTATATTGCGCAGGCAACAATTTGTGATTGTTTGTAATTTATTAGTAATTCCTTTAATTATTCTCAGTATTTCTGGTCAATACAGTATTATGTTTACTTGTTTATATTGCCCTCGCTCGCTTTAAACTCAAGTGTACTCCCAGCTAACCCACTCCGACTTCATAGGTACTTATAATTTAAGTCCTCAAGTAAAGGACGAGAAGTCAACATTTTAGTCCAACTGATTGGATTGTAGAGATTGAACCCCCTACCTCTGCATCATCACACCGGATGTGTCAGAAGGAGAATTTATATTGTGTGCTCACATTTACCAATTAATGTTTTTTTATTTTTATCTTACACAGGCACAAGTGGATCCAACTAATCAGGTAAAGACTGTACAAAGGGCGGTACCCATCGGAAAAGGCAGGCCAAATGAAAATAATATCTCTGTTACTGAAACTAGAAAACATGACAAACTAGTTCTCAGAAAAGTACAATGAGATGATTAACCGGCATTTCACATCACCTTTGACCTTTTTCGAATCTTGCCAAGTGGTCTCTGCGGAACATTTACCGTCTTCTTTAAAGTCTTGGTGTTGATTTTACACACGCGCGTGCGCGCGCGCACACACAAACACATATATACACAGATACACGCATGCACAGAGAGAGAGAGAGAGAGAGAGAGAGAGAGAGAGAGAGAGAGAGAGCGTGAAAAAGATTAACATAGAGACAGAGACTAAGTGAGGGAAAGTGAGAGAGAGGGTAAGAGAAGGAGAGAAGAAGACAACGAGACAAAAAGAAAGACAGAGAATCCGGGAAGAAAAACAAAAGACGGAAGATAAATCGCTAGTCAGAAACAAATAATTATAGGTTCAAAACCAACAAAACAACCAAGAAAAAAATATTGTCTGCACAAAATAGTCATAAATCTGTGAAGATGTGCATCCAAACGGGAACACACATTCAATGTAAATAAACAAAAACCGAAGACTAATCATTCTGTAGGGAAATGCCAAGGGAGGTAAGGGGAAACCTATCTCAGGTTTAGAAAGGTGAAAACAACGCCCAGATGAGTCGTCCTATCTGCTATCATCCCTATGAATATAACTCTGTGTGCATTTTTACGTCCCAAATTCACCTCAACATTTACTCTTAACTCATTTCACACATCGTAACCCTCACATAATATCTCTCACCTACCTTCATTTATCTCCCCTGTGTCGGTATTTTCCGACTCTCCCCAACCCCAACTACCCATTCGCAACAATTCCCGGGCATCCGAAAGCATGATATAATTACAAACACAGAGCAACAAAAATAACATAAGTTCTAGCTACATTTCTAAATGCGAAAACTGTCTTGAATAATAACGAATACAGGAGATGGTTCTAACCCTTCAAGCGCTAGTGCATTTGAATTTAGCGAAACTGGTTGAAATTATCCCCGCCGAACATTCTTAAAGTGTTGCTAACTCCGTGTTTAAATATACGTTGTTTTTGCAATTCAGATTCCGAATGTGCGCAAGTGCTGTAAGGCGGGTAATGGTGTAAGCACACGTTGATACCGAATGGGAAACAATTCAGGCACGCCGAGCATGCTCGACTTGTAGAATGTGATCAGAGTCGAGATAGAGGCGTGAAGATGATGTGAAACAAGGGCCGGAGAGAAGTTCTATACAGAGGGATGGCGGGACTCTAAGAGTACACTAAGAACACAACTAAATACGTTGTGTGTGAATGTGTATTGTTTGTTACTTTTATACATATTTTTGGTTACTTTTATACATATATTTTGTAACTTTTATACATATATTTGGTTACTTTTATACATATATTTTGTAACTTTTATACATATATTTGGTTACTTTTATACATATATTTTGTAACTTTTATACATATATTTGGTTACTTTTATACATATATTTTGTAACTTTTATACATATATTTTTTAAAACTTTCATACATATATTTTGCTACTTTTATACATATATGTTGTTACTTTCATACAAATATAGTTATACTTTTATACATACATTTTGTTACTTTTATACATATTTTTGGTTACTTGTATACATATTTTTTGTATCTTTTATACATATATTTGGTTGCTTTTATACATATATTTTGTTACTTTTATACATATATTTTGTTACTTTTATACATATATTTTGTAACTTTCATACATATATTTTGTTACTTTTATACATATATGTTGTTACTTTTATACAAATATATTTATACGTTTATACATATATTTTGTTACTTTTATACAAATATAGTTATACTTTTATACATATATTTTGTTACTTTTATCCACATATTTTGTTACTTTCGTACATATATTTTGTTACTCATATATATATATAGTTTAGTTATGATCTCGAATCCCCACCAAGGCGGGTATTAAAATCTGACCTGGTCTACCCAACCTAGAACGGGTACCATGAAATATCTAGGGAAGTGAAAGCGGCCGGGGTGATATAGACCACATCACCCGTGGAGTGCGATGGTCTATAAAAAGAATATAATTCTAAAATTTGACAATTCTCCCGTGCCCATGTCACAAAACTGGGTCCACCCCAGAACACACAACTCGGAATCAAGAATCCAGGAGTTTCTCAGGAACGAATCTGGACTAACGTCAAGATATGTAAGCACACTAACAACTATGCAGTGGTATTTAGACACCTGTTTACAAATAATACATGCAGACTCACCTTAAGATCATCTGTCGTATGTAGCATCCGAGTGATTTGACATATCGAATGTTTTTACAGGTGAACTGCAACAGGTGAGCGAGCGCCTTTCTGCTCACAGATCGTACACACCTGAAAGATAGAGATAAATATACACTGTAAAATATAATTGAACCCATGACTGTGTGGTATGGAGCCGAACGTGGCCTAATAGCTGGCACATTAGAGGTGGCTTCACATAAAAGCCTTAAAAGTGTGTTAGAAATTACAATAACCATGCCCATGTGTCTTGTAACCTGTCAATATAAAAAAAAGTCGCTTAAAAGTCGACAGGGTCGACTTCATTGCACCGGGTTTTTATCCCATATGGCTCGGTCTCTTTCCGCAGCACGGAAAGCGTCGCACAAAGCACGAACTCCGTAGCTTTTAGCGACGACCCATGGGAGTCTCCGAAACATTTAACTCGTAAACCGAAGGACGCGGCCCGGAATCGAACCCACAACCTTCGGCTCACGAGTCAAACGTCAAACGGCTTGACCACTTCGCCACAGAGACTACTTACCTGTCAATATGGTTGTAAAGAGTAACAAGAGTATTAAGCAGGCGAGATCACAGAGCAGACGAACACGGTGACGTAAGGACAGTTTAAAGATGGCCGCCCCACTTTTAACATGCACCATCTGTTGTTTTTTTCTTCTTTTTTTTTCTTCCAATGAAGGTGTGAAATCTGTACAAATTCACCTGCTAATGAAGGTGCAGTATGGTGATGAATGCTTTTCAGTCCAGCAAGTGTATTGCGCGGAGTAGGAAGTTTCAAAATGGCGTGACTTCTGTGACAGACTTTCCGGTCCAATGAAGAGGTACAGCAGGTGGTCCATGAGTGGTTACACACGCGACCATGAGCAATTTTTATTTTTACAGCAATCCAAGCACTTTATAGGCACTGGAGAACTGGCATTGAACGCCGTGGTGACTACATCGAAAAATGATACATTTGTACTTTGCTTCTTTTTCAGAATATAATCAGCAAAAAATAAATGGCATTTAAGATTTTCAGTTGAAGCACCCTCGTATGTATGCCTACATAGTGTCATGTGTTGGAACCTATTTCCAGGTGGGGATTTTCTGTTTGTTAACCTAGGCTTCCTTATGAATCCGGCCGAATCTACTGGCAAATAAAAGTGATGGTCACATCATATATCGAATGCCGCTGAGTCTGAAATATGCGCCAAGCACCATATAACCATCACAAGGCGTTTAAAGGGTTAAATTAGTTACACATCCTTTACATGATGTCGCAGTCGACAATAGCATTTTCCCACTGAATGTGGTTTCTTGGCAATTTTAGGTTCAGTTGTTTGCGATTGCTTTCTGGACGAACCGGCAATAAAACCATTGTTTGACAACTAACGCAAAGCAGACTGTTGCCAAATCACACGCATGCTGCGTGTGCAGCCCCTTCAACATAGAGCCGGTTGTTTAAAGGGTCACTTGTATAATATTTTAGAAGACTGTTGAACGCTGATGATCGATCCAGTGGTTCTCAACCGATGGGGAATCCCCCCCCCCACAACCCCCCACCCCAGGGGATAATTTTAGGGTTTCCGGCGGTGGGGGGGGGGGGAAATTAAGATTATTTCAAAATCACGTTACTACAAGAACTGATTACTTGATATTATTTTTCCTTCCATAATTTACGGTTCTGTACTTCTCGCTCTTCTGAAATGTGTTTATTAACGTAAGTAGACCTGCAAATAACTTTTCATGTAGACGTCTAGACTTGTTCTAGTATGTGCCATAAAAGTTAGCTTCCATTTATATGTATACTGTATAGGGGCGGGAAAATTTATAGGGAGGAAATACGAAAAGGTGGGGGGAGGGGGAATGACATTCTGAACATATGGTGAAGAGGTGCATGGACCAAAAAAGGGTTGAGAACCACTGCTCTAGAGCTTTGGATGTGTCAAAACGGCGATGATGTAACAAAAACGAAATAAACACAGCTACATCATCATTATCATCATCATCATCATCGTCGTCATCATCATCATCATCATCATCATCATCATCATCATCATCATCATCATCATCATCATCATCACTAAAACAAGAGGCCGAAGAAGAACAAACTAAATAACTATTTTACTAACGAACTAACTAACTAACTAACTAACTAACTAACTAACTAACTAACTAACTAACTAACTAACTGACTGACTGACTGACTGACTGACTGACTGACTGACTGACTGACTGACTGACTAACTAACTAACGAATTAACTATCTTATCAACTAACTAACTAACTAACTAACTAACTAACTAACTAGCTAACTAACTAACTAACTAACTAACTAACTAATTAACTAAACCAACTAACTAACCACCTTATCAACTAACTAACTAACTAATTAACTAACCAATTAACTAACTAACTAACTAACTAACTAACTAACTAAACTAACTAACTAACTAACTAACTAACTAACTAATTTATCCGTTAACTAACTGACTAACTAAAAAACTAAATCA
>OY992889.1:95057748-95075248 GCA_963921405.1 Cepaea hortensis | reverse complement strand
TAGATAGATAGATAGATAGATAGATAGATAGATAGATAGATAGATAGATAGATAGATAGATAGATAGATAGATAGATAGATAGATAGATAGATAGATAGATAGATAGATAGATAGATAGATAGATAGATAGATAGATAGATAGATAGATAGATAGATAGATAGATAGATAGATAGATAGATAGATAGATAGATAGATAGATAGATAGATAGATAGATAGATAGATAGATAGATAGATAGATAGATAGATAGATAGATAGATAGATAGATAGATAGATAGATAGATAGATAGATAGATAGATAGATAGATAGATAGATAGATAGATAGATAGATAGATAGATAGATAGATAGATAGATAGATAGATAGATAGATAGATAGATAGATAGATAGATAGATAGATAGATAGATAGATAGATAGATAGATAGATAGATAGATAGATAGATAGATAGATAGATAGATAGATAGATAGATAGATAGATAGATAGATAGATAGATAGATAGATAGATAGATAGATAGATAGATAGATAGATAGATAGATAGATAGATAGATAGATAGATAGATAGATAGATAGATAGATAGATAGATAGATAGATAGATAGATAGATAGATAGATAGATAGATAGATAGATAGATAGATAGATAGATAGATAGATAGATAGATAGATAGATAGATAGATAGATAGATAGATAGATAGATAGATAGATAGATAGATAGATAGATAGATAGATAGATAGATAGATAGATAGATAGATAGATAGATAGATAGATAGATAGATAGATAGATAGATAGATAGATAGATAGATAGATAGATAGATAGATAGATAGATAGATAGATAGATAGATAGATAGATAGATAGATAGATAGATAGATAGATAGATAGATAGATAGATAGATAGATAGATAGATAGATAGATAGATAGATAGATAGATAGATAGATAGATAGATAGATAGATAGATAGATAGATAGATAGATAGATAGATAGATAGATAGATAGATATGTCGCGGTGTCTATCTGTCCCGGACATTTCATAAGCAATTATTTTTTATCAGTAACAATTTCCCATCTAACTATTTGTGAAAACGCCGTAAATCACCCGAATTCCCAAAACAATACAAATAATATCGAACTGGTGATATTTATATGCAGTTCGTTTATCATAACAAATTATCCTCAATGATTCCTTAAGTTTATGCCTATCAAAGGTACAATAAACAGCCCCGCAACACCAAGTGAAGAAGCAAATTTTATAGACATGAAATAAAGGGAAAAGGGAAACAAAAATGAAGTCTGAGAAACACAATAAAAAGCGCCATGTCCACGCCGAGATGGGAATTAACACAAGCCATTATTTCTTTTGCCCGTTTAGAGAACTCTGAGAGTTTGAAAACCTTAATGGTTGCCGGAGGTAGATTAAAACAATTAACTCTTGAATCAATAAACGGAATAAAGAAAGAGTTTAACCTCTCCGACAGGCAGCCGATTAAAATCGTACAAGTGAGCAAAAATTAACGTCAAAGAAGAAGTGTTTCTCTTTTTTTTATTTATCCCCCTCTCCTCTCACCCTGACATGTCGGCAACGATTGCGCCAATTCCCCCGGTGTGGTATAGCCACGACACAAAGCTCAGTAATTGTCTTTCTGCTTTTTTTGTTGTTGAAACTTTGATTTCCTTTCTTTGCATTAACGTTCTGTTATACTTCGACTTTTTTGTCTAAGCTATTAAGGCGTTTCACTGGATAAATGGGGGAGTAATTACAAAGCGTGTAGTTTCCTTTGTTTTTCATGTTGGTAAAACAGTTTGGATCGAGTTATGCAGCAAAGAAGTAATGCACAATTATATCCTTGCTTATTGTTTTGTTTTTGTTTGTTTTTGTTTTGGGATCTCTGACTGTTTTTGATTATTCTTGTGAGAAATACAGAAAGACGATTGGAGGTGTGTATCATAAATTGAATTTAGTTAGTTGGATATCCTTTACAGGTCGTCGCATTCAACACCAACATTTTTAGACTCATTTCTAGGCAAGTTTACGTTCAATAGTTTGCCATTGCTTTATGAACGACCGGTACTCATGCTATTGTATAAAAATCAATGCAAGGTTGTCTGTTGCCAAATCACCCGCAGCTGTGTTTCGAACGCGGTATGCGAGATTACGAACTGCGCCTGTAACGCCTACACCAAATAACCGACTGTAACTATGGGGCATTACTGACCCCGGCTCACAGTGTGATCGGGACTACCTGGGTTGCCTTGGAAAGTTAAGGCGTATGTTGTGATATTGATCGCTTCCCCAATCGAGTGTCGATTAGTCTAGCTACCTAGTTAGCTAGCTAGCTAGCTACCTACTTATCTAGCTACCTAACTACAACCATTTTTGGCATGATTTTGACATGATTTGTGTGTGTGGGTGTGGGGATGTGTGGTTGGGGGATATGTGTTTGGCTGAGTGGTTGGGGGTGGGTGGGTGGGTGGCTGTAGGCTGGGTGATGGATGGGAGATGTGTGTGTGTGGGCGGGGAGATGTGTGTAGGTGTGGGGGGTGTGGCTGGGGGATGAGTTGGCAGGTGGGGGGATGTAACTTCTCTTCTGAGGTTGAACAGGGTAGGGATAATGTTAGAATGGAACAGACAGATAGGGGTCAAGTTGTTGAGAAGTCTCAGGATAGCTCACGTGTTAGGGGTTTAAAAAAGAAAAATCCAGAACAATATATGCAGCACGTGACTCTAATGTGACGCTGGTGGGTAGATGGGAGGTTGTCAACCTGGCACGTGTTATCTCTGGAAATTATAATGGGAAGTGGGAGGGAAAGTAGCGATAGATGAGTAGGGTAGAACGGGAAGTTGTGAAAGAAAGCAGAAAAAAAAGAAAGCAGAAAAAAAGAAACGAAATAAATAAACAAATAAATTAACAAATAATCTGAAAAGGGAGGGGGGGGGGGATAAAGATAAACATAAGTCAAGGAAATTTAAATGGATAAGTAAAAGTGAAAGACAAATGGCAAAAGAAAGAGAGAAATTAAGGTAAGAGTATACACAGATGAAAGAAAGAAAGAAAGAAAGAAGGAAAGAAAGAAAGAAAGAAAGAAAGTGTTACGGACAGAAAAAAAGAAAGAAATACTGACAACAGACAGAAACAAGGACAGGAAATAAAACAAAGAAACAAAAAACGACACATGCAAAGAGTAAAAACAAACATACATTAAGAAAATATTAATTGATAAACAAAGAAGAAGGGCAAACGACACAAGACAGAGAAATTAAAGCAAGAGTATTTACAGAAGAAATAAAGGAAAAAAAAAGAAAATAAAGAAAGAAAAGGAAGATAGAAAGAAAAACAAAGACTTATGACAGTAACAACCTTTATCTATAACAGTTGTTACATTAGCCTGCTCTGTCATAGTTATGACAGTAAATACTTTTATAAATGAGAGATGTTACATTAACATGTTCAGTCAGAATTATGACAGTAACTATTTTTGTCTTATATAAATGACACCTGTAACATTAGCCTGCTCTCTAATGACATGTATAAATGACACCTGTAACATTAATTTGCTCAGTCAGAATCTTGACAGTAACTACTTTTTTTTATATACATGACGGCTGTTACATTAACCTGTTCGGTAAGAGTTATGACAGTAACTATTTTTATACACGTGATAGCTGTTCCATTAACCTGTTATGACAGAGTTATGACAGTAACTATTTTTTATATACATGACAGCTGTTATATTAACCTGTTCGGTAAGAGTTATGACAGTAACTATTTTTATACACGTGATAGCTGTTCCATTAACCTGTTATGACAGAGTTATGACAGTAACTATTTTTATACACGTGACAGCTGTTCCATTAACCTGTTATGACAGTAACTATTTTTATACACGTGACAGCTGTTCCATTAACCTGTTATGACAGAGTTATGACAGTAACTATTTTTATACACGTGACAGCTGTTATATTAACCTGTTCGGTAAGAGTTATGACAGTAACTATTTTTATTCACGTGACAGCTGTTCCATTAACCTGTTATGACAGAGTTATGACAGTAACTATTTTTATACACATGACAGCTGTTCCATTAACCTGATATGACAGAGTTATGACAGTAACTATTTTTATACACGTGACAGCTGTTCCATTAACCTGTTATGACAGAGTTATGACAGTAACTATTTTTATACACGTGACAGCTATTCCAGTAACCTGTTCGGTCAGAGTTATTACAGTAACTATTTTTTATACACATGACAGCTGTTACATTAACCTGTTCGGTCAGAGTTATTACAGTAACTATTTTTTATACACATGACAGCTGTTACATTAACCTGTTCGGTCAGAGTTGTGACAGTAACTATTTGTTATACACATGACAGCTGTTCCATTAACCTGTTCGGTCAGAGTTATGACTGTAACTATTTTTTATACACATGACAGCTGTTCCATTAACCTGTTCGGTCAGAGTTATTACAGTAACTATTTTTTATACACATGACAGCTGTTCCATTAACCTGTTCGGTCAGAGTTATGACAGTAAATATTTGTATACACATGACAGCTATTCCATTAACCTGTTTAGTCAGATGATGACTAAGCTTTAAAAAAGTTATCAGGTAATTTTTTGGAAAGTAAAGGTGGACGGCGGCATATTAACTAGGTCATCTATTAAGTGCACATTGTTCTAAAAACACGAAGGGCTTCAAATGAAAACCTTAAAAGTGTGATTGAAATTACAGTAACTATGCCATTGTCTTGTAACCTGTCAAAACTGTTGTTGAGGATGTCAAGAGTGTTAAACACATGACATCACGGTGCAGACGAACACGGAGACGTTATAAGGACAGTTTAAAGATAACTGCCCCATTTTTGACATGCACCACAGAGGTGCAGCCCTTTGTTATCCTTTTTTTTTTAAAAATTAAACAAAATAGTAAATAGGTGAAGCCTATAGAAATTCATCAGCGAATGAAGGTCCAGTATGGTAATGCAAGCCTGTCAGTCCAGCAAGTGTATGAGTTGGGTAGGAAGTTTCAAAACATAGTGACTTATGTGAAAGACTGTTCACAACCGGGTCAGCCACATCGAGTAGTGACAACAAAGTGGTTACACAGTCAACCAAAAAGAATTTATTTCTACAGAAATACAAGCACTTTATCGGCCCTGTAGGACTTGCATTGAACGCAGTGCTGACTATATCGAAAAAAATGATACTTTTGGTCATTGCTTTTTCAGAATATATTCATTAGAAAAAAAATACATTTAAGATTTTCAGTTGAAGCCACCTCGCATATAAGGCTAAAACCAACTGCCCAGTTCGCTTTAAGGCGTAACAGCTCTGTACATAGCTCATTAAGTAACCTTATGTGTGCGATCCTCCGTTCTCTGGTTTCCTCACGAGACTTTATACAAAAAAGAAAAAAAAAAAGCTGTGCCAGCAGCTTATTCGACCCTTTAACCTATCACGTCACGTGATGCGTTTCCCTGGGGCTGCAAATGTCAGCTCATTCCGAGAGCTCACGTCGACCTTGTGTTCCGACCACGGTGACCATATGGCTCTTTCAGGCTCAAAGTTATGTACCTTCTTGTCTGCCTACTTGCCAACTATCTATCTGTCCGTTCGTCCATCCGTCCATCCAACCGTCCGTCAGTCTTTCCGTCCGTCCGTCCGTCCGTCCGTCCGACCGACCGACCGACCTGCCTGTCTGCCCACTCGCCTACCTACGTACCTATCTACCTACATACCAACCTTTACATATTAACCTTCTTACTTAGCTTTGTACACACATACATACCCACGGATCCCCCTACATATCCACCTACCAATCTCCCTACTTATCTACATACCGATCTGCCTACCTATCTACCTAACAATCTCCCTACCTATCTACGAACGTATCTACCAATCTGCCTAACTACGTACCTACCTGCATATCAGCCTGCCTACCTACCAGCCAACCTACCTACCTATTACCTACCCACCTACCTACCTATCAACTGCCTACCTTCCTGTCTGCCTGCCTACCTACCAACCAACCAACCTACCTACCAACCTACCTACCTACCAACATACCTACCTACCTATCAACTACCTACCTACCTGTCTGCCTGCCTACCTAACTACCAACCTACCTATCAACCAACATATCTACCTACGTATCTTCATATACTCATACCTGTATACCCTTGGATCATTTCCTCTCAACCAAATGACACCAAACCATACCCCGCCGCCCCCTCCCCCAACCACACAACCGCCACTGTCTCTTCCGCTATCTCCAGCAGGCCCCCCCCCCCCCCCCTTGTATGATCACCCCATATTATCCATCTCTTTAGGCTTGACCATGATGGGTTCGGTTTTTCAACTACAGTTTTCACATGATGGAATTCCCGGTTCTAGGCCAACCCTCTTTGGTCGCCTCCTGTGGCATGCACGGTAGGTTACCTTGCTACTAGTCTTGGTTGACCTTATCCACTCCGTTTATACGAGGGCTGACCTATTTACCTATTTTTCTTCTGTCTTTTATCCCCTTTCACTCTCTATTTGTCTCTTTCACTCTCTATTTATCTCTTCCACTCTCTATTTATCTCTTTCACTCTAGCTCTTCTACTCTCTCCCACTTTCTCACTATGATCCTTTCACTCTGTCTCTCTCTTTCTCTATATCACTCTGTCTATATCCTCTTACTCTCCCTCTCAGTCACTCTCTTTTACCTCTCTCACTCTCTCTTGCTCTCATTCTTTTTAATATCTATATCTTTCTATATCTTTTACCCTATCTTACTCTCTCTCTCTCTCTCTCTCTCTCTCTCTCTCTCTCTCTCTCTCTCTCTAACTCTATCTCTCTCATAATATCTTACTCTTTCTCTCTCACTCACTCTAACTCTATCTCTCTCATAATCTCTTACTCTCTCTCTCTCTCTCTCTCTCTCTCTCTCACTCACTCTAACTCTATCTCTCTCATAATCTCTTACTCTCTCTCTCACTCACTCTAACTCTATCTCTCTCATAATCTCTTACTCTCTCTCTCTCTCACTCTTACTCTATCTCTCTCATAATCTCTTACTCTCTCTCTCACTCTAATTCTATCTCTCTCATAATCTCTTACTCTCTCTCTCTCTCTCTCACTCTAACTCTATCTCTCTCATAATCTCTTACTCTCTCTCTCTCTCACTCTAACTCTATCTCTCTCATAATCTCTTACTATCTCTCTCTCTCTCTCTCACTGACTCTAACTCTATCTCTCTCATAATCTCTTACTCTCTCTCTCTCTCTCTCACTCTAACTCTATCTCTCTCATACTCTCTTACTCTCTCTCTCTTTCTCACTCTAACTCTATCTCTCTCATAATCTCTTACTCTCTCTCTCTCACTCTAACTCTATCTCTCTCATAATCTCTTACTCTCTCTCTCTCTCACTCTAACTCTATCTCTCTCATAATCTCTTACTCTCTTACTCTCTCTCTCTCTCACTCTAACTCTATCTCTCTCATAATCTCTTACTCTCTTACTCTCTCTCTCTCTCTCACTCTAACTCTATCTCTCTCATAATCTCTTATTCTCTCTCTCTCTCTCTCTCTCTCAATCTAACTCTATCTCTCTCATCATCTCTTACTCTCTCTCTCACTCACTCTAACTCTATCTCTCTCATAATCTCTTACTCTCTCTCTCACTCTAACTCTATCTCTCTCATAATCTCTTACTCTCTCTCTCTCACTCACTCTAACTCTATCTCTCTCATAATCTCTTACTCTCTCTCTCACTCTAACTCTATCTCTCTCATAATCTCTTACTCTCTCTCTCAATCTCTATAACTCTATCTCTGTCATACTCTCTTACTCTATCTTACTGTCTCTGTCTTATTGTATCTCTCTCACTCTAACTATCTATGTCACTCTTTCTTATTCTCTATCTCACCCTGTCTGTCTGTTTGTCTGTCTGTCTGTCTGTCTGTCTGTCTGTCTGTCTGTCTGTCTGTCTTTTATACACACAACACACACACACACACACACACATACACACAAGTAAACTCACCAACGCATCCAAGTTAATAACTGCTTTCTTTTACTGCAATTGGTTTATCTTTTTCAATACTCACCTGATCCATTCCATATTAACTATTAATTACCCATTCGCCCAATTCACACAGCCACATACACAGCCACACACACACACACACACACACACACACACACACACACACACACACACACACAGCCACACACACACACACACACACACACACAGAGTCCGAACACACTAATCTAATTAACCCATTTCTTACCAAAGAGCAGTCTCAGGTTCTACCCTCCCTGCTAATATTCTTTGACACAAGTCTACTCAACCGCTCCGGTCAACTTCATTCTACTCAACCTGCCACGTTTGATATCGAGACACATCAGATATATTCCTCCAGGTACAAGAAACAAGACGGTTTCAAATGAATTCATTGCACATATCCACCCTCCCATCTCCTGCCCACCGCTCACAATGAGATGAATCATCCCTAACGATCTCTGAACGCATACAAAAGGCATACTTGTTATTAACTATTAAATCTGTTATCTATCATTTATAGTTTTTTGTTTCGCTAAATTCTGTTGCTGCATGCATTTAATTAAACAAACCAGGAGTTGTTTATTATCATTTACGGTTTTCTTCCTGAATACGTGCACTCACCTCTTTTTAATTAAACTACCCAGTCTTTATTATGATTTACGGTTTTATTTGTTAAGCTGTGTGCGAAGCGATATTAATAAGTACGCTATCTGCCGGTATAATTAACACCTGCGAAAAACGTCACTACCAGGTGCGTGTGTTATTTAAGCACAAATATTGTGATGAAGGTAAGCGGCATGTAATTAAAACCGCTAGATGATGTGCTGGTTAAAAAGATACATACATGAAATATACTATTAGTTTAAATATCCAGCGATTACGTTAGCGAAGTTGGTTAGGAACAACTCTGTTGTGAGCTAGGCTGGACTAAGGCTCAACTCCTAGACTCGTCAACTGCTTACTGAGGGGCATATTTACCACTTATTCCTTTGTGCAGTAAGATCTACAAAATGTGATGGCTCCATCATATCACAGACACATGGCAAGAAACTGCTTCGTGACAAAATAGTATCTGACAACACAACAGCGCGAAGTAGGAGATGGGACAAAATAATATCTGACATCATAACAGTGCCAACTAGGAGATGTGAACAATATAAAATGACACAAAGTAGAGCAGCTTTACATAACATAATTACGATACATACAGGACGTTGCGGCGATTAGCCTTCATCAGCAAACAAATACATTCACAAACACAACATATCGTCAAGGAAATCTCCTGTGACTACATCAAAACGTGACGACAGGACGAGAAGAACAAAAAGATGAAAAAATAAAATCAATGAAGAGAAAATGACAATTGGAAAAAATGTTCATACTTACCTCAGAATTCCGAGCTGTGTATAACCATTATACACAGTTCGGAATTCTGAGGTAAATATGAACATTTTTTCCAATTTTCATTTTCTCCGTTTTTTTTTTTCTTCATGTTCTCCAATGCCTCTCTTCTCAAAAACATGACCAAAGAAAGCTGTTTGTCTCTTTCTTATTGTTAACTGATTCGATGCCAACCGCCAACCGGTTGGCAAACAGTCTCAACTTTTTGACCTCTTCATCACTGTATTGGCAAGATCTTGGCAGTTTGTTTGTTTGTTTCGTTTGCGAACCTAGCTTAATTTTAATGCCCCGAAATGACATTTTTCGCAGGAAGAAGGTTTTTCATTTACACACAGGCCACGAGAGACCGAAAATGACTGAATGTTGTGGATAATTTCTTAGTTAAAGTTGTGTTTACTTTTCTTATTTGGAAATGGCAACAGCCTTGATTTTCAGCCTCACATATTTACATTAGATAATAGTTTTTAACAATGTTAGATTATAGTAATTCTGATTTAAATACTTTGTGAAAGATTCTAAACTAATAGCACGTGTTAAATGTGGTTCGATAGCATGTGGTTCAGTTAAAATAAATTATTTATAAATGAAAACAAAACTAACCGGCTAACCGTGAAAGTTTGTCATCATGTCGAATTAGATAATGGACCACACTTGTGCCCCTAAAGTTTGCTTTGCCTGTCACAAAGTATTTAAAGAGTATTTAAATAATTAAATTCAAAAGAATAATAATTATAACTAAATACAAAATAGTGTACATATTGTCTCTCAGTAGAAAACAATCAAAATCTGTCTGGTTATTTTCTGACATGTTTCATTTTATGTGGCAATGATGCGCTTCAGAATATGAGGTTTTTATTGTGTTTTATTGGTGTTAAGAAGATATTCTAGTGATATTGGTGTAGCAAAGTGGTGTAGTTATCATAATTCAGTAAGTTTCATTGGATTTTAAACAGCATTGGAGCAGTAGCGCCCTGATTCGTGGAAATTTCACATAATTGTCAACCCTGTCTTCAATTTTTCTTTAAGAACAACTGCTAATATTATTATAAAATTTCTACCCTATAGCAACATTAGTAGTACCAACATGTTCTTTGTGCAATGTCCTTTAATTTGATATATAATACAATATAGTTGCTACCATTTTAACAATTTTTAGAGCATTATTATGACACACCCCTACTTCCCATTTTCTGCAAACAATTTCTGCTTGGGTCAAACCCACTTTTTGTTTGGCACTGAATCAGTTTATATAGTGTTCTAGTTTCATTACCCTTTTTCAGGCAGTCGTTGTTAGTTACTTTGGCAGTCCAAAGAATTCGCAACATTCGTCTCAGGAACCACATCTCTGTTGCTTCTAAATTCTTCCTAATTTGTTCATTTACATTCCAATATTCGCTGCCATACAGCAAAACAGGTTCTATATAGCACTTCAGCACTCTCTTTCCTGCATTCAATGATAGTGACTTATTGCATAATATATTCTTCATTTTCTGGCAAACTACTGAACTTAAAAGTTCCCAGTGAATCATAAACAGCCAATAAATGATGGAACTGATTGCAACGACCTGTGAAGGACATGTAACTGACTTTAGTCATGAAGGGATTGGAAAACATAACGAAACAATTGGAAACAGACTGATTACATAAATTACCCATAGATAGGAAAGATTAAAATCAAATTATTTTTTGACCAATCGGAATTTGATAGTGTATGAAGTCAATATTACGGCAGACGCCTTTACATTCCAGCAAATATCCGGGGACCAGTTTTAACCTAGATCGACCCAGGAGCCCGGTCAGTTAAAATATAGAATCCCCGTCTTAAAGTGGATTCGAACACGTGACTGCCGTTCCGACAGGCAAGCGGGTTAGGCACTGCACCACCGAGACATCCAATCGACATAATAATACAGAAAATTTCCCACAGGTAACTCGCAATCCTTGGCAGTGAGTTATCTTATATTGAGCAGAAAAATAATTGTAGCTTTTCTGTTTCATCTATGTTATCATTTTGATGTCTTTGCCTATTTGTTGTATCAGGATTGTTTTTAATGTTTCATCCTCAATACTTTTGTTGTTGTTGTTAATTTGATATTTATTTCACATATCTCTGAGGATGTATTTCAATTACCTTCCTTTCTATGGATGATATTTCTTACGTCCGTGTTAAGATTTCTATGTTTACTTATTATTACATTCATTTTCTACATGTAATTACTTTCTGGTATAATTTATCATTTACTTTGTATATTTAATTGAATTTTTTTGCTTTACATTTCCATTCCAAACCAGCTTCTGTTGCTCAATTTATGTGTCTGTCCACGTTTATTATATATCATATCTCTACTGTCTACTATTATCTGTGTGCGTGTTTTTATTTTTACTTGTTCTTGTTTTTCTTTTCGGATTCGAATACAGACCTGTTCCAAGATTTTGGTAAATTTGTGAGATGGCGAACTGTGATTCACCACGCTTTTCGGCATAGCACCTGATGATGATGATGATGATGATGATGATGATGATGATGATTAAGGTTATGTTGATGATGATGATGATGTTGATGATGATGATAATGTTGATAATTAAGGTTATGATGATGATGATGATGATGATGATGATGATGATGATGATGATGATGATGATGATGATGATGATGATGATCAAATCTATGATTGTTCAATTAGATCAGTGTCATCGTGTCTTTTGCTTTCAGATACTGTTTGTTTTCTTTGTCTATGTAAAAGTGAAAATAGTTGCATAACCTTCACACGATGTTGTAGTCAACCCCATTATTTATTAACTGTTTGCGATTTAACAGGCAGTTTTCCGTTCAATAATTTGCCACTCTTTCTGAACTATCAGAGTGGTCTGTTATCCATTTCTTTTTTTTTGCAGTTCTATGGTTAGGTAGAATTATTTCAATTGGTGTCTGTTGGATTGATTCCCGCAACATGTCCCATTGTCCATCAATAGTCGGTATTATCACCATGCCATTATATCTGTTCTTTACAGTAACACTGTACCTTTATCTAATTTATTTAATTTCTGTTCTAAGTAATGCTAGATCTAATTGGATATTCTTTGGGGATTTCTTTATGTTTTTAAATTGTAACCTCATATTTCCTTTAACCGGCACATGGTCACTCTGTACATCTTCTCCTGGTCTAGATTTAGCTCCTACTAAACTACTTCTGAATCTCTTTGGTATCACTATGTAGTCAATTTGATTGCGAATATTATCTCCAGGGCTTTTCCATGTACATAATCGTCAAGGATGTTGTTTAAACCAGGTGTTACCTATTACCATTTCATGGTATTCGGCCCATGTTATTAATCTGTCACCTCTCTCATTCCTCTCACCTAGGCCATGGCCACTATGTCTATTAAACAATAAAGACATCTTCTCATTTCTACTTAATATTTCCTAAAACTGTGTGCATATGTGTGCTGTACATTTCAGCTTGAAGGATTTATCTAATCACTTTAATTTATGTTGTGTGAATTCTGAAGTATGTACTTGACGTGACGCAACAAAATATGCCAGGCAATCTATTGTTTGTGTCTTCGTTATTTAAATTCACTACGGGAAAACATTGTTGTGAATTTCTGAAAACGTTTATTTTATTTTTATCAGTTGGGTTGAGTCAAGAACCTGCATCACAACACTCGAGAAATGTCCACATGCGCTCGGTGTTCATCGTCAACAACCAGCGAAGAGTCACAATACTAATTATACCAGTTGCATTCTGATTATGTGCCCATCTGATCTTCCATCGGAGTCCTGAGTGTCGGCCAGATCCCCTTGTCACTCTTTGCCGCAACATTTTCTTCAGGCAATGATTGCGTATCTGTTTTCCCACGCTATACACATGATCCCAAAGAGCTCTAACCACACCCGCCTTACCATGCACCAGTATCCCGCCCAGAGATGCAAACCACCCAAACTGTCAGCCTGCTAGTTTCCTAACATACCAGCATGCCCTGGGGAAAAGATCCAACGGTCGCTGAATTTCTTTGCTGTTTAAATTGAAGCATGTCACTCTGCACGAAGGATACCTATATTCGCCATTCTCAGATTGCTCTATGAGTTCGCCACAATCACGACATGTGTATGCTGGTTGTTCTCCAGCCAACAGAACTCCGCAGTGACTTTATTCAAGATAGGCAGCTGCATTGCTTTCTCCGCTGGCTGAAATTATTCTTATTACTTTCTTAAATATTTATTTTCTTCTTAAGCGACGTTTTTATTTATCTGAAATCTATTTTACGTCTCAAGTATCAAACATCGTTTTAAGCTCTGCACAACTTTGTTTGATTGATGAATTATTTATATGGCTTCTTAGATATGTATTTACATTTAAAACAATAATACATTTTATTTTAATGCCGGAGCAAATTTTCAGTAATCAAAGATCAACGTAATTTCCGAAACATCCGCTTTTCTGTTGTCAATAGTCTGCGTTAAGTACGAAATAACGTTTTTGTTAAGGGGTGAAATATTTGCGTTAATTCTCATAAAAACACAAAATATACTAGGAGACTTAACGAAAAAAAAAAAACGGCTATAGATAAATCGACAGAAATCTGACTCGGCGAACAAAAATACAGACAGAAAACAAAAATACTTGAATCGGGATCTGAAAAAAATTCAGTTACAGAAATCAGCTTGGTCGAATGGATAACAGCACTCGTTCTTAAACTTCCGGTGAGCTGATGTCGAGGTAGCGGGTTCAAACTCTACACTGGTCGGATGAACTAAAATTGTTGACTTCTCGCCCTTGACTTGGGGACGTAAATTACAAGAACCTCTGAAGTTGGAGTGGGTTCGCCTGAGAGCGAGGAGCACTGGTAATAGGGAAAGCTAATCCAAAAGCAAAAATCAGGCCAGTGTAATATAAAGGGTAGCATGTGTATGGACAACGCTTGAGTTCAAAGCTAAGTAACTATAAAAAACGATTTTCAATTAAACCTTACCTCGTTTTTAATCTTGCTTGTTGTTTTGTCTATTATCTTTTTGTGTCAGATGTAATTTGATTTGTCTGTCTGAGCTGCCTCTAAAATGTATATATTCTAAAATATTTGTTTTTCATGTAAAAATGTTTAATTTACAAAAAATATAATATTTGATTTAAATCATGAAATGCAATTTTTTACTACAAAAATATTTGTTTTACTGTCGAAACGATGACTTTGTCATTGGACTATTTATGGTCTATCTTATTTTGCAGAATTAACATCAGCTTTTAACATTTACAAATTGATGTTTGTATCAGACACCTTGGAAAATATGTACAACTTGATATATGTATCTTCATATTAAATGTCTTTGGCATACATTTTGAAATTAATATATGTATCATTATATTACAAGTGTTGGACATACATTTTAAACACAATATATGTATCTTCATATGAAATTACTTAGACATAAATTGTAAACTTAATGTGTCTATCTTTATATCATATATTTTGAACAGAAATTTAAAACTTTATGTGTGTATCTTTATATTAAATATCTTAAACACAAATGTAAAACTGTATGTGGTATCTTTACATTAAATATCTTGAACACAAATGCAAAACTCTATATGTGTATAATTATATTAAATATCTTGAAAACAAATGTAAAACTATATGTATGTATATTTATATCAAACATCTTGAACAGAAATGTAAAACTTTATGTGTGTAACTACATACAAATACACATAAGGCAGAAATATTAACCGTATGTGCTTATTTTCATATCAAATTTCTTGGACAGACATTTAAATCTTAATATGTTTATTTTCATATAAAATATCTTGGACATAAATTTGAAACTTAATGTTTATCTTCATATCGAAAACCTTTGAGAGAAATTTAATAACAATTTATGTGTATGTTTTCATCTCAGTTAATATTTTGGACAGATATGTACAACTTACTCTACGTTTTCATATCAAATATCTTGGACAGAAGTGTGAAACTTAATGTGTATGTTTTCA
This sequence comes from Cepaea hortensis, assembly GCA_963921405.1. NCBI lineage: Eukaryota > Metazoa > Mollusca > Gastropoda > Stylommatophora > Helicidae > Cepaea > Cepaea hortensis. The sequence goes on along the minus strand of OY992889.1, from coordinate 95,059,801 downwards.
TATCAATTACCTTGGACACAGATTTTAAACTTAATGTGCATATCTTCATAACAAATACCTTGGACGTGATTGTAGAACTTAATGTGCTTATCTTCGTATTACATATCCTGGACTCTCACGTAGACCTCACTGGCATATGAAATATCTGAGACAGACATTTGAGACTTAATCTGTTATTTTTCATATCAAATATCTTGGTCAGAAATGTGAAAAATAATGTGTTTATTCATATCAGATGTTTAGACAGAAATTTAAAACTTAAAATGTATCATCTCACCTCATCTCATCACATCTCATCTCATCTCATCTCATCTCATCTCATCTCATGTCATCTCATCATGTTCCTCTTGTACCTTGCGGTGTCGAAGTGAAGCATAAACAGCGGGAGAGTGCCCTTTTGTGGGCTTCATATGCCGAGATTCCCGTGGACTCTGATATTCCCTCTGTCCATAGTTTACATGGGCAGCCTCTTCCTCTGCTTCCCTCTGGTCTGTACATCATTGATTGTTGTGGTATACTGTTAGTTGGTAATCTAGTTACATGGCCAAATCATTTAACTTGCTGCCTTCTGGTAAAATCTTGCACTGCTATAACCCTCACTTTAGTCCTGATTTCTTCATTTCTGATATGCTCTCTTCTTGATACATTGAGTATTCTTCTCAGGAATCTCATTTCTATTGTTTTGGGTTTTCTTTTCTCTTATTCTGTCATTGTCCAGGTTTGGCATTGGTAGCATATAGTTGGTAGGAAGATTGTGCTATAGAATGTTTTCCTAATAACTATTGATACGAGGTTTTGTTCTTTAGTATAGATGCCATTTGTTCAATGAGTTGGCTTGCCTTATAGCATATATTTGCGATCTCGTCTTCTGATTTGCCATTTGATGATATTATACTGCCTAATTACTTAGTTAGTTGTATCAGGGGGTTTTCTTTTAGATGGATCTGTGTTGTTTTTTCTTCTTTGGTTATATTAATTACCTCTGCTAATTTTAATTTTTATCATATTCCTTACACACTTCGTTTAGACTATTCACTTGGTCTTGCAATTCTGTTTCTGATTTTGCTATTAGTGCTTGATCGTCCGCAAATATGAGTTTTTTAATGGTGCAATTCGCCGTTGGTTCTTCTTCTGTTTCCTGTTCGTAATGTGGTGTTCTTGAGGTCTCTGTTTGTCTGGTTACATATGCTGTTTTCATAGCTTATGAATAAGAGGAGGGACGGGACACATCTTTGTCGTACTCCGGATCTTATGGTGAAAGGTTCTAAGTGTCCCCCATTTGTTCTCATTATACATTCACTGTTATTGTATGAGCTTCTACATAAGTTTTTTAGATGTGTACTCACTGCATATAAGTTAAGGATTTCCCACAGCTTGTTTTAAATAACGTAAACAGGAAAGTAAAACGTAAAATGTATATCTTCATATCAAATAATCTTGACAGAAATTTAAAACTGTATTCATATATCTTCATATCAAATAACTTAAACAGACATTTAAAACTTAATGTATGTATCTACATATCAAATATCTTGCAGGTATATTAAACGTAAATTTAAACTTTGTATATAAATATAAATTAAATCTTCATATCAAACATATTAAATATAAATTTAGAACTTAATGTATGTATCTACGTATCAAATATATCGGATATAAATTAAATACTTAATATGTGTATCTTAATATCAAATACATTATACTGAAATGTGATACTTAACATTTATATCCTCATATATAATACAGTATACAGAAACATCATACTTAACATGGACATCTTCAAATCAAATACAGTATACAATTATGTGATATCTGACGTGGACAAGGCCTTAGGTTCGTACGTGAATACGATCAGCAGTGCTAGTAGTGGTTGTGCTCAATCTTTAAATATGTGATACTTAACATGTGTATCTTTATATCAAATACATTATACAAAAATGTGATAATCTGTGTCTTCAAAACAAACACATTAGAAAGAAATTTACAACTGATTCCGTTTATGTTCACATCAAATGTCTTGGACATAAAAAGTGCACAAGCAAAAAGATAAGTT
>OY992889.1:95032748-95052748 GCA_963921405.1 Cepaea hortensis | reverse complement strand
GACAGACAGTCGGGAACGGGAACTTATATGACTACTTATATGAATTAAATGAGATGCTCGCCATCAGGGGCTGGGCGAAGCCGGGCCGGATCAGATAGACAGACAGACAGACAGACAGACAGACAGACAGACAGACAGACATATAGACATACAGATAGACAGTCGGTAACGGGAACGGGAACTTATATGACTACTTATATGAATTAAATGAGATGCTCCCCACCAAGGACTGGGCGAAGCCGGGCCGGGTCAGCTAGTATCTAATATACAATACTACATCTAATATACAATTCTACATCTAATATATAATCTTATATCTAATATACAATCCTACATCTAATATACAATCCTACATCTAATATACAATCCTACATCTAATATACAATCCTACATCTAATATACAATCATCCATCCATCCATCATGTGCCATGCCGATAAGCGTGGGCGGTCATGTTTTGCCATCTCACTCGATCACCAGAGTCGTGGATCAGTTCTGTGTTTCTGTCTCAACCACTCCACGTGGCCAAGCCTTCCAGGTATTTATTTCTCGGTCTTCCCCTTTGTCTCTCCCCTTCGATCTTGCCAGTTGTCATCAAGTTCTCCAATTAATTTCTTCTCATAACATGCCCAAAAAATTATGCTGTCTACGTCTAATGACTTTAATCAGTTTATGATCTTCATTTGTTTCTTGAAGGACTTGTTCATTGGTTTTTCTGGCTGTCCATGATATTCTTTGCATTCTCCTCAGAAACCACATTTCCACAGCCATCAGATGTTTTTCAGCTTGTCTGCTCATTGTCCACGCTTCACATCCAAACAAAAGTACAGGTTCTATGTAACACTTCAACACTCTGTTTTTAGTTTCAATTGATATCTTTTTAATTGGTCAGTATGTTTTTCATCTTGCAAAAGGCTACCTTCGGATTGACAATTCTTGTTATAATCTCTTCAAGGCATCTCCCATCAGATGTTATGACTGTTCAGAGATAACTGTACCGATTCACTTGTTGAAGAATATTCCCATTTACTTGTATATTACATTGTGGTATTTCCTTCTTCCTAGTGACGACCATAATCTGTGTCTTCTTACAATTTAATTCTAACCCTAGTTGTTCTTTGTGTGCAACAACCGCATCTACTAAATGCTGCAGATCCTGTTCATTGTCTGCAATCAAGATTGTATCATCTGCATATCTAATGTTATTGGTGTATCGTCCCCCAATGTTGATTCCTTCCATATCTTCTATATTTCTGAAAATATTTTCACTGTACAGAGAAAAATGGTCTGTAGACATTACACATCCCTGTCTCACACCTCTCTTAATAGGCTGATAGTGACCTACTTCATTATCAATTCTTATGGCAGCTTTTTGTTTCCAATATATGTATTTTACAAGTCTAAGGTCTTTTCCATCAATTTGTAGATCTTCAAGCATCTTTATCATGTCGACATGTCTCACTTTATCGAAAGCCTTTGTGTAGTAAATAAAGCAAAGGTTCTATAGAACGTTCAATTACTGTTCTTAGTATATACACAACATTTACTGTAACCTTGCCTTCTACAAACCCACCCATGTTCTTCTCATATTTCAGGTTGTATTTTCTTCCTAACTCTTTGCATGGTAATTCTTAGCAAAATCTTCGTGATGTGACTCATTATACTAGTTGTTCGATATTGATAACATCCAAGGCTCCTGATTTCTTTGGGATTGCAATAAATGCAGATTTACATTATGGCACATGATGGATGGATGGGAATCTCCAGTATCATATATTGTATTCAGCAGTCTGGTAACTTTATCTATTCCATATTCTTCTAAAGCATTAATCATTTGTGTTGTGATGCTGTCTGAACGGGGGGTCTTGCCAGTTTTTATATGCTTAAGAGCATTTTGAACCTCCATCTTCAAAATTGATGGTCCTTCATTATTATTTTGAATATTATACTGTCCTTCTCTGTTATCATCATAAAGGTTTTTCACATAATCTGACCATACATGCAAAATCTGATCTTTCTCTATTATGATTTTTCCATCTTTTGTCTTTAGGGAGCCTGCTGATGTACGTGTTCTTTGATTAGTAAGCTCCTGAATTCTTTTTTCATTAGTTTGGTATTTTTACTGTTGCATTCTTTTTCAATTTCTATGCAATTTTTCACTAGCCATGCTTCTTTTGCGTCCTTACATAATGTCCTGACTTTTCTGTGAATTTCTGCATATTTGGCTGGATTATTTTTGTTGTGTCTTCTTGTTTCCATTAGTTGTAACATTTCTTCAGTCATCCACACCTTACGACCCACTTTCTTTAATTTTGGAATAGTTTTTTTTCTGCAGCCAAACTGATTGAATTCTCCAACATTTCCCATTGATCATCCATATCTTGAAAAAAGATCTCTAGATCAGACAATATTTCAAATTTGTTCATTACTTCTATGTTAAAATTATCGTGTATTTCTTTGTCAGTTTTCAATTTGCACAAATCATATTTAGTCTTTCTTGTTGTATACTTGGCTTTCTTTAACTTTACCCTCAATGTGCCTGTAATTAATCTGTGATCACTGTAACAGTCTCCACACACACACACACACACACACACACACACACATATATATATATATATATATATATATATATATATATATATATATATATATATATATATATACACACACACACAGAGACAAACGTAATACGCCTGTGTTTACGTGCTGGGTTGGGGTCGATTGCGACGTCCTGCTAAGGACATACCACATCTACATGTCAGATATAATTTCTTTGATGGGAGGTCAGCATGACCGAAACGATAGGAACGCTCGTTAAACATCCGGTGTGCTGATGCTGAGGTAAGGGTTTCAACCCCTTCACTGGACAAATGTACTAAAATGTTGATTTCTAGTAATTGAATTGGGGACGTAAATTACATATACCTCTGTAGTCGGAGTGGGTTCGCCTGATGGCGAGGGGCACTGGTGTTAGGAAAAGCTCATCCACGGGCAAATTTGAGTCCAGTGCTACTAGAAAGTAGTGTGTATGGACTATGCTTGAGAGTTCAAAGCGAGCAAGCGCCCCCCCCCCCCCAAATGTCCTTGATGTTCTCTTGTATACATTGCCTTTGCATGACGCAAGAGTTTTTTTTATTGTATTTTCTTGCTTCAAATAAAACGTTTTGTTTTCTCTGTTCAGATCCTGCATTATGTTATCTCTTTAATTGAATCAGTACCAAATAAACAAGGAGATGTGGACCAAACATGGTTCACTATCAAATAAACAAGTAGTATATTAAAAATTTACATTCACTGAGTATTAAAATTGCAAAAGGTACCGCGAAACGAAACGAATAAAACGATGTTCCTAGTACAAATGGTAAGTCACATTAGGCAGGCCAATCCTTTGGCATTGAATCAGTTAAATATATTGGCATATTGCTATTTTGTTTATCTCTTCATATATAACTTTGTAACTGTTTCTATTTTTAGGTTGTATTTTTAATGACTGTGCAGTGTTTGAAAATATTGCCGGTCCAAGTTTTGTATTCACCCCCTGTAAAGTTCATGCAACATAATAGGTAAATACAAAACTTGGACCGGCAATATTTTCAAACACTGCAGTCGTTAAAAATATACCCTGTATAAAAATAACGGTGTATTGTTGTATTGTAGTTTCCTTTCTTGAAATTATTCCTCCGCGAACTCAGCCCTACAAGCTGCGATCTCCTAATATGTCACATACCTACACCAGATTCCAGCTGCTGAACTGTTTTTGTGGCTTTGATTTGGTTTTCTCCTCTTCAAATATCACTTATTGTTGTTTTCCCTGTTCACATGTAATGATGTTTTGTTGGTGCCTCTCTTCAAATTTGTTTTAATGTTTTTTGTTGTTTTTTTTTTCTCTCTTCATGTATAATGTTTCGTTGTCTTCTCAATTCATTATGTTATTGTTGTGTTTCTCCTCAAATATGTTTTATTGTCTTTTGTTTTCTTTATGTATAATAAAGTTTCGTTGTCTTCTTAATTCAGTATGTTATTATTTTTTTCTCCTCAAATATGTTTTATTGTTTTTGTTTTTTTTCATCTTTATGTATAATGTTTCGCTGTCTTCTGAATTCAATATGTTATTATTGTTTTTCTCCTCAAATATGTTTTATTGTTCTTGTTACTCTTTATGTATAATGTTTCAGGACTAAATCAGGACTAAAGTGGGGGTTATAGCAGCGCTAGATTTTATTAGAAGGCAGCAAGTCAAATGATTTGGCCATGCAAGTAGGTTACGAGCTAACAGTATACCAAAACAAGCAATGATGTACAGACCAGAGGGAAGCAGAGGAAGAGGCCGACCACGTAAACGATGGACGCAGAGAATAACAGAGTTCATGGGAATATCGATACATGAAGCCCATGAGCGGGCACTCTCCCACTGTTTATACTTCACCTCGACACAGCAAGGTACAAGAGGAACATAATGAGATGAGATAGATGAGTATAATGTACCACCGTCTTCTCAATTCATTATGTTATTATTGTGTTTCTCCTCAAATATGTTTTATTGTTGTTGTATTTTTTTAAAAACTCTTCGTGTATAATGTTTCGTTGTCTTCTCAATTCTGTATGTTATTATTGTTTTTCTCCTCAAATATGTTTTACTGTTTTTGTTTTCTCTTTATGTATAATGTTTCATTGTCTTCTCAATTCAATATGTTATAGTTGGTTTTCTCCTCAAATATGCTTTATTGTCTTCACGTATATTTTATTGTTTTCTCTCCTAAAATATAATGTGTTATTGTTTTCTCGGTTCAAAAATATTGTTTTATTCTCAATTCTATATGTTATTGTTATTGCTTTCAGCTCAAATATGTGTTATTATCTTCACACATATTTTATTGTTTTCTCTGCTAAAATATAATGTGTTATTGTTTTCTCTCTTCAAAAATATTGTTTGATTCTCAATTCAATATGTTATTGTTGTTTTTTCTCCTCAAATATGTTTTATTGTCTTCACATATTCTCTCCTAAAATATAATGTGTTATAGTTTTATCTTTTCAAAAACATTGTTTTATTCATTTATCACTTCACAAATACTGTTTCAATGTATTATTTCTTCAGATATAATATTTTATCGTTTATTCTAATATTTTGTTGTTTTCTACTTTTTAATAAAAATATTTCGTTTCCTCTATTCATAAAATTTGAACTTTCTTCCTTTAAATAAAATATTGTTTTGCTTCTTCTTTTGAAATATTATATTTTGTTGTTCTACCGAAGCTATACATTGTTGAATTTTAGTAAGTAATTAGAATATTCCCACTACTATAGATATAAATTAGAGAGATTTGCTACTATTTTGATCTCATTTCTCAAGGCCTCAGTTTCCTCAAATGTAATATTGTCTGTGCATGAGGGAAATAACATACCTTGTACATGAGGGAAATAACATACTGGGCATGAGAGAAATAATATTTTCTAAACATGAGGGAAATAACATATCCTGTACACGAGGAAAGTAACATATTCGGGATATGAGGGAAATAACATACTCTAAACTATAGGGAAATAACATACTCTGACTATGAGAGAAATAACATACTCTGACCATGAGGGAAATAACATCTCAGAACATGAGGGAAATAACATTTTCTGTACATAAGGGAAATAATATACTGTGTACACGAGGGAAATGACATCCCCTGAACAGGAAAGAAATATAATACTCTTTACATAAGGGATATAACATATTCTGAACATAAGGGAAATAACATCATCTGAACATGCGGGAAATAACAATTGCTGAACATGAGGTAAATATACATACATGACAAGATCATTGCGAGAGGTGTACCAGGGACGAGGAAGGCAACAACATAGATGGATTCAAGAAATGATGGATAATTTTCATCACCAGAGGAAGGGCAGGACATCTGGCTTATGATCGCGTCATCACATGTTGTAGCCAGAGAGCAAGTAGGCATAGGTGGCTATGATTTACCTCTATTTGGCTAGCAGCCAGCTCAGGAGTAAATTCCGCGTCCGACCGTGCTTATTGACATTACCACTGGCATTTCCGGTTCATTTTCTTTCTTGGAATCATACACGCAGATTTCATGAAAGACGTGTCCCGTTCACAACAAAGACATAGATGAGTGACTTTTATATTTGTATCTTCACGTAGTGTTTTTCATGTAGTTGTGTCGGTACGTGTTTGTTGTTTCTGTGCTAACGAAGGCTTTGACCTCAACGTCCATTATCGTGATTGCCGTCTACTTCTCTTTGTTTGGTGATTCGTTCATAACATTACCGCAGCAGTTCTATAGCACCTTCTCTAGTGGATAGTACATAGTAGATAGTATAGTAGATAGTAGATAATAGTTAAATAGTAGATAGGATATAGTAGATAGTAAAGTGGTTCTCAACCTTTTTTGGCCCGTTCCCCCCTTCACCAAATTTTCAGAACGTCATTCCCCTCTTTGGTATTTCCTACCCCTAAAAATCCCCCCCCCCTTTTTTTTTACACAGTATACGTAATAATGGAAGCTAAATTTAATAGAACATACTAAAACAAGGCTAGGCGTCCACATAAAACGTGATTTGTGGGTCTACTTAACTTTATAAAATGAATTTTAGAAGGGTGAGACGTACAGAACCGCAAAGTATGAAGGGAAAAACAATATCAAGTAATCGGTTCTTGTATTAACGCGATCTTGAAATAATCTTAATCCCCCCCCCCCCCTTGAAAACCCTAAAATTCCTCCCTGGGGGGGGGGATTCCCCACCGGTTGAGAACCACTGAGATAGTAGATAATAGATATTAGTAGATAGTAGAGGCAGGGAAATCTCGAAAGACTGTTATGAGAGAAATGTTCTGTACAGGACAAATTATTGAATGCTGATGAAGACATTAACCTTACTAACAGTTAACTAAGTCTCCATTTCCAATGAAAAAACTATTCGACAAGAGTGTTGAGGTGCTACACAGAACCTGTACTTGATTATGGCTGTGAAACGCGGACGATGAGCAGACAAGCTGAAAAAAAATCTAATGGCTGTGGAAATGTGGTTTCTAAGGATAATGCAAAGAATACCATGGACAGCCAAAGATACCAATGAGAAAGTCATACAAGAGGCAAATGAATATCGCAAACTGATTAGATAAATTAGAGGAAGACAGGCACATCTTTTTGGGCACGTGATGAAAGGAAATAAACTAGATAACTTTGTGACAACTGGCAAGATTGAGGGGAAAAGAACAATGGGAAGAGAGAAAATACATATCTGGATGGCTTGACCGCATGGCATGGTCGGGACAAGAACACAGAGCTGATCCACGACTCTGGTGATCGCGTGTGATGGAGAAACATGGCCGCTCACGTTTTCGGCACAGCACATGATAATGATGATTCGACAAGATGTAACAGAATAAGTCAAGACAAGTATATTATGTTTACAGCACCCACTCAACTTACGATCCATTTCTTGGAAAAGAATGAGTTTATAAAATAAATAAATAAAAACACACAAAACCCTCACATATACACTCATTAACTAGTGCATTAATTTTTAAAAACCCTTGAGAAGTTACCTTCTGATATACCTTTTTTTTGTAGGGTTTCGTGCACTCTTAGCGTTCCGGGTCAGTGGCGCGCAAGTTGTTAAAATATAGTTATTCAACTATTTTAAAATATAACCTGAACGAAACGAAACAGGTATTTGAAGAAAGGTCCGTGCTACAACTGTTATGTTATGTTATATTATATTATGTTATATTATGTTGCGTTACGTTACGTTGTTATGCTATGTTATGTTGTTATATTATGGTATGTTATGTTGTGTTGTTATGCTACGTTGTTATGCAATGTTATGTTGTTATATTATGTTCTGTTCTGTTGTGTTATGTTATGTTGTGTTACGTTACATTGTTATGCCATGTTATGTTATGTTATGTTGTTATCTTATGTTGTTATGTTATGTTGTTATGGTATGTTATATTATGTTGTGTTATGTTGTTATGTTATTTTATTTTATGTTGTTATGTTATGTTATGTTGTTATGTTATGTTATGTTATGTTGTTATGTTACGTTGTGTTATATTATGTTGTTATGTTATGTTGTGTTATGTTATGTTATGTTGTTACGTTATGTCATGGTGTATTGAGTTATGTTGTTATGTTATGTTATGTTGCTATGTTATGTTATGTTGTTATGTTATGTTGTTATGTTATGTTACGCTATGTTGTTGTGTTATGTTATGTTGTTATGTTATGTTGTTATGTTATGTTGTTATGTTATGTTATGTCATGTTGTTATATCATGTTGTTACGTTATGTTATGTTGTGCCACGTTATGTTTATGTTGTTGTTATGTTATGTTGCTATATTATGTTGTTATGTTATGTTATGTTATGTTGTTATGTTATGTTATGTCATGTTATGTTATGTTATATTATGTTATATTACGTTATGTCATGTTATGTTATGTTATGTCATGCTATGTTATGTTACGTTATGTCATGTTATGTTATGTTATGTCATGCTATGTTATGTTATGTTATGTTATGCTATGTTATGTTATGTCATGTTATGCTATGTTATGCGATGCTATGTTATGTTGAACGACATCACTGCACACTGGGCATTCTCACACGTGCTCAGCCCTCATATGCAGCAGCCACCCCAAATGATTTCTCCTCACTGTTCCCGGGAGGACTTGTTCACTGCTTCAAACACGGGCACCTTACCCCGACCACGTACACTCGTCGGTTGCAAAAACTGACCATTCAGTGTTTAAATCCTGGCATACTTCATTAACTCTCATTAGCTACTGCAGTAATTGTCATCAAGTGCCTGGCCAACTGGCGAGGGAGATCATGCTTCGCTACATCCCGCGATCTCACAATAAGTTAATAAAATGATGCAGCAAACAAGTACCTTAGATGTACCGAGAGATTTTAACTTGTTTGCGGCATAATGTTTGAAGTTTTCATGTTTTTGTTAAAGTTCCAGCTCAGTTGCTTGTAAGTTCTTGTTAAACTATAATTATAAAACGATTTTAAAACAGAAACAGACAGGACGAAAATATTTTATGAAGACCCCTGCTATAAATAACTCCACCATGTCACGAATTCTTGGAAATGTCGGTCGCGGAAACTAACCTTTCGTCTTTGAACTCTTAGTATACAAAATTCCGATAGAAGAAGGCTCACATGTCGCCCTAGGGTTTTGCCAAACTCCACGTAGAGTGATAGCAATGGTTGCAACTCAAGTCCACATTAACATATTCAGTACCGAACAAAAAGAAGGCTTGGACAAACCAAAACTGGATGGCGGAAAATGGAAAGTAAGGGTGTGTCACAGTTATGACTTAAAAGTTATAAATATGGTAGCAGACATGTTGTATTATAACTCAATGGCAACATTTCGGTGATATATAAACCCATGGCAGATCGGGAACGAACCAACGAACAATCTTTATTTTCAAAGGGTTAAGAATTTGGCGCGCAGGCCCGTCTGACATTCTGCCCTTCTCTATTTCCTCTCAAACATTATTTCATTCAACATCTCTTATGAAGCTAATCTTTGACAAAATAAGAACAATAAACATTAAAACGCATGAAAAATAATCAATAATACATGACTCACTGAGGCAATGTTAAACATGGGCATTATAAATACCTAAGGAAGGTGTAACGTGCTATACATATGGGAAAGTTTAAGGTGCTTAAGGCGACTAACCATGATATAAAACTTAATATACCGCTAGTATTTCATTCCGATATTTCTACATGTCTGGTAATTTACAAACAATCACAACCAACAATGTAGAGATTGAAAGTGCCACAAAGTGTGAATACCTTAGCTCCACAATCACCTGTCGCCTAGTGCCTATATTATCTTGCGGCGTAGGACATGGAGGTGTGGGTGGTTCTTTGTGCCTGGGGGATTAAGTCCGCCTGGTTAGTGTAGTCGTCGCGAACTGAGCAGGTTAGGGTTTTACTTGTTGCCCCCGACAACAGAAAAACCCATCACCCTACTGAGGATTTGAATCCTAGTCTCTCGAAATATTTCACGACATTTTAGCCACTCGGCCAGCCACTCCTCTCCATAAACATCAACAATTCAAAAGAAGTAAAATGGAATGCATCCGTCGCAACGTGGAGGGTAAACAATAGTAAGAACTTATGACGCAGAACAGCAAGCTTGTTACATCCAAAGCAATGTATTCCCTCAGTGAAGTTAAACATTGACGCCAATGAACAAGTGTTTCTTCTGCTAACCTTTCCGGGAGTCGATGCATTAATCTACTTAGTATTTCAGCCAAAGTATTACGCGTTGATTCACCTGATATGTTATATAACTCAGTTGTACCTGACGAGATGCAGCGAAATATGCCAGGCAAGAAATCATGCAATATTTTGCATACGGCGTCTGTATGTAAACAAATTAAAGTAAAATGTTTTAGGCAATGCATGTCTAAAGTGGCAGCATACGCGTGTGTGTCATGGACAACTTCGCAGTCGGTGAAGAGGACAATCTGGGCTCTTGTATTTAAAAGTTCAACAAAAAATTCTTAGAATGACTCAGACCACAAGGAAGAACAATATTCACATTCTACAAAACTCTGAAGCTTGAATAACACTGGCTATCAAATAGTATAATGTATCAGTAACTCTACTACTTGGGCCAGATTAAAAGTCATAATGGTTTGGCATGAACACTGAACGAACGAACGAATGAACGAACGAACGAACGAACGAACGAACCGAATTTATTCTCAAAGGGTTAAGAATTGGGCATGCAGATCCGTCTGTCATTCTGCCCTTCTTATATCTCTGCCCTCATACATTATTTCATACATACATAACTTATAAAGCTAATCTTAGACAACAAAGGCAACAACAGAAATAATATGCATTATAAATGTATGGAAAATGTGCAATAATCAATGATACCTGACTCACTACAACTAATTTTTGACATGGCAATTATAAGTAGCTAAGACAAATCTAACGTACCACAATTAGGAGAATGTTTGTTATACTAGTTGTCCTTTGATATTATTTTTGTTATTATTCTTAATCTTGGAGTGAATCATGGACTGTAAATGAACACATTAGGAAGAACTTAGAAGCAACAGTGATATGGTTTTTGAGACGAATGTTGCGAATTCTTTGGACTGTCAGAGTAACTACAGACGATTGCCTGAAAGAAGATAATAAAACTAGAAGATTATATACAACAATAAGAAAGAGACATACAGCTTTCTTTGGTCATGTGATGAGAAGAGAGGCATTGGAGAACATCGTTACAACTGGAAAGATCGAGGGGAAGAGAGGCAGAGGCAGACCAAGAGAAATGATGCTGGATTGATTGAGACGGTGGCATGGAGGAATATCATCAGCAGAGTTTATCCAGAACACCACAACCGAGATCTGTGGAGAGGACACTTGATTATTATTATTATTATTATTATTATTATTATTATTATTATTATTATTATTATTATTATTGTTGTTGTTATTATTATTATTATTATTATTATTATTATTATTATTATTATTATTATTATTATGATAAGAGGGCTTGCATTCCTCTGTACTGAAATAGTGTTCACATAGATTAGGTTCTTGAAAGAAGAGTCATTGGCCAGTCGGCACGAAGGTGGACACAGGCCACGCAAGACATATTAGACATGCAAATACACAAGGCAAGGGAACCAGCAAGGGACTGAGAACCTTATCTGCGAAACTGTAATAAAAGTGAACACAATATATGATACTAGTGACATACCTCATGAATAATGTAATTCTATTTATATTGCAATCCCAAAGAAATCAGGAGCCGTGGAAAGAGATGAGCATCGAACAATTAGTATAATGAGCCACATCACAAAGATTTTGCTAAGAATTATCCTGCAAAGAGTTAGGAATAAAATACAACCTGAAATAGGAGTAAAACAATGTGCATATGTAGAAGGAAAGGTTTACAGTAAATAGTGTGTATATGCTCAGGACATTAATTTAACGTTCTATAGAAGTAAACAAGGATATACATCTTTGTTTTATTGACTACACAAAGGCTTTCGATAAAGTAAGACATGTCAACATGAGGAGATGCTTACAGATCTACAAATTGATGGGAAAGACCTTAGACTCACAAAATATATCCATTGGAAACAACAAGGAGTCATAAAGATAGATAATGAAGTAGGTCAATATCAGCCTATTAAGAGAGGTGTGAGGCGGGGATGTGTAATGTCTCCAGATCTTTTTTCACTGTACAGTCAAAGTATTTTTAGAAATGTTGACGTTATGAAAGGAATCATCACTTGGGGACATAACATCAATAACATTAGATATCTGCAACATTTAGTAGATGCGGTTGTTGCACACAGTGAAGAACTTGGGTTAGAATTAAATTATAAGAAGACACAGATTATGGCTGTCACTAAGAAGAAGGAAATACTACAATGTAATATACAAGTGAATGGGAATATTCTTACACAAGTGAATAGATACAATTATCTTGGAACAGTCATAACATCTGATGGGAGATGCCTTGAGGAGATTAGAACAAGAATCGCCATGGCGAAGCCAGTATTTTGAAGGATGAAAAACATACTGACCAATAAAAAGATGTCATTTGCAATGAGAAAGAGAGTGTTGAAGTGCTACATAGAACCTGTACTTTTGTATGGATGTGATGCGTGGACAAGGAGCTGACAAGCTGAAAAACATCTGATGGCTGTGGAAATGTGGTTTCCGAGAAGAATGCAAAGAATACCATGGACAGACAGAAAAAAAAACTAATGACTAAGTCATACAAGAAACAATTGAAAACGTATAATGATTAGAGAAATTAGACGTAGACAGTCACAATATTTTGGTCACGTTATGAGAAGAAATAACTGGGAGACCGGCATGGCACATGATTATGATGAATAAATGTGAAGCTCGGCAAAAAACCTGCTACATAATTATGACAATGGCTTCGAGTAATCTGTGGGTTAACATGTGGTGGGATCTATTGTTATAATTAGGTCTGGAACAATGAGCTTCAACTTTTTATTATCAATCACGAGTAAGTCCAGCAAGAAAGAAATGAACATCGTAATCTGATTAGAGAATACATAAACAGTCCAGAATTTTTGGGTACGTGGTGAGAATAAAACCCGCTCTGTGGCGAAGGGTCGTAATTCGTAATCCCGCATACCACGTTCGAAACACAGCTACGGGCGATTTGGAAGCAGACCACCTTGCGTTGAATTTTTATACAATGGTATGAGCGTCGGTCGTTCAGAAAGCAGTGGCAAACTACTGAACGTAAACGTGTCTAGTAAATAACAAATAGCTAAACAATGCTGGAGTTGACTGCGACCTCCTATAAAGGCCACGCAACTAACAAAATCCTGATGTTTACCCTCAACAATGAGTGTGAAAATAAGCTGCTCCCAGAACGAACACTATATGTTCAGGGAGCGCTGTTGGGCAGTAGCTAGCACGCACGGCTGCCCGCCCGGCGGGGCTAAGGTTCGATTCGCTCCGAAGCAGATATTTGTAAAGTGACCGTGGCTCACATATGGACTCGGTCTAAAATGGGTAGCAAGACATTTCTTGGACAGTAAAGGCGACCTGCGAGATATTTATCACATCGCCCATTGAGTGCCGGTCGGTGCAGAAATTATGGGGATACGTTATATGCCAGAAACACTTAAAATGATTCAGTGGTGAAGGAAAATATATCGCCACCTGTGACTTCCCATTTGGACAGAAGGACGTTATATTGCCATACTCGGGTCGTCGTGTTATTTGTTTTGTTTCATAGTATCTTCCGGACTTTCCAATGCTCAGTGAACGGACATTTCCATCAAGAAACTTCTTCATTTGATTGTTCACCATGTCTCGTCTAAACTTATTTTTGTTTTGTTTTGCACTGAATCAGTTAAGGGGCGAAACAAATTGTCTATACTTAGAGTTTTGAGTTGAAAACAAGTTGCAGTAGAAGTATTTCAGTTAAATATTCGAACTAAAGACATATAAATACAATTTCAACTGTAAATGATGTATTTTCAATAACAATTGCACAATGTTGCAAAAGTTGTTTGCATGTCGTAAACAGGATGTCGCAATGTTACTTACTTACTGGCTGACTGAGTGACTGACTCACTGACTGACTGACTGAGTGACTGACTGACTCACTGACTTACGAGTTAAAGTGAACAGTGATGTATTTTCGTGTGTTTTTGCTGACACTGGAACGGATCACTTATGGGGAGACCCGTTGCTATGAAGTTGAAACCGTTTGAATACCGATTACGGACAATCAACTTATTTACTATGAAAATACGACGCTGTCATGGGTTAAAAATAATCATAAGACAAAACTATTATATGTTTACGAATTGTTGCAGTGATATGTAAAATGTCACGAAAAGAGAAGACTTCAGGTGAAGATACACAGGATGTGACGAGACACAGAGAAGAAGCAAATTAACCAGACGGTGCTAATATTAGAGTGGATGGGGAAATCGAAACATAGAGTACATAACTATGAGAATGGAGAAGTGAAATAGAAAAGAGTTTAAATGTAATTGAGAAATGGGAAAGAGAATGTTATATTGTAATAATAGATGGGTGGAAAGTGGGGGGGGGGGGATTTTGGTGTGTTCATGTGGATCAATGTTTAATGATGAAAGAAAGAAAGAAAGAAAGAAAGAAAGAAAGAAAGAAAGAAGAGGGGAAACAGCTAATAATAATAATAATGATAGAGTTAATAATGAAAATAATAATAATAATAATAATAATAATAAGAAGAAGAAGAAGAAGAAGAAGAAGAAGAAGAAGAAGAAGAAGAAGAAGAAGAAGAAGAAGAAGAAGAAGAAGAAGAAGAAGAAGAAGAAGAAGAAGAGAAGAAGAAGAAGCAGCAGCTGCAGCAGTAGCAGCAGGAAAACCACACGAACTAAAATAAGAGCACTTTACTAACTCAAATTTTACAATAACGTTGAATATAATTACAAATAATATAATACAACAGCAAAGAGAATACGAACCACAACATTTCAACAAGCAGCTAACTGTTGTATTTGTTTAAATTCATAAATAGATCTCAAATCTTCTTCAGCGTTCCGAGCCATTGAGGTTCTTTGCTGCAAATACAATCCGTCTCCATTCGTCTCTCTGGTGGACCTTCTCTTGCCAGTCGTTGATTCCAAGTGCTTGCAGGTCTGTACATGTATTATCTCTCCACCGCCTTCTTGGTCTACCTCGGGGTCTACGGTCATTTATTTCCTGAGTGTAAGCGAGTTTTGTTTCCCTATTATCTTCCATTCTTTCTATATGCCCCAGCCATTGTAGTCTATTAGCCTTCATGATACCAGTGATTAGCGGGGACTTAAACATATCATAAATGTCTTTGTTACTTCTTCTTTTCCACTCTCCACTTTGTGTATCCCTAATGGGTCCAAAGATGCGTCTTAAAATTTTGTTCTCAAAGGTTTGTAACAAGGCTTCGTCTCCTTTCGTTGTACTCCAGGTTTCAGAGCCATACAGCACAACTGGTCTGATCAGTGTTTTGTATATTGTGATTTTGGTGTTACGAGATAGCGCCTTTGATTTTAGTAGATGTTGTAGTGCATAGTATATCTTATTTCCAGAGTTGATTCTAGTTTGTATTTCTTCCCTTATGATGTTGGAGCAGTTGAAGATCGTACCCAGGTATTTGTATGTTTCCGTTCTTTTAATGGTCATATTATCTATTTGTAAGTGGCCAGAGTTTCTAGCCATTCCATCTCTTGAAATTACCATATATTCTGTCTTATCTTGGTTGATCTCAAATGTCATAATAAATTGACGACTTAATTACATGTCATTAGGGTTAAGGAATTAAATAGATAATTGCTTCAATGTTTGTATAGAGCTCATTATGATTTCGTAACGATATCCATGCATTTCTTACATTTACCTACAGTTATAAATGACCATAGACAAACAATAGAGTCCATGTTACTACAATAGCAAGTGTATCAACATATGTTGCTGCCGACAGACAATTATATATATATATATATATATATATATATATATATTATCTCATATCATCTCATTTCATCATGTTCCTTTTGTGAGATGAGATGAGATTTATATATATATATATATATATATATATATATATATATATATATATATATATATATATATATATATATATATATATGTGTGTGTGTGTGTATATATATATGAGTGAGTGTATATGTTGTGTGTGTGTGTGTGTGTGTGTGTGTGTGTGTGTGTTGTATGCTGAGCAATATCACACCCATATATATGAATTTACTCTATGCCACTTGTGTGCTTGACTTTATTTATATCTCTCTGTTCTTATCGTTACCTTCTCCCTTCATTGTATCTATTCATTTATCTGTCTGTTGTCTCCCTGTCTGTCTATTGTGTGTGTATGTGTGTGTGTGTGTGTGTGTATATATATATATATATATATATATATATATATATATATATATATATATATATATATATATATATATATATATATATATATGAATAATATTTACAGGAATCAAGTAGCAGCAATTAAAATGGGAAATAAAGAGGGCAGTTACGAACAGATTAAGCTAGGAGTACGACAGGGGTATATCTTGTCACCGGATCTCTGCTCCCTATATCGGGAAGTAATAATGAGATAGATCAAAGAAACGCCAGGAATACTAGTTGGAGGTTATAATATAAATAATGTACACTATGCAGATGACACAGTATTGGTAGCGGATAAATCTACAGACCTACAACAATTGTTGGACATTGTAGTAACAGAGAGTGCAAGGAAAGGACTCTCCTTGAATATCAAGAAAACAGTAACAATGGTAATATCAAAGAAAATGGTGACACCAAAATGTGACATAGACATAGAAGGAAAAATCCTTAACCAAATGGATAATTTTAGATACCTAGGGGCATTTATAACATCAGATGGAAGATGTACAATAGAGATTAAGAGTATAATAGGGCAAGCAAACGCAGCATTTCAGAAAGTGAAGAGTATCTTATGTATTAAGTCACTATCACTGAATGTAAGGAAAAGAGTGCTGAAATGCTATATAGAACCAGTTTTGCTGTATGACAGTGAATCTTGGAATGTAAATGAACAAATGACGAAGAAATTAGAAGTAATAGAGGTGTAGTTCCTGAGACGAATGTTGCGAATTCCCTGGACTGCCAGAGTAACTAACAACGATAGCTTGAAACAGGCTAACGAAACTACGAATAACATTTGGTGGCACTGTGGTAAAGCTGTGACAATGTAAGGAGGTAAGTAGGAACATTTTTTTCCTACTTTCATTTTCTCTTCATTGCTTTTCATCTTTTTATTCATCTCGTCCTGTCGTCACGTTTTAATGTACTCACAGGAGATCTCCGTGACCATATGTTGTGTTTTGTGAATGTGTTTGTTTGCTGATGAAGACTAATCGCCGCAACGTCCTGTATGTGTCGTAATTCTGTTATGTAAAGCTGCACTACTTTGTATCATTTTATATTGCTAACGAAACTACAACATTAATAAGAAAGAGACACACAGCTTTCTTCGGTCATGTGATGAGAAGAGAGGCATTAGAGACCAACGTGACAACTGGAAAGATCGAGGGGAAGAGAGGCAGAGGCAGACCAAGAGAAATGATGCTGGATGGATTGAGACGGTGGGATAGCGGGATATCATCAGCAGAGGTGATCCAGAACACCAAAGACCGAGATCTGTGGAGAGACATGAACGCCTACGCCAGCTGGCAGGGCACTTGATTTTACACACACACACACACACACACACACACACACACACACACACACACACACACATATATATATATATATATATATATATATATATATATATATATATATATATATATATATATATATATGAGTTCTTGTATGTGTATTTATTTGTACAAAGTCAAGTCTGCATATCCCTCGAATCTATAATACATAGTAGAATGGGTTGTGTGTGTGCATGTCTGTGTGTTTACAGACGATTAAATAAACAAATGCGCTTATATTTTCAACGACTGTGATATATTTACTAAACATCAGTTCTATCAATTTACTTGAATGTCAACTCTATACATACGCATGAAGCTATGTTTAGTATTATATGCCTACCATCAAATCTATGAATATAACCGCATAAAGTCAAGTCAATACATATTTTTTCACTTGAAGTCAAGTTTATAAATATAGTTTCACTTGAAGTCAAGTTTATGAATATAGTTTTACTTGAAGTCAAGTTTATAAATATAGTTTCACTTGAAGTCAAGTTTATGAATATAGTTTTACTTGAAGTCAAGTTTATAAATATGATTTGACTTGAAGTCAAGTAGGAAAATGTTTGTTTCACTCGAAGTCAAATCCATTGTCCCTATAATCATATATTTTATGTTGACTGACATTATCGTTGTACTTTAATGTTGACGTCTTGTTCAGAAAACAATGGCAAACTGCTGAACGTAAACTTGTGTAGTAAATCAGAAACAGCCAGTAGGGATTGGTATTGACTGCAACGTCCTGAAAACTACATGCATGTTTTTAAATTGTTTTTAAATTGTTGTTAAATTGCTTAATCTTTGCAGAACGTTCCGATCAACACCAGGATGATTTTATAAACAATTTTCCGTTCAGTAGTTTGCCATTGACTTCTGATAGAGAAATCAACGTTTATGTCTATTTTGGGCGGTGTATGGGAATGAACCGCTTACCCAGACACCAGCGCACCGGAAATTTAAAATCTAGGGCGCTCTTATACTTTTGGCGACGTCCACTACTCCAAACAAAATCCCTAGATTCAACTGTGTCTATATTGCCCATATTCTTCCTGAACCTTCTATTAAGCAAGTGACTGAATTATTTCTCTAGAATACAGTGTTTGTTTTTACTGCGTTTGTCAATTCTTCGCTCACCATTAAAACTGGTTGACAAATTTACTCAATAACAAATAAATTCACAGGCCCACAGAGTAACGTAAATAAAAAAACAACAAATAATATTACTTTCTGCAAAGGGTTTGAACATGGTTTCTATATATTATTGAACACAATTATTAGACCAACAAATATCTCTGAATTTAATAGTTACTATATTTGATTTCAGTTTAATTTTAACATTGCATCTTCTAGTTTGTGCACTTTTTTGATCTTCTTTTATGCTCGTGACTATTTTATTCTTAACAATGAGGAGGCTAACAATAGATTACACGATTTATTGCCTAGCATATTTCGATGCATCCTAGCAGGTACTTACTTACTGCAGAATTCACACAGCGTAAACTAAATAAGATAAATATTCAAGCTGAAATATACAACACATATTTACACTGTAATATGAATTGCGTGTCTCTGTGTGTTTACCAAAGTTTATATAAATACATATCCCTAAATTTTCAACTACTTTGATGTAATTACTAAAAGTCAATTACCCTGGTAGACAATTCAAATTATTATGTGAATATGTTGTATATTTTACCGAGGTAGACAGTTCAAATTATTGTGTGAATATGTTGTATATTTCAGCTTAAAGGATCTATCTTCTTGCTTCAGTTTACATTGTGTGAATTCTGTGGTATCCAGCGAAATATGAGATGAAATATGTCAATTCAACTAGATCCAGCGAAATACGCCAATCTATTGTTTGTGTCTTCAATATTCGAATTCATTACCTTATTTCTATAAAGTATAGTGTTTGTATGTCTTGCGTTTGTCAAACCTTCACTACGACAGTTGAAACTGGTTGTTAAATATATTCAATGAAATAACACATCCACAGGTAAACAAAGTTACGTAAATAAAAAAACAATACATTACCTGTTAGGTTTCCTGAAGTTTCGAGGAATCGCAAAAATTTATCCGTTGTCCATGGCAAAGCCTGACCAATCGAATCACTCCCGCTATTTCAAATCCACTGGCGATTCTTCCCCAAAAATAATTCAATAAATAAATAGATCATTAATTCCAAGAATGAAA
>OY992889.1:94885248-95030248 GCA_963921405.1 Cepaea hortensis | reverse complement strand
TCGAAACAGATGCGGGCGATTTGGAAGCAGACCGCCTTCCGTTGGTTCCAAAATAAAATTATGTGTGCCTGTCGTTCAGAAAGCAATGGCAAACTACTGAACGTAAACTTCCCAAGAAATCACAAACAGCCAAACAATTCTGAAGGTGACTGCCACGTCCTTATATATATATATATATATATATATATATATATATATATATATATATATATATATATATATATATATATATATATATATATATATATCATCATAATCATCACCATAATGTGCCATGCCGATAAGAATGAGCGGTCATATTTCGCCATCTCAAACGATCACCAGATTCGTGGATCAGCTCCGCCTTCTTGTCTCGACCATTTTGTTAACTACATCATCAACGTTCTCCTTGCCAAATGGCGTAGGCGCTCATGTCCCTCCACAAATCTAGGGCCGTGGTGTTCCGGATCAATGTTTTCATCAGATATACCTCCATTTCTTCGACTACCCAACGTCCTTTCTCACTGTTTCTGCCTCTTCTACCGCGTATTGTCTCGGTTGTCATGGTGTTCTCGATCTTATTGTTACGTATTGTGATCTACGTTCATTAGCCTATTGCAGGCAGTCGTTGTTAGTCACTCGGTCGGTTCAAGATGTCCGCCAGATTGCTCCCAGGAGCGATAACGTATATACCCCCAAGCTCTTCGTGATTTGTTCCTTCACATTCCATGATTGACTGCTACACAACAGAACAGGTTAGATATAACAATTCGGTACTCTCTGAGAGTCAGTACAGGTGACTTATTACATAAGATATTGTCGTGCTTTGTTCCTTCACATTCCATGATTGACTGCTACACAACTGAACAAGTTAGATATACCATTTCAGTACTCTCTGAGAGCCGGTCTCCCTGGTCTAGGAGTTACAGGACTTTCTCCGTAATCCCGTATACTCTCGTGAGTAACGTGACGTGCGCGAGAATAGGTAGCAGTTCTCTCCGCGTCGGTAACTTACGGGGTATGTGAGCCGGTCGCTCAGAAAGCAATGGCAAACTACTGAGCGTAATCTTGCCAAGAAATCAACAATCAGCTGAAAAAGATGCTGATGTTGACAACGATGTCATGTAAAGGATATGCGAACAAAAAAAAAACAAAAAAAAACAAAAAAAACTCGGAGAATCGGTATCAACTGGGGAGCCCTGTGAGGCCACTAAGACAGTTCATAAATAAACACAAATGTATTGCATGGTGCCCATTGAAGTAGAAGAAAGAAGTAGAGACTAGAGGACGCACTAGGCAACATAAATATTGAATGCCACAGTTACCCACCGGGATTCAAACCGGGTGTACGGTTGGTCATGCCTTGAAGTACACTTGCTCCTACAGCGAAACCCTGTCATCATTTAGAGCTGACAGGTTCGTATCCCGGTCAAAACAGCCAAAACAAATGCTGTGGTTGACTACGGCGTCCTGTTTAGGACATGCAACTAACATTTTTATAAATACATATTTCAGCTTTTCACTAGTTATATTTTCGCTACTGTAAATATCATTCAACTGTTTAGTTGATACATCTAATCCAAATTCTCCCAGAACTTCTAGAATTTTATCTGGCCAGGCCGTATTACTTGTCTTCGTGCATTTAACTTATTCATTGGCGAAGGATAATATATCGCAAAATGTGATTTACTATTTGGACCTATGCACGTTATATCGCCACAATAGGGTCATCATGTTATGTGTTTCGTTAAGAGGTACTTTCGCAATTTTAATGTGAAGAAATTTACATTATAAAACTGGTTCATTTGAATGTGTGCCATGATTGGTCGAAACCTAAATTTTTGTTTGCCATTGGATCAGTTAATAGCATCAGTGATTTCTTCGTTTAGTGTAGGCGGACCTGATACAATATTTTCTTCTATTAATTCTTATTTGTCTCCTGACTTTCTTGTGAATTTATTCCATTTCTTTATCACAAAATCTGGAAAACATCTGATGGCTGCAGAAATGTGGTTTCTGAGGAAAATGCAAAGAATACCATGGACAGATAGAAAAAAACCAATGACCACGTACTACAGGAGACAAATGAAAATCGTAAATTGATTAGAGAAATTAGACGTAGACAGTCACAAATATTTGGACATGTTATGAGAAGAAATGGATTGGAGAACTTAGTGACAACTGGCAAGATCGAAGGGAACAGACCAAGAGGAAGACCGAGAGAAAAATACCTGGATGGCTTGGCAATATGGCATGGACGAGACAGGAACACTGAGCTGATCCACGACTCTGGAGATCGAGTGAAATGGCGAGTCATGACCGCCCACGCTTTCCGGCATGGCACATGATTGATTGATTGTTCAGTCTTATTTGTGGTCACTCAGAG
Source organism: Cepaea hortensis (assembly GCA_963921405.1). Taxonomy (NCBI): domain Eukaryota; kingdom Metazoa; phylum Mollusca; class Gastropoda; order Stylommatophora; family Helicidae; genus Cepaea; species Cepaea hortensis. The sequence continues at coordinate 95,027,883 of OY992889.1, read as the reverse complement.
CGTTGGTTTATCTGTTGTGTTTTAAATATATATTTTATATCTTTAATTGCATTTAATTCAGTATGTTTTACTGCTCGCTTAAGCACTTTGTATTGAGCTTTCGTGAATTTATTATTTCTTTATTTACCACATCCTATTCCTCTTTATTATTTTATTTGTTTTCTTTGGTTAATCAATTTAAGACTTCTCGAATCATCCATTTCTACTTACAAATTTTCTTCTTTCAGGTTATATCTGTGTGCTTGTTTGGTGGGAGACTTTTTTCTTCAACATTTCCCATTGTTCAAATATGCTTTGTATTTTAGGTATTACATATCATCTATTTCTCATAACTGCTCTACATCGTTCTTGAATTTCCGTATTTATTCTTAGATTGTCTTTATTAAGCCTAATAAACCTAGTATAGTCTTTTCTTCTTTTGTTCCCTCTCAAAGTTGCTTTTATTTGTCTACCATGTGCGAAGTGAATTTTGTTATAATCATCGCTACACATGATTTTATTTTCAACGCCAGGCATTGTCTTATAATCAGGGCCACTTATTGTCTTTATATATATATATATGGATTTGTAATTCGTCTATTGTCACTGACTTCTACTGCCTATTGTACCTTGCAGTGTAGGATAGGACAGGGAGGTCTTGAACCTGAGGAATTAAGGCCGCCTGGCTAGTGCAGTGGCCGCGAACTGTGCAGGTTAGGGTTTTCATGTTGCCCCCGACAGAGAAAAAGCCACACTTAACTGAGGATTCGAACCGACTCTCCCGAAGGAGAAACCGGCATTCTTAACCACTCAGCCATCCGCTCCCCCAATTCGTTTCTTAATCAGTATATATCAGTTTACTGCTATGGGTCTCTGATGTGATGGAAATTGAAGCACGGAGGAATGGATGGCCAGTATTTCCATCACTTGGCGAGACGACGAGCGCAGTCATCTAATCCTCGTCCGACAGCACGTCATTCGCTCATTCCCTAAGATCTTCGCTGGTGTGATCTGAAATACTTGGTGCCGCAAACAGCAGATCATACTCCAAGAATGCCCACAATGTGATGTATCTAGGCAAACCTAATGGGCTAGAGAAAGAACAGTGGAAGATAAACTCTACGGACCGCTGGGTGAACTTAAAAAGAGTTAAATTTATACAGAAGACAACATTGCAGACATAGACACATTTCAAGTCAACGAAGGAAGAAGAGGAAGAATCCCAGTGGATACTCAGACCCCAGAATTTGTTTCCCTTAAATTACTGGTTCCGGGTCTGCCCTAGGTTTCAATTCTTATACACCCGCGGTGAATTACACACGCGTATATCATACAAAATACATCAGTGTGTGTTTGTTTGCATGCTGATGAAGACTTTAGTCGCAACGTTAATTTTGTCACAAGTGACCGAATTCTAGTAAAGCTTATTCATCGCGCTTCCCGTGTTGGTGAACTCATTGCTAGTGTTTGCCACACAACTTTGTACTACCCGTCCCCCACTACATGCAGCTGCAGTTGTCTGGTGTCCTTCGTCAAGTATGAAACCAACAATATCGTTAGTGGCTTAGAGGTTATGACTTTTCTCCGTAATCTCGTATACTCTCGTCGGTAACGTGATGACGGTGAGAATCAGCAGGTGGTTCGAATCGCATCGGTAACTTACGGGGTATGTGAGCCGGCCGCTCAGAAAGCAATGGCAAACTACTGAGCGTAATCTTGCCAAGAAATCAACATACAGCTGAAAGATGCTGGTGTTGACAGCGATGTCCTGTAAAGGATATGCAAAAAACAAAAAAAGAGGTTATGATGTTAGGGCAGGTATTTTAACACATTAAGTGCCAAAGGATGATTAATCGTCTTAAGCGATTTCCCGTATCTGTCATAGGTTTACATATCGCCAAAATGTCATTCCATTATAATACAACATGTCTGCCACCATATTAACCACTTTTAAGTCATAACTTCGACAGTCCAATTTTTGTCTGGTCACACCCTTCTGTTTATTTGGCACTGCATCTGTTAGAACAGTGGTTCTCAACCTTTTTTGGCCCGTGCCCCCCTTCACCATATTTTCAGAACGTCATTCCCCCCCCCCCCTTTCCACATAAAACATGATTTGTGGGTCTACTGACTTTATAAAATGAATTTTAGAAGGATGAGACGTACTTAACTGTAAAGTATGAAGGGAAAAACAAAAAACAATATCAAGTAATCGGTTCTTGTATTAACGCGATCTTGAAATGGTCTTCATTCACCCCCTCGAAACTCTAAAATTCCCCCCTGGGGCGGGGGGGGGGGATTTCCCCACCGGTTGAGAACCACTGTGTTAGAATGTCTCAGCAGTTTCTTTTCTGTAAATCATTTTCAAGGTAGCCGCGATTGCGCGCTGGCTAACACTCACATCTGTTTCTTACGTGTTAGAATCTCCATCGAAGTGAAATTTCAAACAAAATTAACTTGAACTCCCAGATAGACTCTCCCTTCGACCTTTACCCGAAAATGTCTTGGGAAATAAAGGCAGCCGATTGGATACAACCTACATCACCCAAAGGGTTCTGAATGGTCTATAGATTGTGAGGTGAAATCCATATTCCCGAATCGCCCCAAGCGCGTAACGGGTCGTTTACTTGCCTTCTTTGCTGATTAAAATTTAGACTTTTGTAATTGGCTACTATTGAATGGAACCTATAGGTAGGGAATAATTGAAGAAGAGATCAGATAGATTAGCTTTATAACAATTAAAAGCTCGATATTTATGTTGAGCAGGCGCACATAATAGACAGATAGACCGACAGGCAAGCATCCAGACAGACAGACAAATAGACTGATAGTAAAGTAGTGAGGCTGGTAACTAAAGAGGTAGATACGCAAGCAGACAGGCAGGGAAACAGACAGAAAACAGACACACAGGTAGATAGGTAGATAGAAGGACAGCCTTATATGAAGGTAAGTAGGTAAATATGTAGGTTTATTGTAGATAGGTAGGCAGGCAGGTAGCTTGATAGGTCGGTAGGTAGCTAGCTAGCTAGCCAGAGAGACTGACCGACCTAATGACTGACCGACCCACCTACTCTCAAACCCACAGACAGGCAGGCAGGCAGGCAGACAGACAGACAGACAGACAGACAGACAGACAGACAGATAGATAGATAGATAGATAGATAGATAGATAGATAGATAGATAGATAGATAGATAGATAGGTAAATAGACAGACAGACAGACAGACAGACAGACAGGCAGGCAGGCAGACAGGCAGACAGACAGACAGACAGACAGACACATAGATAGACAGACAGACAGACAGACAGACAGACAGACAGACAGACAGATAGATAGACAGATAGATAGATAGATAGATAGATAGATAGATAGATAGATAGATGGATAGATAGATAGATAGATAGATAGATAGATAGATAGATAGATAGATTGATAGATAGATAGATAGATAGATAGATAGATAGATAGATAGATAGATAGATAGATAGATAGATACCTGAGACTACCTAAGACAACAAAACTCTCCACAGATAAAATTCCCCGCGTCTAACAAATATGGAAGACACATCAGACGAGAAAACAAGTCCCCAGAATCTCTAATTATTAATAATTGCGTAGAACATACCTGCATTCGTTTTTCTTGTTAACATGGTTTCTTTTTTCCCCCTGCTAAAGAAATGCGATAATTCTGGCCCTTGTCATTACCGCCTGATTTGCGACAAAGGATATAGCCCTTAATTGGATTGGACAATCCCTAATTAGCGTCACATTGCGAATCAGGGCCGTAGACAGCCCACATGATCAGATCTGAAATCTATGTGAACATTTAAGGGTAAAACAAAAATGCGGCTGATACTCGTTCGGGCCGCAGAGACGAATCAAAAATGGATAACGGTTAATTGATTCTTTGACATCTGATACGGCCGATAGCTAATTTGCTGGCGGGCTCAAGGTTGATTTTGAACAAGAAAATCACAGTTTAAAAGAAGAAATCGAAGGATCAGGTGGGAATTCAGTAAGGACTTTCTTATTCTGGTTTTCTCTTGTTTTGAAAGCAGGGTTGTCAAGCCGTGGTGTGCAAAAATTCGGAGATGTTTAAATGGAACAAAAACATATCGACTTTTTACATTGTTGCGTCTTGCGGAAGTTTTATTCGGTATTTTTTTTTTTTCTTCAGCGGAACAAAAATACGCGCAGATTGAGCGAGTCTCTGATATACAGTTGTGATTCTGATAATCATGCACCACGCAGACAGACGTTTGCGGTCATGGTCACACACCATCTCCAGTGTCGGATTGTGTATGATTTCTTGTCTCGGTTATGCCTGTGGTCAAACTATCCAGGTATTTCTCTTATTGCCTTCTCATAGTTCTTTTCCCCACACTGTTTGCCAGTGGTTACTAAGTTTTCTAGTGCATATTGATTGTTAACTTCCCCAAATAAAACTGGGCAGATTATGCCTCATTTCTCCGAATCATTTGACGGCTTTCCTGTGTCTTGATGAACTGTCTCATTCGCGCTTCTGTCCGTACATGTTCGCATTTTCGTCAAAAGTCAGAATTTTCACTGCCATTAAAATAAAAGTCTTAAAAGTCGAGATGATCGACTTCATTGCACCTGGTTTTACCCCATATGGCTCGGAATCTTTCCTCAGGGCGGCCTGCCGAAAGCGTCCCACAGAGCACGAACTACCTAGCTCCAGCGACGACCCCCCTAGCCTGGAATCTAACTCACAACCTTCGGAGCGTGAGGCAAACGGCTTGACCTCTTCGCCATGGAGACTCCTTTCACTGCCATAAGATTTGTCTCAGTTGGTCTGCCAGAGTCCGTGTTTCACATTTTTGCAATAATTACCCTGCTACCGGCACGTTGCTGTCTCGACAGGCGATTGTTTGCCATATCTTGGGTTCACAAAAGACATAGTAAATACAACCCATGGCGGGGACCAGGGATGGAGTTACACCTCCCCATATCATAAAACCAGGGCTCATTTATAGAGATTATGTGTTGTCCATGCAGGATGATCCCTCTCTCGGCCTGCCTAGTTTACTCCAGAGGAAAGGTAACACCAGTACATCTGGAACAAAACCAGCTGCAGAAGCTGCCGGATCAGTAATACAATGTTCTAACTGCCTGTCGGAGTCTCAATCCTAGACCAGCTGCCAAACACCTCACAGGAATTCCCTGGTACCATCTGCCTCAAAGGGCCACATTGAAGAAACATAATAAAAACATTCTTTTAGGGCTTCCAGATCCCCCAGAAGCCAGAGACGCTCCATGAGGCTCTACGTCCCTGTGTGTCATTTGGATGACCGCCTCTGCTGGTGGTCAAGGCCGGGTTAAAGTGCAGAGGTCTAATCTTTGACCTTAGCCAAAAGGCCGAGTTTATGAATACTGAGCAAGGGGAAGACCCCGTAAAGATGGAGTGATGGTATATCAAGTACAACCTTAGAGAAATGAATACCAACTTACAGTTGAGTTGAGTTGAGTTGAATTAAGAACCGACATCACTGCACTCAGGACATTTCCATACGTGCGCAGTCCCCTCGCTCAACAGCCAGCGAAGAGTCATACTACTAATCGTTCCCACCGCTATCTGATTAAAAGTTCTCCTGGTCTTCCCTCTCAGTTTTGAGATTCTCCCAGAACCCCTGCCGATCCCCCGCAATCTCATTATTTCCACATATGGGTTCTCAATCTGTTCCTCCGCCTTCTGCACCTGGTCCCACAAGCGCACGACCACCTCCCCCTTGTCCATAGGCAAAATACCACCAAGAGGTGCCCTCCCTGCTAGCCTATCAGCCTGTTCATTCCCTCGTACACCCGCATGGCCAGGACAAAATATCCATACAATTCTCACGATCTGTGACCTCTGAAGCGATAAGAGCCATTCCACACGAAACATTCCTTTCTCCACCTTGCTACCAACTTACAAAGAGCTTAGAGCTTAGAAAGAATGCATAAAAGGCCCTAACTCTTCACACCCCCCCCCCTCCCCTTCCCCCTCCCAACCCCAACATTCACTGAGGTAAATGAAGGAAGGGGAGAAGAAGAAGAAGAAGAAGAAGAAGAAGAAGAAGAAGAAATGAAAACTATGAGTGTCAGGTGAAGCCCAACTTTCCCACATTTTGTGTGATTTAAACTGTCCCAGGGTTTTTATGTGTGATTTGAGCGATGTGTGTCGTTTGACGTCATGGGCCTGTGAGAGCGATATTTGCGCTCATAATGCGGATCATTACTTTGTTTCAAATTTGTGAAAGGTTACGAGCAGATAATCTGGTGACCTTTTGTTTAATGGTGGAAAGATAATTTGTGGTAAAATACTGTACGTTCTAAAGAGTGGAGCTTAGAGAAGAGCCGTGGTGGCTTTAGCGATACTTGTCCTTTGGTGGTCCGTGAGTGGGGAACATATTATATAATATTATCATAGCGGGAATGTAATTGGTCAAATGAGAGTTTGGTTAAATTTTGGATGTGAGTGGGAAACATGAGTTTGGTTAAATTTTGGATGTGAGTGGGAAGTATGAGTTTGGTTAAATTTTGGATCAGAGTGGGAAATATGAGTATTGTTAAATTGTGTCTGTGAGTGGGAAATATGTGTTTGGTTAAATTTTGGATGTGAGTGGGAAATATGAATATTGTTAAATTGTGTCTGTGAGTGGGAATATGAGTATTGTTAAATTGTGTCTGTGAGTGGGAAATATCAATTTGGTTACATTTTGGATGTGAGTAGGAAATATGAATATTGTTAAATTGTGTCTGTGAGTGGGAAATATGAGTATTGTTAAATTGTGTCTGTGAGTGGGAAATGTCAATTTGGTTAAATTTTGGATGTGAGTGGGAAATATTAATATTGTTAAATTGTATCTGTGAGTGGGAAATATGAATATTGTTAAATTGTGTTTGTGAGTGGGAAATATGAGTATTGTTAAATTGTGTCTGTGAGTGGGAACTATCAATTTGGTTAAATTGTGGATGTGAGTGGGAAATATGAATATTGTTAAATTGTGTCTGTGAGTGGGAAATATGAGTATTGTTAAATTGTGTCTGTGAGTGGGAAATGTGACTTTGGTTAAATTGTGTCTGTGAGTGGGAAATATCAATTTGGTTAAATTTTGGATGTGAGTGGGAAATATTAATATTGTTAAATTGTATCTGTGAGTGGGAAATATGAATATTGTTAAATTGTGTTTGTGAGTGGGAAATATGAGTATTGTTAAATTGTGTCTGTGAGTGGGAAATATCAATTTGGTTAAATTTTGGATGTGAGTGGGAAATATTAATATTGTTAAATTGTATCTGTGAGTGGGAAATATGAATATTGTTAAATTGTGTCTGTGAGTGGGAAATGCGACTTTGGTTAAATTGTGTCTGTGAGTGGGAAATACGAGTGTGATTATTAGCTAAGTGGTTGAGAAATGTGAATTACTTGGGTTTTTATTAATGGATGGAGGGGTGGGGGATGGTATTCTTGTTCCTGCCTGCTTACTTATACCTAATTACCCATCTATCTACCTACCTGCCTTTCTGCCTGTCTGTGTTTTTACTCTCTGTTTGTCTGTCTATTTTTGTTTGTTTGTCTAACTATCTGTCTGTCTGCCTGTCTGTTTTATGTCTAAATGTCTGTCTTTTTGTCATTCTGTCTCACTGTCTGTCTCTCTGTCTATTTCTCTGCTTGCTTCTGTTTGTAGCTCTGCCTGTCTCTCTGTCTGTCTGTATCTCTGTATGCCTACCAGTCTGTTTTCTCTCTGTCTGCCCACGTCTGTCTGTCTGTCTGTCTGTCTGTCTGTCTGTCTGTCTGTCTGTCTGTCTGTCTGTCTGTCTATATGTCTGTCTGTCTGTCTGTCTGTCTGTCTGTCTGTATCTCGGCCAGTCTCTCTGTCTGTCTGTCTCTCTATATGCCTCTCTGTCTGTCTGTTTTCTGTCTGTCTGCTTGTCTGTCTGCCCATCTCTCTTTGTGCCTCTGCCTGCCTGCCTGTATCTCTGCATGCCTGTCTTTTTTCTGTCTGTCTCTCTGTCTGTCACCTCTCTCTGTATCTCTACCTGTATGTCTATCTGTCTGTCTGTTTTCTGTCTGTCCCCTGCCCAAGTCTGTCTGTCTGTCTGTCTGTCTGTCTGTCTGTCTGTCTGTCTGTCTGTCTGTCTGTCTGTCCATCTCTCTCTGTACCTCTGCCTGTTTCTCTGTCTGTCTGCCCATCCCTCTCTGTACCTCTGCCTGTCTGCCCATCTCTCTGTGTACCTCTGTCTGTCTCTCTGTCTGTCTGCCCATCTCTCTCTCTGTACCTCTGCCTGTCTCCCTGTCGGAGATACATCTAGGAAGAACCAACAACGTGGCAAAGGTTTGACCATCAGTCCACAAACCCGCGACACTATCTACCAACTAACCCGACAAAACACCTGACACAGCAGTCATTGCATCACATCGCTGCTGCTTCCAACTGCTGTCTCAGACTGGAGCAGCGGTAGTCACAAACTCGAATCCACACCCAGAGGGATTCTTAAAAAAACCTGGATTCCCATGTGGACCCAGCCTAAAATGAGCACCTGGAAATGTTTTGGGAAGTAAAAACGAGGTCTGCGAGACACTGACCACATCGACTGAGTGTCCACTTGTCTCTACAAATATCGTTCTAGCTTCGTACGTTCAATGCGACTGAAATATTTGGTTTCCTTTTTGTTGATTTGTTGATAAGTAGTTCAGTGGAAACATTCTGCCTGCATCTGTGTGTGTGTGTGTGTGTGTGTGTGTGTGTGTGTGTGTTATTTTATTTTGTCTTTCCATCCACCGATCTTCTCTGTCATATTTTGTGTCTTTAAGTGATTCAATACCAAACAAAAAGTAGGTTTGGACCAAACATGGTACAGAATCAAATGAACTAGTATTATAATGGAAATGTCCGTTCACTGAGCATTGCAACTGAGGAGGATACCACGAAACAAAACAAATAACACGATGTCCCTAGCATGGCGATATATAGTCCTTCTGTGCAATTAGAAAGTCACATTTGGCGATATATTATCCTTCGTCACTGCATCAGTTAAGTAGCATATTTTATGTTGCTATGAAACTGGTGCCGCCTTCCCTGGCTAAGGAGTTACCGTAATCCCGTATATCCATGTAGGGTAACGCAGTTGCGCGAGATTCGGCAGCGGATCGTGTCGCGCTTGTTACTTACGGTCGCTCAGAAAGCAATGGAAAACTACTGAGCGTAGTCTTGCCAAGAAATCAACAACCGCGGTAAAATGCTGGAGTTGACAGGGATGTCCTGTAAATATGATAAGCTAAAATAAAAATTTTTTAAAGAAAGAAACTGGTACCACCCCAGGCATTCCTGGGTACATTGTAGTCCATGGTACAGGTTCCACCAGGCAACAATGTCCTTGTTGTTCTATAAATGTAAGTAGTTTGTGCAGACAAAAAAATTAAAAGGTTAAAGCGGATCTCATCACGATGCGGCAATTGCTCAGATTTCCAAAGTTCCATTTTTCACAGCGACTGCAATTGCAGCGTGTACGAACAAGCTACAGGAAGCTGGCAGAATCATTGTCAAGGATAATTAAGATAATCACCCAACATCCGGGGTTGGCAGAGGTTAGAAGCCTGTTTGAAAATGTCATCAGCCGAGAAAAGTCAAACCAGACGTATGATTATTAGCCGTCCAATTCGTTGCCATCATCACTAGCCGCATCCTTATTATCGTTATCAACGCCCTCATTTCGGACCCTGCGTATTGAGTGGGGCGAAGAAGAGGCAGAGGGTTTAAACACCAGGGGATGCGTTAGGTAATGACCTAAATGATGTATTTAATTTGACCTGCTCGGAGATTCCCATACATCAGACGTCTATGCCACGTGGGAATGTCAAAGGTCATTTTGAAAGGCTCTGCTGAAGAAATACGATAATAAAGTTTATCATGTTATAAAATACGTGAGGTTGTTTATCTAAACATTAGACAGCGATGAAGAAATGGAGCTACAAGACGAGTGTCCTTTACAAACGGGTGTGCTGTTAAATGCATTAAAATTATTGCATTTATAAGGTAATTTGCTATAGTGAAGAGTCGTGTTTGCTTTGTGGCGTGGTTTTGTAAAGTAGGCAATTTGTATTGCTTGAGTAGAATTGCCACGTGTATAGCTGTGCCAGATATGCAGTTATAAGTGAAACCAGGAAAGTGCTCGGGAGCAAACAAGTTGCACTTTGCAGAAACACTCGTGTGTTGCCGGGGCCCATAAGGGAAGCAAAGAATAGCAACACTGTAGCCTACCACGCATGTCGTAAGAGGCGACTAAGGAGGCTTGATGGTTCCGTCGGCCTGCTACTGAGTGAGTGCGTGGCGCGATACTGTGAGCTGTGAGTTTCGTGTGAAGTGCTTTTGATCTGCCCAAGTTTTTATTTTTGGAACGTGACTGCATGTTCGGAGCGATGGCAGCTGGCTATGTCCCAGAGTTGACCGGTTTTTGCCTTATGCAGAAATGCGTGGCTGCTGGGCTTCTGGTTGACTGCCACTGCCGTCGGTGATGAACTGTATGTTCGTGGACTGTGTAGGTGAACATCTAGGAAACATCCAGATAGGAAAATGACTGCAGATTCCATCAGAAATGAACTGGGTGTTTTGTGGGGGACTATTGTGTTGACATTCTGGCGGCGGCATTATGCACAGTGTATCTGTGCGGGCTGTTGTTTGTCGAGACTCCTGTATTTTTCACTTTTCACATTGGGCAATGGGGAGCGTTTTGTGTGATATTCACTGGCACAGGAACGGAGCATAATGGTGACGACCCGTTGCTGTGAAGTTGGAACTGCGACTAACTAAATAACTAACTCGTGATGAATGAAAACAGTAAACAGAAGTTGCATCTATTGGAGTGAAGATGGCGTGGACACACCCCTCCCGATCTGACCATGAAGAATCATACAGACATGGGCTGTGCTGCAGAGATGTCCTCTTCCATCTCCAATATTAGAGAAGAAGAAAGAAAACACACTATCAGTAAGAACAAGAAAGAAAAAGTACCAAAGAAAAATAGATGAAAGAGAGAATGAAAAAAAAAAACACCCAGATAAAACAAAGGAGGAAACAAAGAAAAGAAAGGTAAAATGTATTAATGAAAGAAAGATAGATTAGAAATAAAGGAAAGAGTGACAGAAAGGAAAGATAGAAAGAAACAGTAATAGAAAGAAGAAAAGTCAGAAAGCAAGCAGACAAACAAACAGATGGAAAGAAAGTCAGACAGACAGAATGACAGAAGAGCAGAAATAAAAAGAACGCTGCAAAAAATAAAGGAAGAAGGAAAGAAAGAAAACGACCAAACAAACGAATTAATTAGGTAGTCAAACAATTAGACAGAGAGATAAAAAGAAAGAATTAAAGAAAGAAAGAAAGAAAGAAAGAAAGAAAGAAAGAAAGAAAGAAAGAAAGAAAAAAAGAAAGAAAGAAAGAAAGAAAGAAAGAAAGATGTGCATTTATTTATGAACTGTCGTTATAGCCTCAAAGGGTTCACCAATTAATATTTCTGTGTAATACGTGTACAAAGTTGGGACTGACCAATCATTTCTCTTCTGTATATGTTCGATACTATACTAAGCACATCATTACGGTCTGATGCGTTTCTGTGTCTGTTATTTGGCCTTAGCTGGTTTAATGTAAATTACACAGCCTTATGGTGCTCTTTCAATGGTTGGATAAGAATACTGTACATATTCCATAGTTGTGGGTTCACGTTTATGATAGTTCTGGCTAATGAAGACACCCTTTGTTTGCAAAAAAAAGAGGGGGGGGGGAGCGGGATGTATAGTTGGTCATGCTTTGAAGTACACTTGTTCCTGCAGCGTGGCGCTGTCGTCATTTGGAGGTGATAGGTTCGAATCCCGGTCGGTAACTATAGATTTAAATTTTCATGTAGTCTAGTGCGTCCTCTCCCGGTCTGCGTGGCAAAGGACTTACGGACGCGATTCGTAAGCCCGCTTACTCGCAATCGAAACACATCTTCGACCGATTTGGCAGCAGACCACCCTCCGCTGAGTTTGGACGAGTTGGTCTGGGACCCGGTTGTTCAGAAAGCAATAGCAAACTACTGAACATATAAACTTTCCAAGACATCAATAGCATCAGTAAAATGCTGGTTTGACAGCGATGTCCTGTAAATAGGATATGCAACAACAACAAAAGTTGGTCATGCGTTGAAATACACTTGTTCCTATATCGAGGCGCTGTTGTCTGTTGGAGGTGACGGGTTCCAATCCCGGTCGATAACTGTAGCTTTCAAATTGTATGTTGTCTAATGCGTCCTCTAGTTTCCAATTCTTACCCTGACTTCTATGAGCGCCAAAAAATACTTGCGTATTTATTTATTAACTGTTTTGATTGCCTCAAACGGTTCCCCAATTTATATTTATCGGTAAATGATAACTTACCCCGTTTGTCAGTAGTCGAATCACTTGCCACTTTCTCCATTATTGTTATACTGTCGGTTAGAGAGCTTTATTCATTATGTAGACACAGGGAGGAATGGCACTATGTACACACGGATTACAGGGAGAAGCGACTTGACAAGGGAAGATATTCAGGGACAGACAAGGAATAACACAAACAAGATAAATACAAACATAAGAATAGGGTGTGCGCTGGCCGACATAAATAGTTCGTGTGTTTCTGTGGATTGTTTCATGTCCTTTCTGCTGATCTCAATCTGTTAAGCGTGTCAGTCGGAGGTGATGGTAATATAGGGATCTAGTTTCTTGGCAGTGCTTTCTGGATCTGTCTATCTGCCTCCCCCTCCCCCTCTTTCGCTCTCTGTTTTCTCTCTTTCTCTCTCTCTTTTTGTCTCTCTCTCTCTGCCTCTCTGTCTCTCTCTCTCTTTGTCTGTCTATCGTCTATCTCTATCTAACGCGCGCGCTCTCTCTCTCTCATTTCTCTCACGCTGTCTCCCTTTCACTCACTCGATCTGTTTTCGGTCTCTCTGTCTTGGTGTGTGTTTGTGAATGGGGGATGTGTTGGTAGGTGGGGGTTGTGTGTGAGGGATGTGTGTATGGGTGGGGAGATGTGTGTGTGTGGGTGGAGATATGTGTATATGGGTAGGGGTGTGTGGTTAATGGATGGGTGGGTGATTGTATATGGGTACGGTTGTGTGGTTAAGGAATGTGTGGTTAAGGGATGTGTGGTTAAGGGATGTTTGGTTGCGGGATGAGTGGGTGGAGGATGTGTGGATGGGTAGAGGATATGTGAGTGGGTGAGTGTGTGTAGGTTAGGAGATGGTGGGGGATGTTTGTATGGGTGGGCTTGGGATCTGTGAGTGGGCTGGGGGAGATGGGAGATTATGTGGGTGGGTGCGGAATTTGTGTGTGGATAGGTGCTGGATATGTGAGATGGCGGGGAGATGTGTGTGTGCGTGGGGGATGTGTGGTTAAGGGATGTGTGGCTGGATGGTTGGATGTATGTGGGTGGAGGAGGATATGTGGGTGGGTGATTGTTGGTGGGTAATGGGACAGGTGGAAGATATGTGAGTGGGTGGGGAGATGTGTGTGGGTGGGGGATGTGTGGGTTGGGAAATGTATGTATGCTTGGGGTGAGGGTTGAAGGGATGTGTGGTTGGTGGGAGTGTGTGTGGGTGGGGAGATGTGTAGGTGTGGGGATGTGGTGGATGGGTGGGAAAATGTATATTTGCCTGAAGTGTGTGTGTGTGTGTTTGTGTGTGGTTGGGTGGGGGATGTGTGGGTGAATGGGGGATGTGTGGGTGGGTGGTGGATATTTCTCATAACATGGTAATATGCATTGTTTATGTTTACAAAATTCAGTTGACAATGTTTTTCCTATGCACTATTGATGAACGAAAGATGAGTGATTGGAAGGGCCGAATGTAAGACGGGCCTGCGTGCCCAATTTGTTACCCTTTGAAAATAAAATCTGTTCGTTCGTTCGTTCTCTCACTTGGCCTCCCTGTCTCTCTCACTCACTCGGTCTCTATGTCTCTCTCACACACTGTATAAATCCAACTGACCGGTATAAATCCAACTGACCGGTATAAATCCAACTGACCGGTATAAATCCAACTTATTAGTCCAACGTATAAGTCCAAATGACCGGCGGCTATCCCGCCATCAGCGCAGTAGAAATTATATATATATACACACAGACAGACAGAGAGAGAGAGAGAGAGAGAGAGAGAGAGAGAGAGAGAGAGAGAGAGAGAGAGAGAGAGAGAGAGATTTGCTAAGTTGTAGGTCTCCGCCGGCACTCGTCACAATAGAGGTTATGGTTGATCATCCATGTGTTAGCTTGACCAACGATAGTTTTCTGAATGACCCCTGGGGGAGGTGACGTGAGGTCTTGACCCGGGCACTTCAGTGACAGCGGATACGTCCGCAGGATGCTCTCTGATGTTGGGAGTTGTGCTCATTCTCGAACAAGCCTTCGTGTTTGTGTAACAGATTCAGACGATAATGCTGTACTCCCAGGCGATTGATTCCTGTCACTTTTAAAATGTAACGTGTCCTTTGAAGTTCTTTGCGATAAACCTGAGGTTTATTTTCGAGCCAGTTAGTTAGTTAGTTAGTTAGTTGGTTAGTTAGTTAGTTAGTTGGTTAGTTGATTAGTTAGTTAGTTAGTTACTTAGTTAGTTAATTAGTAAGTTAGTTGGTTAGTTGGTTAGTTAGTTACTTAGTTAGTTAGTTAGTTAGTTAGTTAGTTAGTTAGTCGTGGTTCCAGCTTCACTGCAAAGGGTTGCCCCATCATGCTCCATTCCTGTGCCAGCGAATATCACACAAAATGCTCCTCACTGCCTCATGTGAAAAGTGGAACTCACAGGAAGGAGTCTCGACAAACCAACAGCCAGCATATGTATACTATGCCTAAAGTCACTGCTAGAATGCCAGCACAATATTCCGCTACTTAAAATACAGTTCATGCAGTCAGTATAAAATCAGCAACCACACATTATTGCATAAGGAAAACCCAGTTAGTTCAGCAACAGGCGGTCGCCATTTTTCCGAACATGAAGTTCACGTTACAAACAACCGCTGACAGATGTAAATGAAGTCAACGCGAAATTCACAGCTCACAATGTCGTTCCATGCACTCAACTCAGTAACAGAGCGATGGAACCATGCACTACCAGTCCAACACGAAGAAAATGATTAAGCAAACCACAGCCACAAACATAAACACTCCAGAGGCCTTAACAGCTCACCGCCAAACCTCCATGTTGGACCGGAAGTTAAAGCTTTTCGAGCCAATATTAAGTACAGTAGTTTGCCATTATTCGGCCCTGTGGCCGAGACGCGCAGTTTTATAATTCCCCGACAAAAGGAGAAAGCAATGGCAAACTACTGAACTAAGATTGCCTAGTTAAACAGCAAATGACAGGCATATTTCGCTGCATCTCAGATGCATACTGCAGGCTTATGTATCATCTGAAGTGAATAAATGAATTATACTTTGGCTGACACACTTAAAATACATCAATATTATCAAGTGCCTTGCCGTGTGGCGTTAGCGACCATGCTTATCCAAATCTTACGATCTCCGAAGGCATCGATAATAAATTCATGCCATGACTCCCTTCCGTTTTATGACACAAGACTCAAGAATTTTCTCACGCTTGCATGCTTGCTTGTGTTCGTTGGCTTGAGCTCCAATGCGAAGTCCTGTATATCGGATGAAGGCATCCTGTTGTCCAACATCAGTGTGATCTCATACAGGACCTGAGGTTAGCGTGAGTATCCGTTGTCCCATGTCTGGCATATTGGTGTGCAGACTGGTGGTTCCTCGCCGTACAGGCAGACACTCTCCGACTTCGGAGGAATTTCTCACGCTGTCGTCCTCTATGACTTTTCCCACGAATCTTTCCAGTTGTAAAAACATGTTGCAGTATGTGTTTTCTCATAATGTAGCCAAAACATGATGACTGCATCTTTCTGATGCTTGTGAGAAGTTATCTTTGCGACTTAACCTCCCTGAAAATGTCCAGATTGCTATTTTGGCTGTTTAAAGAATTTTCAGCATTCTTCTATAAAAACACATTACCAAGGCTTCTTGGGTTGTTTTCACCTGTTTGCTAATTGTCCAGGAGTCGCAGCCTATATTTAAACCGGTTTTATGTAACATGCAATAATTATTTTTCTCTCTTCCAATGACAAGGACTTAATGTCACAAAATGTTTTTCATTTGATAGAATGCAGTGTTTTCTTGTCCTATTATGTTCTTTATCTCTGTCATGTATCTTCAATGTGATGTTATCCGTGTGACCAGATATCTGAATTTATGCATTTGCCTCAAAATAACTTAATTTACTTTAACTGGAGGTTAGCATGAACGAATGGACAAAAACTCGTGTTCTTAAACATCCGGTGTGCTGATGCCGAGGTAGAGGGTTAAACTCCTAAACCGGACAGTTGGACTAAAATTTTGACTTCTCGTCTTTGACTTGGGGACGTAAATTACAAATACCCCTGAAGTCGGAGTGGTTTCGCCTGATGGCGAGTATTCCATTCTCAGCTGGCCGTTCTGGGCGACATCCTGGAGAAAATACTCCGCAGTTTGATCACACTTTCCCCAAATGTCAAATGAATGCGTCAGTAACATTTCCAGTTTACAAAACCACTTTTAAAATGTCATATTCAAAACCTGCGATAATATTTGCAGACGAAAAGATGTAAAAATTCAATCCGAGACAAGACCTGTACCCGGCAAACTCATCTTTCCATCGCCCTCTCTTACTTAACACTAGATGTTCGCAGACTATTTAATTATCCTCTGTTCTCCCATTCTGTTGCTCTCAAGGCCTGTAAATAACCGATATCTTTTACTGAATCTGAAAAAAAAAGACAGAAAGTAATCAACATAGTGGTGAGTCACTCAAACCAAGCATGCACATATGCTTGTTCAAACATGAATGAAATTAGTGGAACTGCGGTAAAGCTGTGGAAATGTAAACAATATAAAATAACACAAAGTAATGCAGCTTTACAGAATTATCTTCTGTAAAGCTGCATTACTTTGTGATAATTTGTATGCTTGTTCAGTCTGTTATGCCATGTCCGAAGCCATAACACGATGACCTGTCAGTGTCGATCAAGAGAGTTGTTGTTGTAGTTTGGAAAACTCCCTTTGTTTCATAAGTATGTTACTTCGTTGCCTTTCTGCTAACAACTTCTACCCTTCTTGGCAAGCATATCTTCCTATGGCGATACATTCAATGGGAACCATCAATTCCTTATATCATTGCTCACACAAAGCGACTTTCGTCTTTGAAAAAGACAGCTGAAAAATTGACCTCCCGTCATTGACTCTGCAGACAAAGACCAGCATCCCTCAAAATGAAATCCTGAACTACGGCGACAACAAATGCCACCAACACCTTCTGGTTACCGCAAGTAACAACAACATCATATCATCAAACATCTTGTAATGCACAATGCCCAGACACGGAACTCAAAGCGACAAGGGAAATTCCCGTATCCGACAGTCATCTCCCCTGTGGGGGTCAGCGTAACCGAATGATAAGAGCAGTTACTCTTACACTTCCAATGTGCTGATGCCGAGGTAGAGGGTTCACCCATACACCTGTCAGTTGGACTAAATGTTGACATCTCGTCCTTGACTTGGGGACGTAAATTACAAATACATCAGAAGTCGGAGTGGGGTCGCCTGATAGCGAGGGACACTGGTAATAAGGAAAGCAAAAATCAACCCCGTGCACTAGAATTATTAGCACGTGTATGGACTACGCTCGAGTACACAGCAAGCGACCACAAACTATTCTGAGGCCTCCGATTCACTTCTGTATGGGCCAGAAACGAGAGACAGAACGAGAGACAGAACTACAAATACACCACAAATATTCACTAACTGGAGGACGAGTGACAGAACTACAACTACACCACAAATATTCACTAACTGGAGGACGAGTGACAGAACTACAACTACACCACAAATATTCACTAACTGGAGGACGAGTGACAGAACTACAAATACACCACAAATATTCACTAACTGGAGGACGAGTGACAGAACTACAACTACACCACAAATATTCACTAACTGGAGGACGACTGACAGAACTACAACTACACTATAAATATTCCCGAACTGTCGCCTGCGCAAAATTGTAGGAATAAAATGGTATGGCAGAATCATACACGTAGAGCTCACTGAGGGAACTAGACAGATTCGATGAACACAGAAGTAAGAAAACGACGCTAGCGCTGGATAAGAAACACTGATAAAACCTGAGGACACTAGGATTGGCCAGCCTGCCTGCCTGCCTGCCTGCCTGCCTGCCTGCCTATCTACTTACCTACTTACATTCACAAATGTGTGCATGAATGTACACAGACAGACAGACAGACAGACAGACAGACAGACAGACCTACTTCCCTACCTCCCTGCCTATGCTCACAAACTTACATACACAATGACGGACGGACACAGACAGACAGACACGCACGCAGACATGTACACGCACAAACACACGCACGTAGAATTATGCGGTAAAATCGAGGACATAACATTGCAGCATCAACGAGGCGAAATACAAAAACAGATATCATATAATATGTATATTAAATAATTTCAGATTCCAAATTGACCCATTAACTTGATGGAACATGGCCCAACATTGTCCCCTGTTTCTGCAAAATAACACTGATAGATACATTAGAGGCACGAAGAGACGGACGGACAGACAGATAGATAAATAGATAGATTGATAGATGAGAGATATGTAGGTAGGTAGGTAGGTAGGTAGGTAGGTAAACATGTAGGAATGGGAAAATGCAGATAATTAGGTGGACATGTAGGTAGGTTTGTAGATAAGTAGTTATGTAAGTAGAAAGGCATTTAGGTAAGTAAGCAGAAACGTATATAAGTATTTCGGTAGAAATGGAAGTAGTAGATAGATAGTTGATTAGGTAGATAGGTACTGGATCAACAAATATCATCTCCCCTTTGCTCTGAATAATACACACGTTCATTATAAAATATAAAACCTGTGAGAGGAACAAACAAACGGCTCTCTCACGGACAGAGACTAATTAGAAACGCCCCCTCCCCTAGTCTTGTATTGTTCTCCTCTTCACCAAGCCAGGCAGCTCAGATATTCACACTTCCATTTTCACCCTGTGTTTATCCTCTCCATTCAGTGTGTCGGATGTGCAGCTCGAGGTCAATCAACCAACAACTGCTGGTGACTTCAAGGTGCATAATAAGCAGTCAGGTAGCCTTTGTGTCCAGGGGGTTGTGACAAAAGGTATTCAGGGGCAGATCCGGAGAGCTAGCTTGGCGTCGGTAGGTATGTTTGCGCCGGGGTTGGTGGTCATGACCGTCTGTTCTTTGTGTTTTAGATACATGTGTCCGGTGTGAGGGGGGTTTGGGACATGTGTCCGGTGTGTGGGGAGATGGGACATGTGTCCGGTGTGTGGGGAGATGGGACATGTGTGCACACGTTATAGAGGACAAGGTGGGAAAGACAAAGGGACAATAGATATGGAGAGAGGGGATTATGTTTTAAAGACAGACAGACAGACAGACAGACAGAAGAGAGAGACGAAGAGAGAGAGAGAGAAAGAGAGAGAGACGAAAGAGAGAGAGAGACGAAAGAGAGCGAAAGTTAGAGAGACAGAGGGGGGAGAGGAAAAAAGAGGGGTAGAGAGGAGAAAGTGAGAGAGAAGGAACAAGGAGAGACAGGGGATAAAGAGGGTGAGAAAGGGGTGAGAGTGAGTGAGAGGGGGAAGGGAGAGAGGGGGAGAAAGAATATGAAGTGGAGAGATGAATAAATAGTGACAGAAAATGAGAGAGAGGGGGGAAGGGGGAGAGAGAATGAGGAAAGGGGAGTAAGAGGAAGAGAGGGAAAAGAGAGAGACTTGGAGAGAGAGAGTGAAAAAACAAGGAAAAGGGAGGAGTGAGAGAAAGGGGAGGGAGAGAGGTAGGGATTAACAGAGAGGGACAAAGAGAGATAGAGAAAGATGGAGAGAGACAGAGAGGAATAGAAACAGAGAGCTGGGGTATGAGACAAAGAGAGGGAGAGATCGAGAGGCGGGGGTGGTATGTAAGCACTAAACCTGGCACTCCTTCTTCTTCTTTCGTTCGCTTGAAATGTGTCTATAACTGCAATGTTGTCTCTTGTATGAATTTACCTGTCTTTTTTAATTCGCTCAGTGGTCTATAGAGTTTACCATCCACTGCCGTTTATTTAGACCAGAAGGTTCGCCTAGATAAGTTGTATTTTGGGCAGTCTTGGAGTATGTGATCTGCTGTCTGCGAGGCCAATCCACATGTGCACATGGCTGTTTCACCAATCTTGAACTTTGTATACATGTAGTTGCGTAATCTATTGTGTCCTGTTCTGAGGCGCAGAATAATAATTTCTTCTGATCTGTCCATAATGTGGTAATCGTCGTGAACAGGTTTTGATGACTTTCTGACAGACTTGATCATTCTCTATCTCCAGTCAGCTAGACTTGTCCTGCTACTGGATTCGGATGGACACAGGAGAGAGAGAGAGAGAGAGAGAGAGAGAGAGAGAGAGAGAGAGAGAGAGAGAGAGAGAGAGAGAGAGTGTGTGGTCCACGACTTTTGGGCAACCCTTCCTCACTTTAAACCAATTTATCACGCGAGTCACTCCTATCTTACATGGACCCGTGACGGATGAAAGAACGCGTGGTCGTCTTCACGTGTGATGGACGAATGAGGCAACTCACACACACTCATATATATATATATATATATATATATATATATATATATATATATATATATATATATATATATATATATATATATATATATATCTTTGAATATCGAAGTCACAAACATTAAACTGCACGATTTATTGTCTGGCATATTTCGCTGCATCTCGTCAGGTACATACTGCAGAAATCACACAACGTAAAGTGAATTAACTAGATAAATCCATCAAACTGAAATATACACATGTTCGCACAGTAATGTCGATTGTCTACCACGGTAATTTTAAACTGACTAACATCTCTTTCTGCTTGCATAAGGACGGTTTACGAAGGTTGATTATTATAACTTCAGCAAACTTTAACAATCGACTACTTTGTGTGTTGAACAACACACAGAAGGCACTGTCTCTTTCAACCACGTGACCACTCTCGAGCACATGTCTCGCGACCGATGAAGCAGGACTGTTCCGTTGTGTCGGCCTGCCTAGGCTACCATCTTTTGTGTGTAGTATCTTGTCCAACCAATTCGGAATATGTTCCGAAACCCTGCAATGTAACTGTCGCTCAGTTCTACCTATGTAGATGGCCTCGCATCTGCATGTAAATTGGTAAATACAATTTGATTTGGCGTACAAAGCTACAGGTTCTTTCACTGCTGGCAAGGGGATCGGTTTGGTTCTGTACCTGATGACTAGAGTTGCAGCACAGAATGTTCGCTCGACTGCTGTGATGAGCCGGTTCCGCAGACGTTGCATTACGTCATCTCCTCGGAAGGTTAGCTGGATGAATACCTTGAGTTTAGGGACTGTACTTACTTCTGGTTTCGGTTTGCGCTGTTGGCAGTCGCGCTTTATAAATCCTGCGGAGTACCCATTCAGATTTAAGGCATTCTTCAGAGTTTCAAATTCCTCTGTCAGTGTGTCCTGGGTGCATATCTTCCTAGCACGGTCAAACAAGGTCCGTACTAAGCCCCGTTTGTACGGGACAGGTGCGAAGCTCTGAAAATGTAAGTACTGGCCAGTCCATGTTTCTTTACGGTACACCGATCTTTGAATTGTGCCGTCTGCTCTACGTCTCATTAGGAAATCTAGAAACGTCAACGCTTGGTTGTGTTCGTGTTCGTGTTCATATATATCTTTGTATAAACTTTTTTTTTCCTGAGTATTTCTTTCCCGTAATTTACAATATCCTCACCCACTCACATTACAACGAACACCGTAATACGGGGACATAATGTTGTTTGCATAAACATTTCTTTGAAATGGATAAACAAATAAGAAGATAAATAAGGAACAAACAACACACGAAAAAAAATAATCCAGATATGAGAGATTTTTAAAACGAAGAAAGACTGGCTTTTGTGCTCGTCGCATTAAATTAAACACGGATAAAATAAGCAAAACTAAATAAATAAATGGAAGCGGAAAGTTTGTCTTTTTTTTTCTTCTGCCGATATCCTCAGCGGGAAGTCAAATTAAAGCGAATGTATTGTAAACGGACATATATCTGTGAACGGACGTAAAGTAGCAAACCGGGATAGCAGATTTTTAAAATGATCATACTCGGGCATTATTTGATACGAAAAGATCAGTGGTTCTCAAGATGTGTGAATAAAATTAGTGGAACTTCAGTAAAGCATTGGCAATGTACACAATTTAAAATAACTTAAGAAGTGGACTTTTAATGTACACAATTTAAAATAACTGCAGTTTTTAAAATTTAGTTGCACATAATTGACAGGACCTAGCAGTCAACTCCAGTATTTTATGGCTGTTTCTGATTCCTGGGTAAGTTTACGTTCAGTAGTTTGTCATTAATTTCTGAACTACCGGCATCCATTCCATTGTACGGAAACCAATGCATGGCGGTCTGCTTCCGAGTCGCCCGCTTTTGTGTTTCAAACGCAGTATGCGGAATTACTAATTGCATTCATAACACCTTTATCATAGCTCCGGTTGCTGCATTACAGAGTATAATTATGGAAAAAATGCGAATTGCATTCATCAGGAAACAAATACACAAAACAACATATAGACCCAGGGAAGATACTACAGCGACTACATTAAGAAATAATAACCGAATGAAAAGTATGGAAAGGTTGAAATAAAGCATATTTTGTTTATTTTCTTTTCATTCTTCCCATGTTTTCACCAGGTTTCCATTCTTCTTATTTTGATATTAAGCCTTAATGTAGCCACCATAATCTCTTCCCCGGACAAAAAGAAAATCCTAACCTGCACAGTTTGCGGCGACTGCACTAGCCAGGCGGCCTTTATTCCTCAGGCTCAAAGACCCCCCTGCCATACACCGCTAGGTACTATATTGACAGTAAATGACAGTTTTGACAGTGACAGTCTCTTCCTGTATGTATATGTTGTGTTTTGTGTTCCTTTTTTTTTTAAATTTAGTTGATGAAGACTACTCACCGCAACCTAAATATGTGTTCCGTAATTGTGTTCCAAAATGTTGATAGCGACCTCATTTTGGGGTGGCGAAGAATTGTCTAGGACAGAGATCGGCAGCCGTTTTGTGTTGGTGTGCCTAACTAATGTTGCAAAGTCTCGCAGTTTGTCAGGTAGTTAGTTAGTCGCGGTTCCAACTTGACGACAAAGGGTTGCCCCCTTGTGCTCCATTCCTGTGCCAGTGAATATCACACAAAATGCTACTCACTGCCCCATGTGAAAAGTGGAACAGACAGGAGTCTCGACAAACCAACAGCCCGCACAGGTATACTATGCATAATGCAGTTGTCAGAATGCCAACACACACAAAATTCTAAACATTGTCGATGGAAGCGGCAGTCACTAGAAAACCAAAAGCCACACATTACTTCATCCATCCATCCATCATGTACCATGCCGATAAGTATGGGCGGTCATGTTCTGCCATTTTACTCGATCACCAGAGTCGTGGATCAGCTCCGTGTTTCTGTCTCCACCATTCCACGTGGCCAAGCCATCCAATTATTTACTTCTCGGTCTTCCCCTTGTTCTCTTCCCCTCGATCTTACCAGTTGTCACCAAGTTCTCTAATTCATTTCTTCTCATAACATGCCCAACAAATTTTGACTGTCTACGTCTAATGACTCTAAACAGTTTACGATCTTCTTTTGTTTTGTGAAGGACTTGCTCATTGGTTTTTCTGTCTGTCCATTGTATTCTTTGCATTTTCCTCAGAAACCACATTTTTAACCCTAGTTGTTCACTGTGTGCAACACCCGCTTCTACTAAATTTTGCTGGCCCTGTTCATTGTCTGCAATGAATACTGTTTGATCTGCATATCTTATGTTATTGATGTATCTTCCCTCAAAGTTGATTCCTTCCATATCTTCTATTTTCTGAAAATATTTTAACTGTACAGGGAAAAAAACAGCTTGAGACATTACACATCCCTGTCTCACACCTCTTTTAATGAGCTGATATTGACCTACATCGTTATCAATTCTGATAGCAGCTTGTTGTTTCCAATATATATTTTTTACAAGTCTAAGGTCTTTCCCATCAATTTGTAGATCTTCAAACATCCTTATCATATCCACATGTCTCACTTTATCGGAAGCCTTAGTGTAGTCAATAAAGCAAAGATATAGATCTGTTTTTTTTTTACTTTTATAGAACGTTCCATTACTGTTCTCAGTATATACACAGCACTTATTGTGCCCTTGCCTTCTACAAACCCAATTAGTTCAGGGACCGGTCGGCCGCCATTTTTCTGAACATGCAGTTCACGCTACAAACAACCTTGTTTAAGAACATTCGCATTTACTTGTATATTATATTGTGGTATTTCTTTCTTCCTAGTGACGACCATAATCTCTGTATTCTTACACTTTAATTCTAACCCTGTTTGTTCAGTGTGTACAGTAACCAATTCTACTAAATGTGTGAGATTCTGTTCAATGTCTGCGATCAACACTGTATCATCCTCATATCTAATGTTATTGATGTCATGTTCCCCAATGGTGATTCCCCTCATGTCTTCTCAATTTACAGTTTCATATGCTTCTTGCAGGACTTGCTGACTGGTGTTTCTGTCTGTCAATGGTATTCTTTGCATTATCCCCAGAAACCACATTTCCGCTGTCATGTTGGTAATATGATGCTACTAATGGCTTGGATTCGGTCGTAAATGATCTTTTTTCACTGAGCACTGATATCTCCACACGAGATCCAGTCACTCCCCGCAGGTTCACACACAGGAGAGTCTCGGGAGAGTGCACTAACTTCGTTCCATTAGTGATTTCACTAATATATATATATATATATATATATATATATATATATATATATATATATATATATATATATATATATATGCTTGTAGAGGTAAAGATAGCTATCTGCATATCCTACGCAGTACGTCGTAGTCAACCTAGGATTTTCTTGTTTGGCTGGTTGTGATTTCTTCAAGTTTAGTTTGCTTTCTGAAACCCGAAACTACTACCATTGAATGAAAACCAGCACAGGACGGTCTGCCTCCAAATCCCACCCAGCAGTGTTTCGAACGCAGTAGGCGGGAATGCGGATTGCTTTCGTAACCCCTCCGCCAAAGAGCGAGTAGACCCATGAGAAATTCTACCGTTGGGATATGAAGTGTTGGGTCTTCACACATATTGGGTCACGACATACAAGGTTTGGGTGACAACCTTTCTTCATTTTAGTCTTTCCTTTCCAAAAAATTCCCTGAAAATTCTTCCTGTAGACAATATACATAACACACGAAAGCCACACCAATAACGACATGAATAACAAAAAGAACAATAACAATAAGTGTAATTGCACTAACGGATACTTTCCCACTTACAGACAGTATACATAAAACGAGCCACATGAGCAACAATAACAAAGAAAAACAAAAAACAATAACTGCAAGAACCACATCTGTAAGAAGATCAAAAACAACAAGAACCACTACAACAACAACAACAACGAATATAATTTAACGAATGGATACTTTCCCAATTGCATATTGTTTAAAAGTTGCATATCCATTACAGGACGTTGCAGTCAACACCCGCATTTTACTGCCGTTGTGGATGTCTTGGCAAGTGCTTACATTCAGTAGTTTGTCATTGCTTTCTGAACGACCGGCTCCCATACCAAAATGTTAAAACCAGCGCTACGCGGTCTAATTGCAGACAGTATATGTAAAAACAGAAATCCAAGCAAACAAAAACAACACCAACAACAACAAAAACAACAATAATAACAACAATAACAACATCAACAACAACAACATCAATAACAACATCAAAAACAATCTGAACCACTATAACAACTATAATTTCTCGAACCTCTCCCACTTGCAGACAGTATACATAAAACCAGACACCCGCGCAAACAGATCTCTTCCGTGTTTATTTATTTCTCGCGTCTCACGTGACACCATGCCTGGGACAGATAATACCCCTTCTATTTTCTGTAAACATCTCAGTGTGACATCAGTGCCGGAGATCTCCCAGTGATCACTCCTTAAGTTCCACTGACCCTGTTTTCAACGAGCCATGTATGTTAGAATTCAAAGACCAGGCATTGTTCAGCCAGGCTGACCGTGCTGTTGGGCATACAGCTTCTTTCAGCAATGTACGAATGCCGGTGACTTAGAATAATAAAACAGAGCGCGTTAACGAAGTTGATAGGAAACCGCGGTGATAATGTCATGGGCACAGTCGGGCGAGGTTTTGAGGTCTGGACTCGTCACCTGTTGTTGAGTCGGGGAAAAACTTACCGCCTATTCATGAGTGCGTTCAGGTCTACGAAATGTGGTGGCCGTATCACGTTACAGTATCATGGCGGGAAACTGCTCCAGGACAAATTTATAATTATTATAATTATTATAATTATTATTATTATTATTATTATTATTATTATTATTATTATTATTATTATTTAAACAGATAGCGAAAGAGAAAACAGATAGAGGGAAGCAGCAACAGGACGTGATAAAGAACGGAACAAAATAAGGAGTAGGAATAGAAATAGGGTATGGGGGAGCAAAGACACACACCACATAAGAATTTAAAAACAGTGTTTTAATGACACATTAAGTAAAGAAAGTATAAAAATAGAAGGGAAACTGAGAGAAGCAGAAGAAGTTCGTCTTAACATGCAACACATATGTTTTGGGTACACGTGAAAAAATAAATGTACTTAATATGTAATGTAACCACACACACACACACACACACACACACACACACACACACACACACACACACACACACACACACACACACACACACACAACATTCACCCATACACACACTCACCCACACACACACACACACACACACACACACAAATACACCCACAACTAATTAGCCAAACAAATTATATTTGTTTAAGGTTGAACAGGGTAATCTGATATTTATAAGAGATGATCCATAATACGCCTGGCTTTTGTTCTTCTAAGTACATTATAAAGGTGTCCGCTGGAAATATTAAGGACTTAATTCTATGCCGCACATTTGTGGAAGATATGTTACTTATCACAGACACCAGACAACAAGCAGAATCGCTTCACGCCACCGTGAACCAAGTCCACAAGAACGCCTATTTGTCTATTGACCACGAACACAATGACACCTTATCGTTTCTGGACATCGTAATCCGACGTCGACAGGATGGCATCATCCAAAGATCTGTCTATCGAAAGGGAGGAACCTGGACGGGCCAATACTTGAATTTTAATAACTGTGGACCCATCCAATATACACGTGACCTGCTACGGACCCTGTTTAATGGTTAATGGAGCTAGGAAGATTTGCTCCGACGTCACACTGAAAGAGAAACTGGACACCCTTAACCAGACTCTAAAATCTAATGGATATCCCATTTGCCAGACATCCAAAGCTACCTACACAGAATCATCGGTCTCCAACATTCAAATGTTTCTTCAGCTGACCTTCCAGGGCGCGATGTAGTGAAACGAATTCACGTTCGACTTAAAACAGCAGTAAACCAAATCCTTCTTTGCCTCTGAACCAATGATCAGATATAAAACCACCCCGATACCCACCCCACCACTGAAAGAACTATTGTCTCCGTTGGCAAAATCTAACTGTATTTATAAATCCCAGTGTGAATGTTATACAGCTTACATAAGTATAATTGAACAATTAGCAAATTGGGTAACAGCACACATACCAATGCGGGTGAAAAAGAGAGTTAATCAGTCTTCAAGGATTCCTGTGCAGTTGACTGGTCATAAAACCTTGAGCTCGGCAATTTGAGGCATCTGCTTTATAGCCATCATAACGTTAACAAAGAAAAAGAGATTCCCTTATTGTATTCGGCGATAAATAATTGAATTAATTACTCAAATATATAGCGGCATTAACAAGTATGCAGTTCCAGCCAATTTTGTGCAGGCAGAAAGATTTCATGTTAAATGTGTGATTACAGTGGGTATAACAAATTCTTCCCATTCGAACAATATCATTGACTGTATGCTTCAAGCGCCATAGAAAACCTCCGCCACTCCCCCCCCCCCCCCCCCCAAAAAAAAAAAAAACCTTTGCTGCCTTGCAGTGTCTGTCTTTTTAGACAAAGGTGGAGTCAACCATACACAAACAGGCGAAAATCAAGGGGTAACCATCGCTGTATTTTCCCAAGATAATCATACCTCAAGACAAATTCGTAAAGATAACGTTTCCAAAGAAACCAGCCACTATGGAATGCGTAGAACATCGGACAATGAATCTTATGAATTACATGACAAAGCTGTTTCTGATAATAATGAAGAGAAGAATAAGAAATACAGGTTCGAGTCGCGCCAGTGACTTATGAGAGTATGGAGCCGGTCGCTCAGAAAGTCGTAGCGTGCTGATGAGCGTAATCTAACCTAGGAATCAACATTCAGCTGAAAGATGCTGGTGTTGACCGCAATATCCCGAAACAGCATAGAAACGCGAGAAAAAAAAACAAAAAACAAAGATCAAATCAATCATTTGTGTTGAGCAGTGTTGATTTGTAGAATGAAAAGGCGCAAGCAATGCAATATATTTTATGGACACTATTAGAAGGAGCTATAACAGTAAAAACAAATCTATACTTATGCTTCATCGACTGCACAAACACATTTGACAATGTAAGACAAAAGAAAATAATCAAAATACAAG
Source organism: Cepaea hortensis (assembly GCA_963921405.1). NCBI lineage: Eukaryota > Metazoa > Mollusca > Gastropoda > Stylommatophora > Helicidae > Cepaea > Cepaea hortensis. Next base: position 94,999,100 of record OY992889.1, on the reverse strand, counting down.
AGCAACTAAAAATTGGCGGCAAATATCTGCGAATAATAGAGTATATAGCAGCTAAAAGAATCAATAACCTTTTAGGAACAGGGCAGTGTATAAAGAAGAGACGTCAGACAAGGCGGTGTAATGTCTCCTGATTTATTCCCATTGTACAGCGAACATATTATGAGATCTACATAACATATGTCAGGGATCCTAGTTGGTGGACATAATAGAAATAACTTGCGTTATGCTGATGAGACCATATTGAAAGCAACAAGTCAGAAGGAACCACAGGAAATTATATATACAGTGGTTGTTAAAAAAGTTAGTTGCATATCCTTTACAGGACGTTTGCAGTCAACACCAGTATTTGTAGCTGATGTTGATGTCTTGGCAAGTTTTACGTTCAGTAGTTTGCCATTGCTTTCCGAACGACGATCACCCATATCTTTTCGTAACAAACCAGCGCAACGTGGTCTACTGCCAAATTGAGCGTAACTGTGTTTCGAACGCGGGTAATAGAGATTACTAACCACGCCCGTAACCGCTTCGCCACGGAGGTCGACACAATGGTTGTAGAAAGTGAAAAAAAATAACGGGCCTTATCTTGAATAATAGGAAGACACAAGTCATCGTGATATTAAAGAAACAGATTGTGCAGGAACAAAAATTAAAGTATTTTTTTTTTTGCGCATTCTCGCTTTGAACTCAAGTGTAGTTTATACACACTACTTCTAGTAGTGCTGGACTGAATTGTGTGTGTGGATTAGCTTTCTATATCACGGGAACTCGTCTGTTGATGTAAACATCAAGAACGAACGCTAGAAGAAGAAGAAGAAGAAGAAGAAGAAGAAGAAGAAGAAGAAGAAGAAGAAGAAGAAGAAGATGATGAAGAGTCGCTTAAAAGTTGACAGGGTCGACTTCATTGCATCGGGTTTTATCCCGTATGGCTGGGTCTCTTTCCGCACGAACTCGGTAGCTCCAGCGACAACCCACAGGAGTCTCCTGAAAAATTTAACTTGTGAACCTAAGGACGCGGCCCGGAATCGAACCCACAACCTTCGGAGCCTGAGTTAAACGGCTTGACCACTTCGCCACGAAGACTCCCAAAGAAGAAGAAGAAGAAGAAGAAGAAGAAGAAGAAGAAGAAGAAGAAGACGAAGAAGAAGGAAGGAAGGAGGGAGGGAAGGAAGGAAGGAAGGAAGGAAGGCTGGCAGGCAGGAGTGAAGGAAGGAAGGAAAGCGGGAGGGACGGAAGGAAGGAAGAAAGGAAGGAAGGAAGGAAGGAAGGGAGGAAGGAAGGCAGGAAGGCAGGCAGGAGTGAAGGAAGGAAGGAAGGAAGGCGGGAGGGAAGGAAGGAAGGAAGGGAGGGAGGGAGGGAGGGAGGAAGGCAGACAGGCAGGAGGGAGGGAATGAAGGAAGGAAGGTAGGAAGGAAGAAAGGAAGGAAGCAGGCAAGCAAGCAAGCAGGCAAGCAGGCAGGCAGGCAAGCAAGCAAGCAGGCAAGCAAGCAGGCAGGCAGGCAGGTAGGTAGGCAGGCAGGTAGGCAGGCAGGTAGGCAAGCAATCAAGCAGGCAAGCAGGCAGGCAGGCAAGCAAGCAATCAGGCAGGCAGACAGGCAAGCAAGCAAGCAAGCAGGCAGGCAAGCAGGCAAGCAGGCAGGCAAGCAGGCAAGCAGGCAGGCAGGCAGGCAAGCAAGCAGGCAGGCAGGTAGGCAAGCAGGCAGGCAGGCAAGCAAGCAGGCAAGCAGGCAAGCAAGCTATACCAGATGTCACTTTATCACTTATCATAAAGCAGCCATGCGGCGAAGGTGTTACGAACACATTTAGCAATCCCATATACTACGGTCGAAACACAGCTGTGGGAGACTTCGAAGCAGACTACCTTATGTTGATTTTCATACAACGGTACGAGTACCGGTGGTCCAGAAAGCATTGTCAAACTAATGAACGTAAATTTACCAAGAAATCAGAAACAGCAAAAAAAAAAAATATGCTGGGGTTGACTGCAAAGTCTGGTAAGGGATATGCAACTAATTACATTACACTATGTTCGTATCAATATTATCCTTTCACCCTGCTTGCCCCATTGTTGGGGGTCCTCAACCAAATCACACCCAGCCTTCTTATTCTTAGCTATCCCGGGTAGCTCCGTCCATTTTTTCCCAGTGTTAAATATTTCTGTTTCTTTTTCTTCTCATTTTGATGTGTTTATAGGTCTTCTTTTATTTCCGTCGTCCTGTGGTTTCCAGACAAAAGCCTTTCTTGTTATACGATTCTCAATTTTGTTTCAATGTTTATCCTATCCAGCGCCAACATCTTTTCTTCCCCTCTAGGTTCAAGGTTATTTGTCTAACTTCATGAATCCACATTGGTGATTGTGCGAAATTATTGTATTCACATTGGAGATTGTGCCAAATTATTGTATTCACATTGGTGGTTGTGCCAAATTATTGTATTCACATTGGAGATTGTGCCAAATTATTGTATTCACATTGGTGATTGTGCCAAATTATTGTATTCACATTGGTGATTGTGCCAAATTATTGTATTCACATTGGTGATTGTGCCAAATTATTGTATTCACATTGGTGATTGTGCCAAACCATTTTATTCCTTATATTTTCTGCAGCCACCAAATAAAGAATGTGCGCAGTTTATTTTGTCCATTGTATAAGTGGTTCTCTATGTTTCTAATACGGCCAGAAATACCAATTTAACTTTAGAATTGAATATTCCAAGTCTGGTGCTAAATTTAATATCTTTTGACTGTGATAAACCTCATAGTGCTATAAAATCTCCTCTTTGCCTTGTTGTTTAAATTGAAATCTAATCAATCGGTCAAGTATCGTCTCCACAATGAAGGTTGTCTTCAATGGATCTCAAACACTGCCTGTCTCTCGCCCTGACTATATTCTGTCAGACTGCTGGTCGTCCATCTCTTGATGCTATCTTTCCAGTTATATCGCTATCTATCTCTTGCTCGTCTGACTTAAACCTTACTCTCCAGTATGGTTTTTATTAGAGTGTTATGTCTTTTGAAGTGGCTGAAATGAGCTACCTAAAACGTAGAACATTATAAACAACAATAAGAAAGAGACAAACAGATTTCTTTGGTCATGTAATGAGAAGAGAGACATTGGAGAACATCATGACAACTGGAAAGATCCAGGGGAAGAGAGGCAGAGGCAGACCAAGAGAAATGATGCTGAAAGGATTCAAACGGTGATATGGAGGAATATCATCAGCAGAATTGATCCAGAAAACCAAAGACCGAGATCTGTGGAAAGTCACGAACGCCTACGCCAGCCGGAATGGTACTTGATGATGATGAAAAAAGGGTGTATGATCCCGTCTCTTGAGTTCACATTATTACTGTATATTGTTTATTTCCAATATGATATATTGTGTTCTTCCCTTTCTTCTATTTTTTTCTTTTTTTTTTCTTTTGAGGGAAGTGCCTCCTGCCACCCTACAGAGATCAGAGTGGCGGAACTCGAGAAGGCATTCATTTAAAGTTCACTCCTTCTTGCTGGTTTCTACAATGTACATAATCTCCCTGGTCGACCCAGCCAAAATGGGAACCAGGAAATACTTTGGGAAGCAAAGGCAGCCGGTGTTATAATGACCACATCCGCCCTGGAGTGTGGAGTGGTGTGTACAAATATAGGGCTAGCATCATATATCCTGGAGTGTGGAGTGGTATGTACAAATATAGGGGTAGCACCACCAGCCCTGGAGTGTGGAGTAGTGTGTACAAATATAGGGCTAGCACCACCAGCCCTGAAGTGTGGAGTGGTGTGTACAAATATAGGGGTAGCACCACCAGCCCTGGAGTGTGGAGTGGTATGTACAAATATAGGGCTAGCACCACCAGCCCTGGAGTGTGGAGTGGTGTGTACAAATATAGGGCTAGCACCACCAGCCCTGGAGTGTGGAGTGGTGTGTACAAATATAGGGCTAGCACCACCAGCCCTGGAGTGTGGAGTGGTGTGTACAAATATAGGGGTAGCACCACCAGCCCTGGAGTGTGGAGTGGTGTGTACAAATATAGGGCTAGCACCATATAACCTGGAGTGTGGAGTGGTATGTACAAATATAGAGCTAGCACCATATATCCTGGAGTGTGGAGTGGTATGTACAAATATAGAGCTAGCACCATATATCCTGGAGTGTGGAGTGGTATGTACAAATATATTGCTAGCACCATATATCCTGGAGTGTGGAGTGGCATGTACAAATATAGGGCTAGCATCATATATCCTGGAGTGTGGAGTGGTGTGTACAAATATAGGGGTAGCACCACCAGCCCTGGAGTGTGGAGTGGTATGTACAAATATAGGGCTAGCACCACCAGCCCTGGAGTGTGGAGTGGTATGTACAAATATAGGGCTAGCACCACCAGCCCTGGAGTGTGGAGTGGTGTGTACAAATATAGGGCTAGCACCATATATCCTGGAGTGTGGAGTGGTATGTACAAATATAGAGCTAGCACCATATATCCTGGAGTGTGGAGTGGTATGTACAAATATAGAGCTAGCACCATATATCCTGGAGTGTGGAGTGGTATGTACAAATATATTGCTAGCACCATATATCCTGGAGTGTGGAGTGGTATGTACAAATATAGGGCTAGCATCATATATCCTGGAGTGTGGAGTGGTGTGTACAAATATAGGGGTAGCACCACCAGCCCTGGAGTGTGGAGTGGTATGTACAAATATAGGGCTAGCACCACCAGCCCTCGAGTGTGGAGTGGTGTGTACAAATATAGGGCTAGCACCATATATCCTGGAGTGTGGAGTGGTGTGTACAAATATAGGGCTAGCATCATATATCCTGGAGTGTAGAGTGGTATGTACTAATATAGGGATAGCACCATATATCCTGGAGTGTTGAGTAGTGTGTACAAATTAGGGCTAGCACCACCAGCCCTGGAGTGTGGAGTGGTGTGTACAAATATAGGGGTAGCACCAACAGCCCTGGAGTGTGGAGTGGTATGTACAAATATAGGGATAGCATCACCAGCCCTGGAGTGTGGAGTGGTATGTACAAATATAGGGGTAGCACCACCAGCTCTGGAGTGTGGAGTGGTATGTACAAATATAGGGCTAGCATCATATATCCTGGAGTGTGGAGTGGTATGTACAAATATAGGGCTAGCATCATATATCCTGGAGTGTGGAGTGGTATGTACAAATATAGGGCTAGTATCATATATCCTGGAGTGTGGAGTGGTATGTACAAATATAGGGCTAGCATCACCAGCCCTGCAGTGTGGAGTGGTATGTACAAATATAGAGCTAGCATCATATATCCTGGAGTGTGGAGTGGTATGTACAAATATAGAGCTAGCACCATATATCCTGGAGTGTGGAGTGGTATGTACAAATATAGGGCTAGCACCATATATCCTGGAGTATGGAGTGGTATGTACAAATATAGAGCTAGCACCATATATCCTGGAGTGTGGAGTGGTATGTACAAATATAGGGCTAGCACCATATATCCTGGAGTATGGAGTGGTATGTACAAATATAGAGCTAGCACCATATATCCTGGAGTATGGAGTGGTATGTACAAATATAGAGCTAGCACCATATATCCTGGAGTATGGAGTGGTATGTACAAATATAGGGCTAGTATCATATATCCTGGAGTGTGGAGTGGTATATACAAATATAGGGCTAGCATCATATATCCTGGAGTGTGGAGTGGTGTGTACAAATATAGGGCTAGCATCACCAGCCCTGGAGTGTGGAGTGGTATGTACAAATATAGGGCTAGCATCATATATCCTGGAGTGTGGAGTGGTATGTACAAATATAGGGGTAGCACCACCAGCCCTGGAGTGTGGAGTGGTATGTACAAATATAGGGGTAGCACCACCAGCCCTGGAGTGTGGAGTGGTGTGTACAAATATAGGGGTAGCACCACCAGCCCTGGAGTGTGGAGTGGTATGTACAAATATACGGGTAGCACCACCAGCCCTGGAGTGTGGAGTGGTATGTACAAATATAGGGGTAGCACAACCAGCCCTGGAGTGTGGAGTGGTATGTACAAATATAGGGGTAGCATCACCAGCCCTGGAGTGTCGAGTGGTGTGTACAAATATAGGGGTAGCACCACCAGCCCTGGAGTGTGGAGTGGTATGTACAAATATAGGGATAGCATCACCAGCCCTGGAGTGTGGAGTGGTATGTACAAATATAGGGGTAGCACCACCAGCCCTGGAGTGTCGAGTGGTGTGTACAAATATAGGGGTAGCACCACCAGCCCTGGAGTGTGGAGTGGTATGTACAAATATAGGGATAGCATCACCAGCCCTGGAGTGTGGAGTGTTGTGTACAAATATAGGGCTAGCATCACCAGCCCTGGAGTGTGGAGTGGTATGTACAAATATAGGGGTAGCACCACCAGCCCTGGAGTGTGGAGTGGTATGTACAAATATAGGGGTAGCACCACCAGCCCTGGAGTGTGGAGTGGTATGTACAAATATAGGGCTAGCACCACGAGCCTTGGAGTGTGGAGTGGTATGTACAAATATAGGGGTAGCACCACCAGCCCTGGAGTGTGGAGTGGTATGTACAAATATAGGGGTAGCACCACCAGCCCTGGAGTGTGGAGTGGTATGTACAAATATAGGGCTAGCACCACCAGCTCAGGAGTGTGGAGTGGAGTGTACAAATATAGGGCTAGCACCACCAGCCTTGGAGTGTGGAGTGGTATGTACAAATATAGGGCTACCACCACCAGCCCTGGAGTGTGGAGTGGTGTGTACAAATATAGCGCTAGCATCACCAGCCCTGGAGTGTGGAGTGGTATGTACAAATATAGGGGTAGCACCACCAGCCCTGGAGTGTGGAGTGGTATGTACAAATATAGGGGTAGCACCACCAGCCCTGGAGTGTGGAGTGGTATGTACAAATATAGGGGTAGCACAACCAGCCCTGGAGTGTTGAGTGGTATGTACAAATATAGGGGTAGCACCACCAGCCCTGGAGTGTGGAGTGGTATGTACAAATATAGGGGTAGCACCACCAGCTCTGGAGTGTGGAGTGGTATGTACAAATATAGGGCTAGCATCACCAGCCCTGAAGTGTGGAGTGGTATATACAAATATATGGGTAGCATCACCAGCCCTGAAGTGTGGAGTGGTATGTACAAATATAGGGGTAGCACCATCAGCCCTAGAGTGTGGAGTGGTGTGTACAAATATAGGGCTAGCACCATCAGCACTGGAGTGTGGAGTGGTATGTACAAATATAGGGGTGGCATCACCAGCCCTGGAGTGTGGAGTGGTATGTACAAATATAGGGCTAGCATCATATATCCTGGAGTGTTGAGTGGTATGTACAAATATAGGGCTAGCATCATATATCCTAGAGTGTGGAGTGGTTTGTACAAATATAGGGCTAGCATCATATATCCTAGAGTGTGGAGTGGTTTGTACAAATATAGGGCTAGCATCATATATCCTGGAGTGTGGAGTGGTATGTACAAATATAAGGCTAGCATCATATATCCTGGAGTGTGGAGTGGTATGTACAAATATAAGGCTAGCATCATATATCCTGGAGTGTGGAGTGGTATGTACAAATATAGGGGTAGCATCACCAGCCCTGGAGTGTGGAGTGGTATGTACAAATATAGGGCTAGCATCATATATCCTGGAGTGTTGAGTGGTATGTACAAATATAGGGCTAGGATCATATATCCTAGAGTGTGGAGTGGTTTGTACAAATATAGGGCTAGCATCATATATCCTGGAGTGTGGAGTGGTATGTACAAATATAAGGCTAGCATCACCAGCCCTGGAGTGTGGAGTGGTATGTACAAATATAGGGCTAGCACCACCAGCTCTGGAATGTGGAGTGGTATGTACAAATATAGGGCTAGCACCACCAGCTCTGGAGTGTGGAGTGTTGTGTACAAATATGGGGCTACCATCATATATCCTGGAGTGTGGAGTGGTATGTACAAATATAGGGGTAGCACCACCAGCCCTGGAGTGTGGAGTGGTATGTACAAATATAGGGCTAGCATCACCAGCCCTGGAGTGTGGAGTGGTATGTACAAACATAGGGGTAGCACCACCAGCCATGGAGTGTGGAGTGGTATGTACAAATATAGGGGTAGTACCACCAGCCCTGGAGTGTGGAGTGGTATGTACAAATATAGGGCTAGCACCATCAGCCCTGGAGTGTGGAGTGGTATGTACAAATATAGGGCTAGCATCATATATCCTGGAGTGTGGAGTGGTATGTACAAATATAGGGGTAGCACCACCAGCCCTGGAGTGTGGAGTGGTGTGTACAAATATAGGGCTAGCACCACCAGCCCTGGAGTGTGGAGTGGTGTGTACAAATATAGGGCTAGCACCACCAGCCCTGGAGTATGGAGTGGTGTGTACAAATATAGGGCTAGCACCACCAGCCCTGTTGTGTGGAGTGGTGTGTACAAATATAGGGCTAGCACCACCAGCTCTGGAGTGTGGAGTGGTATGTACAAATATAGGGGTAGCACCATCAGCCCTAGAGTGTGGAGTGGTGTGTACAAATATAGGGCTAGCATCACCAGCCCTGGAGTGTGGAGTGGTGTGTACAAATATAGGGCTAGCATCACCAGCCCTGGAGTGTGGAGTGGTATGTACAAATATAGGGCTAGCATCATATATCCTGGAGTGTGGAGTGGTGTGTACAAATATAGGGCTACCACCACCAGCCCTGGAGTGTGGAGTGGTGTGTACAAATATAGGGGTAGCACCACCAGCCCTGGAGTGTGGAGTGGTGTGTACAAATATAGGGCTAGCATCATATATCCTGGAGTGTGGAGTGGTATGTACAAATATAGGGGTAGCACCACCAGCCCTGGAGTGTGGAGTGGTGTGTACAAATATAGGGCTACCACCACCAGCCCTGGAGTGTGGAGTGGTATGTACAAATATAGGGGTAGCACCACCAGCCCTGGAGTGTGGAGAGGTGTGTACAAATATAGGGCTAGCATCACCAGCCCTGGAGTGTGGAGTGGTATGTACACATATAGGGCTAGCATCATATATCCTGGAGTGTGGAGTGGTATGTACAAATATAGGGGTAGCACCACCAGCCCTGGAGTGTGGAGTGGTATGTACAAATATAGGGCTAGCATAATATATCCTGGAGTGTGGAGTGGTATGTACAAATATAGGGGTAGCACTACCAGCCCTGGAGTGTGGAGTGGTATGTACAAATATAGGGGTAGCACCACCAGCCCTGGAGTGTGGAGTGGTATGTACAAATATAGGGCTAGCATCATATATCCTGGAGTGTTGAGTGATATGTACAAATATAGGGGTAGCACTACCAGCCCTGGAGTGTGGAGTGGTATGTACAAATATAGGGGTAGCACCACCAGCCCTGGAGTGTGGAGTGGTATGTACAAATATAGGGCTAGCACCACCAGCCCTGGAGTGTGGAGTGGTATGTACAAATATAGGGGTAGCACCACCAGCCCTGGAGTGTGGAGTGGTATGTACAAATATAGGGCTAGCACCACCAGCCCTGGAGTGTGGAGTGGTATGTACAAATATAGGGGTAGCACCACCAGCCCTGGAGTGTGGAGTGGTATGTACAAATATAGGGCTAGCACCACGAGCTCTGGAGTGTGGAGTGGTATGTACAAATATAGGGGTAGCACCACCAGCCCTGGAGTGTGGAGTGGTATGTACAAATATAGGGGTAGCACCATCAGCCCTGGAGTGTGGAGTGGTATGTACAAATATAGGGCTAGCATCACCAGCCCTGGAGTGTGGAGTGGTGTGTACAAATATAGGGGTAGCACCACCAGCCCTGGAGTGGGGAGTGGTATGTACAAATATAGGGCTAGCATCATATATCCTGGAGTGTGGAGTGGTATGTACAAATATAGGGCTAGCATCATATATCCTGGAGTGTGGAGTGGTATGTACAAATATAGGGGTAGCACCATATGCCTAACTTCTGAATGTAAACTTGCCAATAGATCACGAACAGCAACAAAAAATATGATGGGATTGACTAAGACGTCCTGTAAAGGATATGAAACTTTAATTGTAACTATATGCCCAATACTTTTTAAGTCGTATTTACACGAAATAATGGGAATGTTTGATACATGAGTGGTAGGGGGTGTTTGATACACGAGATAAAGGGGATGTTTGATACATAAGAGATAGGGATGTTTGATACACGAGAGATAGCGGATGTTTGATACAAGAGAGATAGGGGATGTTTGATACACGAGGGATAGGGGATGTTTGATACATGATAGATTGGGGATGTTTGATATACGAGGGATAGGGGATGTTTGATACATGAGAGATAGGGGATGTTTGATACACGAGAGATAGGGGATGTTTGATACAGGAGAGATAGGGGATGTTTGATACAAGAGAGATAGGGGATGTTTGATACAGGAGAGATAGGGGATGTTTGATACACGAGTGGTAGGAGATTTTTGATAAACATGTTGTAGGAGATGTTTGATACACAATAGATATGAGATGGGTGATACATAAGACCTAAGTTTATTGATTTTTGTCTGTTTATTTTTTAAATTTTTGTCTGCCCGGCAGTTTGCCTTCCGCCTGCCTGCCTGCCTGCCTGCCTGCCTGCCTGTCTGTCTGTCTGTCTGTCTGTCTGTCTGGCTGTCTGTCTGTCTGTCTGTCTGTCTGTCTGTCTGAGGAGATGTGTGCGGGTGGAGGATGTGTGTGATGGAGGATGTGTGAGTGGGTTTGTGGGGAGGTGTATGGGTGGGTGGATGGATGTGTGTATGGATGGGGCGTGTGTGGATGAGGAATATGTGGGTAGGTGAGGGATGTGTGGGAGGAGGATGTGTGTTTGGGTTGGTGTGTTTTTGTGGGTATTGGTATGTGTGGGTGTTGGTGGGTGAGGGATGTGTGGGTGTTGGTAGGCGGGGGATGTGTGTGTATGGATGGGTGTGTTGGGGCGTGTGTGGAGGATGTGTGTATGCGTGGGAGATGTGTATGGGTGGGGGATGTGTGTGTGGGTGGGGATGTATGTGTGGTTGGTGGGGTATGTGGATGGATGAGAAATGTGTGGGTGGGTGGGAAAATGTGTGTGTGGAGATGTGTGTGTGTGGATGGGAAGATGTGTGAGTATGATGGGTGATGTGTGAGTGGGTGAGGGATGTGTGTGTGTGTGTGTTGGTGCGGGATGTGTGTTTGTGTGGGAGGGGTAGGTGTGTGTGATTGGGTGGGTAGAACATGTGTGTGTGGGCGAGTTTGTGTGGGTTGGGGTATGTGTGAGTGGGGAGTTGTGTTTGGGTGGGGATGTTTGTGTTGGTGGGTGCGAGATGTCTGGATTGGTGAGGGGATGTGTGCGTGGGTGGGAGTGTGTGTATGGGTGGGTTATGTGTGAATGGGTGAGGGATGTGTGTGTGGGGTGGTGCGGGATGTTTAATTTGGAGGGGGGAATGTGCCACATAACATGATAATATGCATTGTTTATGCTTACAACATTCATTTGACAATGGTTTTCTTTTCCTACGTGAATTTATTATGCACTTTTGATGAACGAAAGATGAGTGATTGGAAGGGCCGAATGTAAGACGGGCCTCCGTGCCCAATTTGTAACCCTTTTAAAATAAAGTTCAGTTCTGTAGTTCAGTTCAGTAGTTCAGTTCTGTAGTTCAGTTCAGTAGTTCAGTTCTGTAGTTCAGTTCAGTAGTTCAGTTCTGTAGTTCAGTTCAGTTCAGTTCTGTAGTTCAGTTCAGTTCAGTTCTGTAGTTCAGTTCAGTTCTGTAGTTCAGTTCAGTTCTGTAGTTTAATTCAGTTCTGTAGGTCATTTCTGTAGTTCTGTAGTTCTGTAGTTGTGTAGTTCAGTAGTTCAGTAGTTCAGTAGTTCTGTCTGTCTGTAGTTCTGTCTGTCTGTAGTTCTGTCTGTCTCTCTGTAGTTCTGTCTGTCTTTCTGTAGTTCTGTCTGTCTGTAGTTCTGTCTGTCTGTCTGTAGTTCTGTCTGTCTGTCTGCCTGTCTGTAATTCTGTCTGTCTGTCTGTCTGTCTGTCTGTTTGTCTGTAGTTATGTCTGTAGTTCTGTCTGTTTGTCTGTAGTTCTGTCTGTCTGTCTGTAGTTCTGTCTGTATGTCTGTAGTTCTGTCTGTCTGTAGTTTTGTCTGTCTGTAGTTCTGTCAGTCTGTCTGTAATTCTGTCTGTCTGTAGTTCTGTCTGTCTGTCGGTAGTTCTGTCTGTCTGTCTGTCTGTCTGTCTGTCTGTCTGTCTGTCTGTCTGTCTGTCTGTCTGTCTTCTCCTCTTCTTCAATTTCTTCTTCGATTCGATTCTATCATTACCTCTACCTCGTTCAACCTCCAGAAGTTATAGGAGGATTCTCTTACTATTTAACTTCCTTCTTCTCTATCCCTCTGGATCCATCCCCCACTTCCTCCTCGCCCTCTCCCCGTTAATTAAATTACACAAAACTAGCCCCCCAATCACATTTCTCCTCTCACACGAGTCATTCCTCTCCCTTGTACAAGCCATAGTGCACCAACCACGACGGACCCGCTCAAGAAGCATTTCTTCACTTTCATTTGATCTGCCAAAGTGCCCAGACGGGCGCTCGGCCCTAAGGGGACCCCGGTCATTAATGGTCATTATTTTTGCTGGGAATTGCGCGACTGACAAGCGGTCAGGCTTCCCAGTGACCAGTCGCTGTTAATTGTTAGCGGGTCTCGAGGGGGCCACGTCTTCAGATGACAACGCTGATTGCAGATACGTCCAAAGAAAATAAAACAGGCTGGAGGCAGCAACGGCGTCCGATTAGCTCCGGCTGCCAAAGGGCTTGACCTACGTAGTCAGTGTGAACGGGAAGTTAGGTTGCGCAGTCGCTCCGATACACTTAGAGTGATACTGGTAGCTGGGGAGCGTGATGACCATGCTAGGCCGTTTTGGTTTTGGAATCTTCGTCAGAAGTTCATTCCGGGTATAGGGCGGGGCATTTATAAAAATGCTTAGTTTCTGATAACAGACCCCCGATCTCTTGTGTAATGAAATGGGATATCTTTTTTTTTTCATATCCTTTACAGGACGTTGCAGTCAATATCAGCATTTTCAGCTGCTGTTGATGTACTACCAAAGATTACGCTCAGTAGTTTGCCATTGCTTTCTGAGCGACCGGCTCACATACCCCTAAGTTACCAACGCTGCGAGAACCGCTACCGATTCATCCGCAGGTTACGTTATTCACGAGAATATATGTGATTACGGAGAAAGACGTTAACCCCTAGACCGGTCCTAGTCTCCTCGAATAAGGGCAAAAAATGAAAAGTTCCGTCTGCTAGTAACGCTGGTTAGACATTCCTTCACCATTGCATCTTGTTCCCCTTGTATCTTGCCGTGTCGAGGAGAAGCATAAACAGCGGTCGAATGCCCGTGTATTGGCTTCATACTTCGAAATTCCCACGGACTCTTTTATTGCATCTGTCTGTCTTTAAAACGGTCAGCCTCTTCTTCTGGTTGCATTTGGTCTGTACATGATTGCTTGTTGTGATGTGCTGTCAGTTGGTAGCTTAGTTATGTGGCCGAACAATTTCACCTGATGTTTTCTAATGAAATCCAGCATTGCTATTAAACACCGCAGGTCTCCGTGGCCAAAGGCTTGCGAACGCGGTTCACGAGCCGGGTACCAGGCGTTCGAAATTCAGCTGCAACTGATTTGTGCAGCTGACCGTGTCGCGTTGTGTTATAACGTGCTGGTTTGGGAGTCGGTCGTTCAGAAAGCAATGGCAAACTACTGAACGTAGCACTTGCCTAGTTCATCAACAGCAGCTGAAAAATGCTGGTGTTGACTGCAACCACTGTTGACTGCTGTAAGGGATACGCAACCAATTTATTTTTTATTAAACACTCCTTGCGAGCTGAAATTACAGAAAACCGGCCTTGTACAAACTTCTATAATAGATAGCGCTTCATAGATTGAGATTCCCAGTAACACTATTATTCCCTCTGTTCGTCGTTTATATGGTCGGCTATTCTTCTGCTTTTATTTGGTCTGTACATCATTGCTTGTTGTGGTATGCTGTCAGTTGGTAGCTTAGGTATATGGCCGAACCATTTCACCTGCTGTTTTCTAATGAAATCTAGCACTGCAATTAGACATATATCGCAGAAAACAGGCCTTATCCAAACTTCTAGAATAGATAGAGCGCGTTACTTTGGGCTCCCAGTTCTGCCAAGCTTACAAAGGTGTTGTAGGGAGTTTTATGGGAAGACGAGGCGGCCGGCATGATATTAACAACATCAGCCACCTAGTGCTGTTCGGTCTAATAATATGAGATTAGTAGCATATACTCTAGAAAATCCATTTGCAGCTGACCTTAAATACAGAGGTATGATAATGATGAAAATAATAATAATGATGTTGATACTAATGATGATGATGAAGATGATAATGTTGACTTCTCGTTCTTGACTTTGGGACGTAAATTACAAGTACCTCTGAAGTCGGAGTGGGTTCGCCTGATGGCGAGGGACACTGGTTATAGGGAAAGCTAATCCACACGGAAAAATCAGTCCAGTGGAGTAGAAGAAGTAGTAGCACGTTTATGGACTACGCTTGAGTTCAAACCGAGCGAGTGTGTAAAAAAATAATGACAGTAATAACGATGAGGATAACGATGATAATGATATTCTCGTTACACGAAGGAAGACACAGAGGCCAAAACACGATACAACAAATAAAACAACGATTAAGTAAACACAACACGCAAAGAGGCAAGTAAACGAATAACACAATTAGCCGGAGTACAGAAATGTAAATGCTTCATTAGTTAGAATCTGGAAATGACAGAAACAATCTTTCAAAGACAAGAGAAAATGAAACTTAAGGATCAAAGCATTGGAGAACAATTAAGAAAACAATGCATTTAACTTAACAAGATAAAAGGACATTAGAGACGTTTAACATGAAAAGATAAAGTGAAAAAAAAAAATTAAGGACAAAGAAACACATGGAAGGTAAGTCACTTAACGTGAAATTGTAAACATTTGAAAAGTTTTAAAACAATAATTTTGCTTTCGCTCGCTTTTAACTCAAACGTCCATGCATGTACTGCTACTTCTAGTGCAGTGGACCAATTTTTGCGTGTTAATTTATTTTCCCTACAACCAGGGGCATTTGGGAAATCATGAGAATTACGGGCTTTCCATCACATGTAATACAACACATAAAAATGCTCTATCTAGACCAACAAGCAACCGTTAGAATAGATGGTGAGACATCAGATTGGTTTGACATCAAGCAAGGAGGCCGTCCGGGCTGTGTGCTGTCCCCCGATTTGTTTTACCTGTACGCCGAAAATATAACGAGAAATATCAGAGATGATATAAACAGGGAGCTATATGATGCCCTAAATATCGGTGGTCCTGACACACCAGAGATTAGGTTTGCTGATGATACAGTATTGCTATCCACAACACAGAATGGTATAGAAAATCTAATAACCTCAAGCCAATTGAATAGTGAAAATCACAACTTATATATTAACATAGCAAAAACAACGATAATGCATACAAATAAAACTACTATGGAGAAAGATATATATGTTAACGTGGAAAAATTGGAGGTGGTGGAAAATTTTGAATATCTTGTGTCATTGATTACCAACAATGGTGACACAATGAAAGATGTTAAAATACGAATATCTATTGCTCTTCAAAGACTAAAACAACTGAATAAATTATGGAGTGGGGCAGACAGAACTACAAAAATCAGATTTTTAAGAGCATGCATCTTTCCCATTGCAACATACGCCTGTGAGACATGGACACTTATTAAACAAGCTGAACAGCGCATTAATGCTTTTGAATATAAATGTTATAGACGGGTTCTAAGACTCTCTTGGATAAAGAAAAGAACAAATCCATCAATACTTCAAGAGCTGAATACCGAAGAAGGTTGGCTTTTAAAAACGATAAAGGAAAGAAAATTGAAATAATTTGGTCACTTGAAACGTCATGAAAGTTTGGAGAGAACAATAATGGAGGAGTATATGCCTGGGAAGAGAGGAAGAGGAAGGCCAAAGAGAAAATGGGTGCAGGATGTGGCGGATGATCTCCAGATGGGTGTATCAGACACGGGACATCTTACTTGTGATCGAGAGGTTTTCCGGAAGGTTGTTATGGGAGCGAGGTTCTGCAAAGGACATACTACTGAATGAATAAATGATGTCTTGTGTAATCCATGCCCGTGCTACGACCACTAGTAGTTGCCACTACTGGGGAGTGCACTGAACAGATTTTTGCGTGTGGATTAGCTTTCCCAATTAAACAGTGTCCCTCGCCATCAGGCGAACCCACTCCTACTTCTCATGTACTTGTAATATACGATCCCAGGTCAGGGACAAGAAGTCAACACTTTTGTTCAGATGAACGGTTTAGATGGTGATCTGGTACCTCGGCATCAGAGCACAGGAAGTTTAAGAACGAGCGCTGTTATCCATTCGGCCACGCTGACCCCAGTAGATCTGGATAGCGATGACACAACGATAAAACAGAAAGCTACCAAGGGACCGACAGAAAAAAATGAAAGAAAGAAAGAAAGAAAGAAAGAAAGAAAGAAAGAAAGAAAGAAAGAAAGAAAGAAAGAAAGAAAGGATGCCGCAGGGACACAGAACATTACAAAAACAAAGAAGGAAAGAAAGAAGGAAAGAGAGAAAGAAAGAAAGAAAGAAAGAAAGAAAGAAAGAAAGAAAGAAAGAAAGAAGGAAAGAAAGAAAGGGTGCCACAGGGACACAGAACATTACAAAAACAAAGATTGAAAGAAAGAAGGAAAGAGAGAAAGAAAGAAAGAAAGAAAGAAAGAAAGAAAGAAAGAAAGAAATAAAGAAAGAAAATTACCGGCTTGCACACCTACATTCCAAGCATTCAACGTGTGTGCAGTCACACCTCGATTCACACACAATACTGAATTAACGCCTTCATTCTCTTCACTGAACTACAGACAACTACAGAACGCCGCCAGACACGAATAGAACAAGTACAAGAGAATACATAATCCATGCAAGGATTTGCAAGCCACGAGTCAGGCACTAATCCACTAATTCAGCCATATTAGCAATTTCGCAATTGAATATTATTTTGTAATTGCCTTATTGGGGTCATTTGGTGCGCAAAAATATTGTTCGTTGTATTTCAATAAATAACTTGGCAAGATACGCAAAAAGGCAGATTAAAAACGGTGATACGCACATGCGTACATACACGCAGACGCACAAACATAGGGAGGGAGAGAGAGAGAGAGAGAGAGAGAGAAGGCGAGAGAGAGAGAGAGAGAGAGAGAGAGAGAGAGAGAGAGAGAGAGAGAGAGAGATGGCAAAAATTCGGAGACGGTGCCCAGACAGATAGACAAATAGCTATTTAGACAAACAGTGAGACAGTCAGACAGATAGACAAGCAAACAGATGGGCAGGCAGAAGGAAGACTGACACGGAGACAGATAAATAGAAAGGAAGACAGTTAGTTAGATGGAATGTTGGACAGATAGAAACAGAGACAGACATAGACAGACAGACAGAAAAGTAAAGTTAGGCAATCAGACAGACAGACAGACAGACAGACAGACAGACAGACAGACAGACAGACAGACAGACAGACAGACAGACAGACAGACAGACAGACAGACAGACAGACAGACAGACAGACAGACAGTGTCATTATCATCATGATCTTATGTGGATACCTTGTCTAATTTATTGCTTGTTGATGTTTGTATGACAGTGTGGGTATGGGTGTTTGTGTGGTTGAGTGTGTTAGTGAGTGTTCAAGTGTATTAGTGTGTTTGTTTCAGTGTGTTAATGTGTGTGTGTGTGTGTGTTTTGAGTGTGTTAGTGTGTTTGTTTTAGTCTGTTGGCGTGTGTGTAAATGGGTGTGTCTTTGAGTGTGTTAATGTATTGTTTGAGTGGTTTAATGTGTGTGTGTTAATATGTGTGTGTTTGAGTGTGTTAATGTGTTTGTTTGAGTGCGTTAATGTGTGTGTGTGTGTTTGTGTGTGTTTGCGTGTGTTAATGTGTGTTTTTGAGTGTGTCAGTGTATGTGTATGTATTTGAGTGTGTTAATTTGTGTATGTGTGTGTGTTTGAGTGTATTAGTGTGTTTGTTTGTGTTAGTTTGTGTGCATGCGCGTATTTGTGTGTGTGTTTGTGTGTGTGTTTGTGTGTGTGTTTATGTGTGTGTTTGAGTGTGTGTTTGAGTGTGTTAGTGTATGTGTATCTGTCTGTCCGCCTGTCTGTCTGTTTGTAAATGTATAAAATCCTTATCCAACTTTGGTATTGGTCCTATCACAGAATTTTGTAATGATATATATAATACTGGGTACATCCCCAAGGACTTGAAAACATCCATTTTCATCACACTACCGAAGAAGGCAAGAGCTGTTGATTGTGAGGATTACAGAACTATTAGCTTAATGAGCCACATAAATAAGATACTACTCAAGGTCATACAAGAAAGAATTCAACATAAAATAGATACGGAAGTTGCTGAAGAACAATTTGGGTTCCCCAAAAACAGCGGCACCAGAGAAGCAATTATTTGTTTGAGGATGTTAACTGAAAAATATATAGAAGTTCAGAAAAGTATATATGTTTGCTTCATAGACTACAAGAAAGCTTTTGATAGAGTACAACATGAACGACTAATTACGTGCCTGCAAGATATAGGAGTAGACGGAAAGGACATCAGACTTATTAGTAACTTATACTGGGAACAAGTGGCATCTATTAGATGCGGTAATAACTATTCGTCGCCTATAGAGATAAAAAGAGGAGTACGGCAGGGGTGTGTGCTGTCTCCAAACCACTTCAACCTATACACATAAGGAATTTTTAAACAAGTTGAACTGCCTGGACTTAATATCAATGGAAGAATCATAAACAATCTTAGGTATGCTGACGATACCGTGTTACTAGCAGAAAGCGAGCAAGAGTTACATGACTTAGTGGAACACGTAAACAGGCACAGTGCAGAATGTGGCTTAGATATTAACATCCAAATAAACGAAAACTATGGTAATTAGCAATGGAAAGGAAAGGTCGTCAATGAACATCACAGTAAACGGGCACATACTAGAACAAGTAACAAGTTTCTCTTATCTTGGACATATAGTAACAGATGATGGCAGAAGTGAAATAGACAATCAAAAAAGAGAATAGGAATAGCCAAAAATGCTTTCCGTGGCATGAAATTCGTATTAACATCTAGAGAGATTAACAACGCATTAAAAATAAGAATTGTCAAATGTTACGTATATTCAACGCTACTGTACAGCGCAGAAGCCTGGGCAGTGAACAAGCAACAATAAAGTCGAATAGATGTCCTGGAGATGTGGATATACAGACGAATATGTCGTATTTCATGGAAACAGAAACAATCAAATACAGAGGTTATAGAAAAACTGGGAATGAAGAGAGAGTTGATGAAAGAAATAGAGAGAAGGCAAGCAAAATATTTCGGCCACGTTAAAAGTCATGATACGCTTATAAAACATACTGGAGGGCAAGGTTGAGGGCAAACGAGAAAGAAGTAGACAACGATACAAGTGAGAGGATAACATCAAGAGATGGACGAATGTCAGCCTAACAGAATGCACAGTCAGGGTGAGAGACCTACATTGTTGGAGATCAATTGCAGTCAACCTTCATTGTGGAGACGGCACTTGAATGATTGATTGAAATGTATAAGTCCTTCCATATCTGCAGCCTTATCTGTATCAATCCTCTAGTGCAGTGGTTCTCAACTGGTGGGGAATTTCCCCTCCCCTCCACCCTAGGGGGGAATTTTAGGGTTTTCGGGGGGGGGGGGGGGAAATTAAGATTATTTCAAGATCGCGTTAATACAAGAACCTATTACTTGATATTGTTTTTCCCTCCATACTCTACGGTTATGTACTTCTCACCCTTCTGAAATTCATTTTATAGCGTAAGTAGATCCGCAAATCACTTTTTATGCAGTATTTCAAGATCGCGTTAATACAAGAACCTATTACTTGATATTGTTTTTCCCTCCATACTCTACGGTTATGTACTTCTCACCCTTCTGAAATTCATTTTATAGCGTAAGTAGATCCGCAAATCACTTTTTATGCAGACGTCTAGACTTGTTCTAGTATTGTTATTACATTTAGCTTCCATTTTTACGTATAATGTGTATGGGCAGGGTGGGAAGATTTATAGGGAGGAAATACGAAAGAGGGGGGGGGATGACGTTCTAAAAATATGGTGAAGGGGTGCACGGACCAAAAAAGGTTGAGAACCACTGCTCTAGTGAGTTTGCCTGTATGGCCAGCCCCTTACTCTAATCTCGAAGCCCTTAGAGCTCTGATACTAACAGCTGATCTCAGCAACAAAGGCACATAAACAGAACTATACACAAAACCAAAGGCCCTCGTCGCTTCGACAAAAAATAATCTCCCTCCTACATTTGTAATTACCGCTGACCTTCTGTGGGGGTCAGACGGTGTTCTGTCCTTTTTTTTAATACTCCCTCCGCAATTTGATGCGGTTGTTATGGGCAACAAAGGGTCAAAAACCTGCACCACAGCTAGGGACCTGCAATGGACGTAGCATCTTTGCAGTCAATGCACTTTCAGCATGAATGACAGGGAGGACAGTTGTATGGGGTGAGGGGAGGAGGGGGATTGGCAAGCGGATGTGGGAGATAATGAGTAGGTGACCTCGGCGATTAGCGTGTGCGGTATGTGAGTTTATTAGACACATTATTGGGGATTTAATACGTGAGTTGTTGTTTGACACAGGGTGGGCAGACAGCACGCGGGCTGGAATATAGACAGGCACACGTAGACACGCAAATTATAACAAGCAACTGTTAGACGGTTAGACAAACAACTGGAGACAACCTGACACAAAGATTTGACAGACAGAGCGACAGATAGATTTGCAACCGTATAAAACAACAACCAGCAATTCAAACAACCAACCAAAGAATCAAACTACCAAACAACCTTCCAACTATCTAGTCAAATAACCATTTAATAAGTCATTTAAACAACCAACTAATCAGTCTTGATGTGAAATTTAACAATTATACCTCAGCTGTCTAGGCTTGATGTGAAAGTAAACGATTATACATCAGCTGTCTAGGCTTGATGTGAAAGTAAACAATTATACCTCAGCTGTCTAGGCTTGATGTGAAAGTAAACGATTATACATCAGCTGTCTAGGCTTGATGAGAAAGTAAACAATTATACCTCAGCTGTCTAGGCTTGATGGAAAGTAAACAATTATACATCAGCTGTCTAGGCTTGATGTGAAAGTAAACAATTATACATCAGCTGTCTAGGCTTGATGTGAAAGTAAACAATTATACATCAGCTGTCTAGGCTTGATGTGAAAGTAAACAATTATACATCAGCTGTCTAGGCTTGATGTGAAAGTAAACAATTATACATCAGCTGTCTAGGCTTGATGTGAAAGTAAACAATTATACATCAGCTGTCTAGGCTTGATGTGAAAGTAAACAATTATACATCAGCTGTCTAGGCTTGATGTGAAAGTAAACAATTATACATCAGCTGTCTAGGCTTGATGTGAAAGTAAACAATTATACCTCAGCTGTCTAGGCTTGATGTGAAAGTAAACAATTATACCTCAGCTGTCTAGACTTGATGTGAAAGTAAACAATTATACCTCAGCTGTCTAGACTTGATGTGAAAGTAAACAATTATACCTCAGTTGTCTAGACTTGATGTGAAAATAAACACATATACATAATCTGTCTAGACTTGATGTGAAAATAAACACATATACATCATCTGTCTAGACTTGATGTGAAAATAAACACATATACATCAGCTGTCTAGACTTGATGTGAAAATAAACACATATACATCATCTGTCTAGACTTGATGTGAAAATAAACACATACACATTAGCCTCTAGGCTTGATGAGAAAATAAACACATATACAACAGTTGTCTAGACTTGATGTGAAAATAAACACATATACATCAGTTGTCTAGACTTGATGTGAAAATAAACACATATACATCATCTGTCTAGACTTGATGTGAAAATAAACACATACACATTAGCCTCTAGACTTGATGAGAAAATAAACACATATACATCAGTTGTCTAGATTTGATGTGAAAGTAAACAATTATACTTCAGCTGCCTAGACTGAATGTGAAAATAAATACGTATACAGATATATGTGTTTATTTTCACATCAAGTCAAGACAGTCGCGGTATATGTGTTCATTTTCACACAAAGCCTAGACAGCTGAGATACGTGTGTTTATTTTCACATCAAAGCTAGGCAGCTGAGAAACTTGTATTTATTTATTTTCACATCAAGTCTAGACGAACGACGAACTTTATTTTCAAAGGGGCGCAAATTGGGCAAGCAGGCCCGTCTTACATTCCGCCCTTCCAATTTATCTTTCGTACATCAATTATTTGTTATATTCACTTAGCTAATTTATGCTAGCCCACTGTCATATATAGACTGTGTGGCTGGGGTATCTGTATTTAAGATCACATATAGTTTGCGGCTGCGATATGTATGTTTAAGATCACATATTTTGCTGCTGGGATATGTGTGTTTAAGATCACATATAGTATGCTGCTGGGATATGTGTGTTTAAGATCACATATAGCATGCAGCTGGGAAATGTGTGTTTAAGATCACATAAAGTATGCGGGTGCGTTGGTGCATTGATTAACGCTGAAAATGGCACAGATCCTGTCGAACAACGGTTCGGTACCCGCTCTCCTAGTCCGCAACGGGATGCTAACGCTGGTCATCAATTCCATCGTGCACGCATGCCTACAAAAATGAGATGTTCCCAATATGTGACTTCCATCCTTCATGTGCCATGCCGGTGTGTGTGGGTGGTCATGCTTCGCCATCTCACTCGATCACCAGAGTCGTAAATCAGTTTCATTGTTCTTGTCTCGACTATGCCACGTGGTCAAGTCATCCAGGTATTTACTTCTCTGTCTTCCCCTTGTTCTCTTCCCCTCGATCTTGCCAGTTGTCACCAAGTTCTCTAATTTATTTCTTCTCATAACATGTCCAAAAACGTTTGACTGTCTACGTCTAATTTCTCTTAACAGTTTACGATTTTGAGGACCGACTGGCCGACTGGCTAGAATGTTGGATTCTCTTTCGATAGACCCAGGTTAGAATCCTCGGTAAGGTATGAAGTTTTTTTTCTGTCGGAGGCAAAAAGAAAACTCTAACCTGCACAGTTCACTGCACTAGCCAGGCGGTATTAATCCCTCAGGCTCAAGACCCCCCCCCCCCCCCCTCACCCGCTCCACACCGCAAGGTAATATATTGGCAGTAAATGACAGTTCACAATTTACGATTTTCATCTGTTTCTTGTAGGACTTGGTCGTTGGTTTTTCTGTCTGTCCACGGTATTGTTTGAATGTTCCTCGGAAACCACATTTCCACAACCATCAGATGTTTGATTGCTCATTGTCCATGCTTCACATCCGTACAAAAGTACAGGTTCTATATAGTAACTCAATGCTCTTTTTCTCGTAGAAATTGACATATTTTTGTTGGCCAGTATGTTTTTCATCTTGCAAAAGGCTACCTTCGCCACGGCGGTTCTTGTTCTAATTTCTTCAAGACATCTCCCATCAGCTGTTACGACTGTTCCGAGATAATTGTACCGATTGACTTGTTTAAGAATATTCCCTTATACCTGTATATTACATTATGGTATTTCGTTCTTCCTAGTGACGACCATAATCTGTGTCTTCTTACAATTTTGTTGACTGTGTGCAACAACGGCATCTATCAAATGTTGCAGATCCTGCTCATTGTCTGCAATCAATACTGTATCATCTGCATATCTACTGATTTTGATGTTTCTTTCTTCAGTGATGATTCCTTTCATATCTTGTACATTTCTGAAATTACTTTCACTGTACAGGGAAAACATCTGGAGACATTACACATCCCTGTCTCACACCTCTCTTAATAGGCTGATATTGACCTACACCATTATCAATTCTGATGGCAGCTTGTTGTTTCCAATACATGTTTTATACAAGACTAAGGTCTTTTCCATCAATTTGTAGATCTTCAAGCGTCCTTATCATGTCGACGTGTTTCACTTTTTCGAAAGCCGTTGTGTAGTCAATAAAGCAAGATTTGTATTTGTATTTACTTCTATAGAACGTTCAATTATTGTTCTCATCATGTACACAGCATTCACTGTACCCTTGCCTTCTACAAACCCACATTGTTCTTCCCCTATTTCAGGTTCTATTTTCTTCATAACTCTTTGCATGATAATTCTTAGCAAAATCTTCGTGATGTGACTCATTATACTAATTGTTCTATGCTGATCACATACCAAGGCTCCTGATTTCTTTGGGATTGCAATAAATACAGAATTACATAATTCACAGCGAACGAAAGAAGAAGAAGACATCATTCATGAGGGATATCTCCAGTGTTATATATGTGACATATCCACAGCATGTTACTTAAACATGGCGTGAAATGCTATCAAAGGACAGTCCAGACAGCCGATGCAGATAAGTTTATCACGCATAGCCTAGGTGTTTAATTACTTGCATGTCCTTTAATTTTAATTAACACTAATTAGAAGCAATGAGATGTGGTTCCAGAGACGAAAATTGCGAATTCCTTGGACTGCCAGAGTAACTAACAACGATTGCCTGAAACAGGCTAATGAAACTAGAACACTATATACAACAATAAGAAAGAGACAAACAGCTTTCTTTGGTCACGTGATGAGAAGAGAGGCATTGAAGAATATCGTGACAAATGGAAAGATTGAGGGGAAGAGAGGTAGAGACAGACCAAAGGAAATGATGCTGGATGGATTGAGATGGTGGCATGGAAGAATATCAGCAGCAGAGTTGATCCAGAAAACCAAAGACCGAGATCTGTGGAGAGCCTTGAACGACTACACCAGCTGGCAGGGCGCTTGATGATGATGATGATTATGCATGCCCTTTACAAGCCAATCAACACCAACATTTTTTTTTTGGCCTTCTTATGATTTACTAAGCAATTTTGTGGTCTGTATTTTTTTGTTTATTGTTTTCTGAATTACCGACGCCCATACCATCATAATCAACGCAAGGCGATCTGTTTTCAAATCATCTGAGGCGGAATTCGAGTCCTACTCTGCGTGTCAGTTTAATTTTGTAACGTGATTACTGCGACTAAGCCACAACACGCATATGATCTAAAACCGAGGCCAACATGTTGGTTTGTGAAAAGTCCTCATCCTCCAGAAAATACCATCCAATATTCCGAGGAAGGTAACTGATAACCTAACTTCATATCGTATGAATTGGTATATACAACGTCTGTATACTTCACAACTCTTGCCAATTGTTGATGATGATTGCCAACAAACTGTAGGTATTTACAACGTCTGTGTACAGAGTGTATTGTTAATGATTGTGCAGCGTTTGAAAATATTGCGGGTCCAAGTTTTGTATTTACCTACTATGTTGCATGAACTTTACAGAGGGTGAATACAAAACTTGAACCGGCAATATTTTCAAACACTGCACAGTCATTAAAAATACACTCTATATTTCACAACTATTGGCAATTGTTGCTGATTATCTCCAACAAACTGTAGGTATATACAACACCTTTATACTTCACACCCCTTGTCAATTGTTGCTAGTGATCTCCAACAAACTGCAGTTATATACAACGTCTGCGTACTTCACACCTCTTGACAATTGTTGCCTATGATCTCCAACAAACTGCAGATATATACAGCGTCTGCATACTTTACACCTCTTGGCAATTGTTGCCTATGATCTCCAACAAACTGCAGTCTATAATATAAAATTCCCTCAACTTTTAAAATCATGAGCAGCTCTGACAGCTGGCCCGTGCGGCAATCTCTGATTTATCACCTCTGAATCAAGAACGCCCCTGAAAACGAGGCTGGCGCTGAAATGTGGGAATAAACAAAGGAATTCCCGAAAACAAATAATGCGGGAAGGCGCGTAAAGTTGGCCATTTATCCCACAAGAATATGGTTTGTGTCATCGGCGGGAGAACATTTGTAGACTCCATAAGTCATTAGCTGCTGTTATAGGCAAATATTTTGAAGCGATAACGGGAATATACTCTTCTTGTTTGTTTTTCTTCTTTTCTTCTGTGTTTTGTGCGATTTCAATTTCGTTGTCAAAAATAAAATTTAAAAAAAACGTTCCGATGTTTTGACGGTTATTAGAGATTTATTTTCGAGGAGCGTTTGGACGAGTGGGTTCAACGTATAGTTCCAATTCGAGAGACTCGGGTTCGGATCCTTGAAAATGTGATGAATATTTTTCTGTCTGGGGAATAACAAAAACACCAACCTGCACAGTTCGCGGCGACTGCACTAGCCTTTAATTGCCTAGGTTCAAACCTCCTGTCAAATAACCCCAAGGTAATATTGGCAGTAATGACCGTTTAACAGATATCACTTTTTCATTGGTTTCTCTTTATCTCTTTCAATTCTTTAAGATTTTACTGCGGATATCTAAATGATCAATAACCACAATGTAAAATCTTGAGTGGACCACTTCCATAGAGACATCCATCCATCCATGATGTGCCATGCCGATAAGCGTGGGCTGTCATGTTTTGCCATTTCATACGATCACCAGAATCGTGGATCAGCTCCGTATTCCTGCCACGACCATGCCACGCAGCCAACCATCCAGGTATTTACTTCTCGGTCTTCCCCTTGGTCTCTTACTGTCGACCTTGCCAGTTGTCACCAAGTTCTCCAAGTCATTTCTTCTCATAACATGCCAAAAATTTTGACTGTCTACGTCTAATGACTCTAATCAGTTTACGATCTTCATTTGTTTCTTGAAGGACTTGTTCATTGGTTTTTCTGTCTGTCCATGGTGTTCTTTGCATTTTCCTCAGACACCACATTTCCACAGCTATCAGCTATTTTTCAGCTTGACTGTTCATTGTCCACGCTTCACATCCATACAAAAGTACAGGTTCTATGTAGCACTTCAACACTCTTTTTCTCGTTTCAATTGATATCGTTCTATTGGTAAGTATGTTTTTCATCTTGCAAAAGGCTACCTTGGCAATGGCAATACTTGTTCTAATCTCTTCAAGGCATCTCCCATCAGATGTTATGACTGTGCCGAGATAACAGTATCGATTCACTTGTTTAAGAATATGCCAATTTACTCGTATATCACGTTGTGGTATTTCCTTCTTCCCGGTGACGACCATAATCTGTGTCTTCTTAATATTCAGTTCTAAAACATGTACTGCGATGTATGTTAACCACTTACTAAATTAAGGGCTATATGCCCAGGAGGAGAGGAAGGGGAAGGCTAAAGAGAAGATGGGTGCAGGATGTGGCGGATGATCTCCAGATGGGTGTATCGGACGCTGGACATCTTGCTTATGATCGAGCAGTGTTCCGCACGATTGTTATGGGAGCGAGGTTCTGCAAAGAACATGCTAATGAATGAATGAATGAATGAATGAATGAATGAATGAATGAACGAATGAATGAATGAATAAATGAATGAATGAATGAATGTTAAACGAAACAGCCAGATTTCTTTTACATTCTCTGTACGCTACTAAATACTTTCTTGCGCCGATTGTTCTAAAACGGTATGAGCGTTGGTCGTTCAGAAAGCAATGGCAAACTACTGAACGTAAAGTAAATCACAGACAGCCACACAATGCCGGGGATGACTGCCGTAAAGAGACGTGCAGCTAACTCTGACTAAGGTGGTCCTGTCTGCCAAGAGTTAAAGTTATTTGCGTATCCCGTACAGAGCGTCGCAGTCAACCCCAGCATATATTGTCTGTTTGTGATTTATTGGCAAGTTTACGTTCAGTAATTCGCTTTCTGAACGCCCGACACTCATACAATTGTATGAAAATCAACGCAAGACGGTCTGCTTCTAAATAACCAGCAGCTGTGTTTCGAACGCGGTATGCGTTATTACGAATTGAGTCCTTAAACCCTTAGCCACAGCGCCGTCACAGTGGCAATGAAATTTTGTTTTTAACCTCAGCAAGGCAAAAATAATGAACACTGAGACAATTACATGCCAACCAAAGATCACAATCAAAAAAGAAGAAAATGAAAATCTCACAAACTTTGAATATCTTCGCTCCGCAATCATCAACAATGGGGAACCTGTTCTAAAGAAACCATACACAAGCTGGCAATAGCACCGCAGAGGTCAGTTAGTGTTCAGAACCATGGGACACCACCAGCAAACACATTAAAGTGAACTAAAAAAGACTGTTAGATTCATTCAAAAGACAACATTGCAGTTATAAACATATTTCAGGCGAACGAAAGAAGAAAAAAAAATAATTAAAGTAAAATAGTTGAGAACATGCATCTTTCCTGTGACAAGGTATGGATGCCAGTCATGGAGAATTTTATAATCAGAACAGAATAATATAAACAGAAGAAAAATTGTATCAATTGGGGAACCGGGTCAGCGTGGCCGAATAGAAAAGAACGCGTGTTCTTAAACATCCGGTGTTCTGATGCCGAAGTAAGTGTTCAACCCCTATCCCGGACAGTTGGTTTAAAATGTTAACCTATCGTCCTTGACTTGGGGACGTAAATTACACAAGTACCTCTGAATTCGGAGTGGGTTCGCCTGATGGCGAGGGATATTGGTATAGGGAAAGCTAATCCACACGCAAAATTCAGACCAGCACTAGTAGAAGTAGTGTGTATAGACTAGCTTGAGTTACTCTTTGGAGCCACTATCACAGTTCATAAATAAACAAACATGTGTTGTTTGGCGCTCATAGAAGTAAGGGACAGAATTAGAGGGCGCACTAGTCAACATTAAAAATTGTAACCTATGGCAACCGACCGGGATTTACCCCCAAGTATCTGATTGGTCATGGGTCAAAGTACACTTGTTACTGTGGCGAGGCTCTGTCGTTACTTGGAGGTGACAGTTTCGAATTCCGGTCGGTAACTATGGTTTTCAATCTTTATATTGTCTACTGCGTCCTCTTATTTCTAATTCTTTCCCCTACTTCTATGAACGCCAAGCAATACATGTGTATTTATTTAAGAAAACTGGTAGTTGAGCTCAAATGTTACTAGAAACTACAATATTGTGGACATATTAAACGCATTGTGGCTTGGAAAGAAAATTATGAAAGACATGGTTCATGGAAGAAAAAGCGGGGATCGACGAGCACGAAGATGGAGCACAGAGATTGGGACATGAGGGTGAATGAGAAGAAGGAAATGGCCAGAGATCGAGAGGCTTTTCAGCGCGCCGCGATGAGAGCGACGGTCTACAAGGGGCCTGCTGTAAGATGATAACTAAGACCAAATGTGAAAAGTGTGATAACAGATCATGCGTTGAAGGGACGCTCAGGGAGTTGCTAATTAGACTTAAAATTGATAGTCAGTTAATCAACTCTATGGGATGCATCCATGCAGCGGGGATCAATACTGTTGTAGATGCCACTGTATCGCTCTGCTGGCTCCACGCTGTCACTCTATATTTAACTGTTTGTATACATTCGGCTCGAGCCGTTTTCTTATTTGGTACCTTTCACAGTTGAACTTCTGCGCCGCCTTCCTGGCAACGAAGAATGTGGAATGGCCTTGTAACGGGCCATACCTAAACCTTTTCTGCTTACATTTTAATGTTTGCTTGCTTGTTTGTGTTCGCTGGCTGTGAACTCCAGCATGAAGTCCTGTATGTCGGATGAAGACATCCTGTTGTCCAACATCAGTGTGATGTCATACCGGACTGAGGTTTGCGTGAGTATCCGTTGTCCCATGTCTGACTTATTGGTGTGCAGACTGATGGTGCCTCGCCGTGCAGGCAGATACTCTCCGACTTTCTGAGGAATCAACGATCTTACTGACTTTAGCCAGGACCCCAAAGGGACTTCTTGCCCAGGACGCTCGGCGAGGACGCGTCAATAGGTCTTGGCCAGTATAGAACCCAGCCCTGGTGCCTTGGAAACACCTCTGCGTCCCATTTTAATGTTATTTAATGTTCTGATTTCATGTTTTCCTTTAGATCTGTTTGTGTTGTTCCCGAGGACGATTATTATAACGTTCATTCGCTGTGGCGTACATAACTTAGTTTAGTTTTATTATTTTTGTTTTGTTTTATATCAGCATTGGTGTTTGTCCCCTTCGATTTACGTTTGCCGGATTGGAATACGTTGTATGTATGTACACCACATCTGTGTTTATTATCTCTCACTGTTTCGTCACAGGCTCTGTGGTGAAGGCGCTACGGACGCAATTCTTAATCCCGCATACCCCTTTTGAAACACAGGTGTGGGCGATTTGGCGCCAGACTGTCTTGCGTTGGATTTCATACAGCGATTTAAGTGCCGATGGTTCAGAAAGCAAACTGCTGAACGTAAACATGCCAAGAAATCACAAACAGCCAAAAGACATGCTGGGGTTGAGTGAGACGTCCTGTAAATGATCTGCAACTAACTAACACTCTCTCGCAGGAGTCACGCATACCTAAATGTGTTTATTTTCTATCACTATCCCCTGCTGCAGTCGTTGCTTCACCTGTCTATTGCTAATGACGCAACTTCCGCTGTGCGGTGTCAACACACACATGCATGTGGGGGAGTTACGATCACCTTGTAGGGTGTGGGGACCACCTTGCACTTATCAGTGTGAGCGCTGACATTATCGTGACAAAAGTGGCATTTGTCGCAAAACCACGCCAACTAATTTTACCGGGTCACGTGCAAGACTTCAGTCACACTTCCCCGTAGTGCACTGTGGATATATAACCTCCCGGGACCTAAACTGAAGCGGTAGAGGGGGGAAGAGAGCTGCTCACCCTATCTCATAATGCTGAGGCCTCGAAGATGTGAAATGGGAATATTTTAGAATTCAACGACTGTATCTACAATACGAATATATTAACTTTCAAAACAATGTTTTCCCGTAGTGAATTTGAATAACTAGGACACAAACAATAGATTGCACGATGTATTGCCTGGCATATTTCACTGCATCTCGTCAGGTACATACTGCAGAAATCACACAACTTACGTGAATTAACTAAATAAATCCTTCATGTTGAAATATACACATATTCGCACAGTAATGTCACTTATCTACCACGGTAATTTTAAGCTGACTAACATGTCTTTCTGTTTACACAATTCTGGCTTGCGTTGATAGATCATAATTGCTTCTGCAAATTTTAACAAGCGAGTATTTTTGTGTGTTAAACAACACGCGAAATGCAGTGTCTCTGTCAACCACATGGCCGCTTTCGATAATGTGCCTACCAATTGAAGACGCCGGGAGCTTCCGGTGTGTCGGCCCCACGAGGCTAGCATCTCCTGTGTGTTGTATCTTGTTGACCCCTTGAGGTATGTGTTCTGACACTCGTTTGTTAAGCTGTCTCTCTGTTCTACCAATATAGAAGGCCTGGCATCCACATGTGAATTGGTAAATACAATTGTTTGTGACGTACAGAGGAACAGGCTCTTTGACTGCTGGTGTAGGAATCGGTACGGTTTTATATCTAATGACTGGAGTTGCAGCACAGAATGTTCGGCCTACTACTGTAGTAAGCCGGTCTTGTAGACGTTGCATTACGTCATCCCCTCGAAAGGTTAGCTGGGTGAATACCTTGTGTTTAGGGACTGTAGTTACGTCTGGTTTAGGTTTGGGCTGTTGGCAGTGGCGCTTTATAAATCCCGTTTAGTACCCATTCAGGTTTAAGACGTTCTTCAGAGTTTCAAATTTCTCTGTCAGTGTGTCCTGGGTGCATATCTTTCTAGCACGGTCAAACAGGGTCTGTACTAAGCCCCGTTTGTACTGGACAGGTGTGAAGCTCTGAAAATTTAGGTATTGGCCAGTCCATGTTCCTTTGCGATACACCGATCTTTGAATTGTGCCGTCTGCTCTACGTCTCATTAGAGTATCTAGGAACGGTAACGCTTCGTTGTGTTCGTGTTCCATAGATAGAGAGATGTTTTTATGCGTCTTGTTCATTTTGGCCTGGAACGATGTTGCTTGTAGCTCGTCTGTGGTGATAATTAGTATATCGTCCATATAACGACGGTAAAAGGCCAAGTTGTTGATGTCTGAGGATCTCTTTTCTTCTAAATGTGCCATGAATATATTAACTTTATTTTTGCGCCCACTCGCTTTGAACTCAAGCGTAGTCAATACTCGTGCTTCTATGCACTGGATTGATTTTTGCGCATGGATTAGGTTTCCTTATTACCAGTGTCCCTCGGCTTCAGACGAACCCACTCCGCCTGCAGAGGTACTTGTAATTACCGTCCCCAAGTCAAGGACGAGAAGTCAAAATATTAGTCCACTTGACCGGTGTAAGGGTTGAACCCGCTACCTCGGCATCAACACACCGGATGTTTAAGAACGAGCTCTCTTATCCATTCGGCCGAACTGACCTGCTAGTATGTTAATTTGACTAGATGATATCATAACGCCGGAAGTCCTGGAAATATTGTCAAAGCTGGCGTACAGTAAAGTAGAGTATAGTGAAGTAAAGTAGCGTAGGGTAGAGTATAGTGAAGTAAAGTAGCGTAGGCTAGAGTAAAGTGAAGTAAAGTAGCGCAAGGTAGAGTAAAGTGAAGTAAAGTAGCGCAAGGTAGAGTAAAGTGAAGTAAAGTAGCGTAGGGTAGAGTATAGTGAAGTAAAGTAGCGTAGGGTAGAGTATAGTGAAGTAAAGTAGCAAAGGGTAGAGTATAGTTAAGTAAAGTAGCGTAGGGTAGAGTATAGTGAAGTAAAGTAGCGCAAGGTAGAGTAAAGTGAAGTAAAGTAGCGCAAGGTAGAGTAAAGTGAAGTAAAGTAGCGTAGGGTAGAGTATAGTGAAGTAAAGTAGCGTAGGGTAGAGTATAGTGAAGTAAAGTAGCAAAGGGTAGAGTATAGTTAAGTAAAGTAGCGTAGGGTAGAGTATAGTGAAGTAAAGTAGCGTAGGGTAGAGTATAGTGAAGTAAAGTAGCGTAGGGTAGAGAATAGTGAAGTAAAGTAGCGTAGGGTAGAGTATAGTGAAGTAAAGTAGCGTAGGGTAGAGTATAGTGAAGTAAAGTAGTGTAGGGTAGAGTAAAGTGAAGTAAAGTAGATTAGGGTAAAGTAAAGTAAAGTAAAGTAAAGTAAAGTAAAGTAAAGCAGAGCAGAGCGTAGAGTAGAGTAGAGTAGAGTAGAGTAGAGTAGAGTAGAGTAGAGTAGAGTAGAGTAGAGTAGAGTAGAGTAGAGTAGAGTAGAGAGGGATGGGAGGGGGTGGAGTAGAGTAGAGTAGAGTAGAGTAGAGTAGAGTAGAGTAGAGTAGAGTGGAGTAGAGTAGAGTAGAGCAGTGCAGTGCAGTGCAGTGAAGTGAAGTGAAGTGAAGTCAAGTACAGTAAAGTGAACGAAAGTAAAGCGATGTAAAGTACAAGATGCTCTCTGGCAAAGATGTGACTGTTGAGTTCCCTAAAATTGTACTGAAGGGATGAGAATGTAATATTAATAAAGTGACTAAACTAAATTCTTGACAGAGAAATACAGTGGTAAACTTTGGTAAAGAATATCCAGAGATAAAGGAACATGTCCGTTTGTTTACACGCTGAGGATGCTGGACAGAAGATCGTTGAAGAATCCTTACAACCGACCCCCAATACCGAGACGGCGAGTGGGTTATGATAATTAGCAGTAACGAAAACGACCCCGGACACAAACAAAAAAGATCGACTGTGACCGGATGTGAACCTGAGAGATAGAAAAGGACATGCGCAGAACGATGCAGGATGGTTTTGTATAACGTTATGCCCAGTTTCATATGACAGCTGCCGAAGCTCACGGGCCTTGATAGTGAGTGGCCAGGGGTCAACTTTCCAGCCTTGGCACTTAATGATTGATGTGAATGAAACAAACGAGAGCGCACCAGAGATTAGAGAAAGAGAGAAGCAGCGGGGTAATTGCATGCAGTGGGGTTTTTGTTGCCTTCACATGGACAATGAGAAGGACACGGAAGTTCGCCTCATTCACAGGGGGGCCTGTGAACACAAACAATGCTGTTGTCTGATCACGTTTCCTCATGCGGATATTGCAGGGCCAAGCGGGTCTCTATAGAGAACACCATTCAGCCACGGATAAACAGTTAATTCTACTGCTGATGCTACTGCTACTGCTGTAACTACTACTACTACTACTACTACTACTACTACTACTACTACTACTACTACTACTACTACTACTACTACTACTACTACTGCTGCTGCTGCTGCTGCTACTACTACTACTACTACTACTACTACTACTACTACTACTACTACTACTACTACTACTACTACTACTACTACTACTACTGCTGCTGCTGCTGCTGCTGAGGGCACCAACACAACACATATGGTTTAAAAGACAAAAATGGGAATATGATAAATACCAATGAGGAAATGTGCAACACATGGAAAGAATATTTTATTGAATTACTAAATTGAGAAGCTCCAAGTAACACTTTCCCACAGGAAGAGGTTTTAACGTGTGAACCACAAATTGAAGAACCTGCATTTGAAGAAAGCCTGTATGTAATCACACGACTTAAAAACAATAAGCAACTGGGGCTGATGGAATTGCTGCTGAATTTATAAAGGCGGGTGGCCAGGCATTACATCTAAAGCTATACGAATTACTAATAAAAATCTGGAGGACTGAAGAATTACCCCATGACTGGAAAGAGTCATTATTGATACCTATCTTTAAGAAAGGAGACAAGTTCCAGTGTGAAAATTATAGAGAAATATCACTACTATCCATAAGCTATAAGATACTATCCGCAGTACTACAAAATAGACTAAAACCATATTCAGAATACATATTAGGTGACTACCAGGCGGGTTTTAGACAAAACAGATCAACAATAAATCAGATATTTATCTTACGACAAATAGCCGACAAATATTGGGTATATATGTAACAAGCTATGGGGAGGGTCCCAAATAGTCCCGTCACAATATTTCAAACTTATTCTTTTGCCCTGGCTGGGGATAGGTCTTTGCTGCCAACCCTCATCCGTTCCCCGGACTTACTGTCACTCTCTCTTTCGACCTCAGGGTCTACTTCCTGCAGTGTATTTCTGGCTGACACAAACGTAACATGACGATCGTCTCAGTCACTATAATTAAAATTTAATACCGTAATAAAGACAACACAGAAGAACACCAAGACAGATAAACCTATAAAAATCTAGAAAAACAAAAACTGATGAGATAACTCTAGTCCAGATATGAAGCAAGAAAACTCTGAACCTAATAGACCACAGATCTCTATCTTGTCCTGTTAGTTCACAACTGCCTCACCGGGCAAAGTTTCCAGACTCTCTATCCAGCGTCGGTTGTTCGAACAACAGCTTCCCGGTTTCCGAGCCCAACACGATATAGTCACTCATCTGGTCTGGGAAAGTGTCATGGGCTCACTTGGCCCAATTTAGTTTTCAGGTTTCCGAGGCCAACACGATATAGTCACTCATCTGGTCTGGGAAAATACCATGGGATCACTTGGCACAATTTAGGTTGGGAACTAAAGTCCCGAGACCAGATTGTGTATAGGGAATGAATCAGAGTCTTTCGCTGTCCCGGACAAAGATGGGAATTGGCGTAGGTCCAAACAGAATCATCAGCAAACACTCGACCTTAAGTCGATGAGAAGACTTGAGTTGTGGTTTGGTCACTCATTTAATTCCTGTAATGCTTCTCCCTTAAAATTAGAAACATTATACCTGGTATGTCCACTGACTTGCCCTGGCTTCATCAGGTGCTTATAACTTTAGGCATAGAAGTTCTGTCGAGACCTTCAGCTCACTTTACGGTCAAAAGAAGGACCCTGTAGATGACAAAGATAAGTGACCGACTATGCTGACTCAATTACCACAATCCTGAGGACCAATAGGGCCTCAGCTAATACATTTTCCAAACCTGGTTCTTACCAAAGAGTATATAAGAGGCCCGATTGACTGGGCCTGACATGTCAGGTAGCCCCTGGATTGGCTACGTCTGGCTTGAGTAGACCTCCAACTTGTAGACGTCCTGTCGGCTACCCTATGCACCCTTTTGCATACAAGACTCACTCTCCACACTCATACCCTGCCTTTATTATTAGTGGGCACATTCGTTTCCCGGCTTCTCTCTCCCTTGCAAACCATGCCTTTCTCACGACAAAGCTCTTGTGGTGTGGTGTGAGTAATCTAAGAAGAGTTGTTCCCCATTCCTAGCAAGAATAGGAAAGAAGATACTACCCCGTCCGGCCGCTGCTCTCTTCTGAGCAGTCGCCGCAATGTACCGGCAGTGCCTAAAATAACCCATAGATTCAGATGAGTTCAGGTTCTTTCAATGAGATAGAGAAGTTCATTATCTTCCCGACATCATCCTATCGACTAAAAGACGAAAGAGATAGCATTGTGGATAGCCTCTTCCGGCTCAAGAAGATAGATCATAGATTGTTGGACTCCATCCCCAAGGAGCCCTTCCCTCCTTCCGGCATACCG
Source organism: Cepaea hortensis (assembly GCA_963921405.1). Classification (NCBI taxonomy): domain Eukaryota; kingdom Metazoa; phylum Mollusca; class Gastropoda; order Stylommatophora; family Helicidae; genus Cepaea; species Cepaea hortensis. Next base: position 94,962,619 of record OY992889.1, on the reverse strand, counting down.
TAGCCATCCAATGATTATATTCTACAGAAAGATGACAGTATGCCCAGTTCAGGCCGTAGAAGGAAAGATAGCACTCGTCTATCGGCTGCCAAGAACCAGTGATATCATTTGGGAAATATTTATTGTTCAGATTTGTTCCCTTGCTATGCTAAGATCAAGACGCTTAGCCAGATTGGCTAACGGTCACCCCCTCCCAATATGGCAAGACTGCCGATTCGCCCATTCATCTCAGTAGTTAAGACAATAGAGATTTATAAGTGCAGAACTAATTACAACCTAGAATTAATTACCTTTTATACCCCAGCAGTATTCTGCATGTAAAATGTCCCAATCTTCAACTTGACATCTTGACATTATGCAGTGGGTAACGGTAAGTTTAGAAACGGACATGAATTGCCCAAGAAGCCGCACCAGTGCGCATTTGGCGCAAGGCGCTCCATCGGGTCTACCCGAAAGGAAAGACATATACCTAATGGCTCCATGAAAAGATCGTGTTGTGAAAGTAACCCAAAGAACTATCTTCCATGGTGATTGAGCGAACAAGAGAACTGAGAGCTCCCGAAAGCTGTTTCCCCCTGTTTACCCAAAAATAAAAGAAGGCCTGAGGACATGAGCCATTGGCGTTTCGCCACAGTATAAATGAGATCTCCATAACATTTTTTTGGATTTTAAAAAGGCTTATGATAGTGTCCATAGGAATAGTCTATGGAATGCTATGCGGGAATTTGGAATACCAAGGAAGTTAATCAACATGACCAGACTATGCATGGAAGATACTTATAATATAGTAACATATAAAGGCAGGAAATCAGACCCTTTCCAAATAACATCTGGCTTGAAACAGGGTGATGCACTATCGCCGCTACTCTTCAATCAGGCTCTATAGAAAGTTGTAAGAAGGGTAAAGGAGGAATGTGATACTGGAGGAACATCCAAGCTGCTTGGTTATGCAGATGATATAGATATTATAGGGGAAAATGAACAAAAGACATTGGAAATATTGACTCACTTAAAGGAAAAATCCCAACAGATGGGACTGGTTATCAACCAAGATAAGACAGAATATATGGTAATTTCAAGAGAAGGAATGGCTAAAAACTCTGGCCACATACAAATAGATAATATGACCATTAAAAGAACGGAAACATACAAATACCTGGGTACAATCTTCAGCTGCTCCAACATCATAAGGGAAGAAATACAAACTAGAATCAATTCTGGAAATAAGATATACTATGCACTACAACATCTACTGAAAGCAATGGCGCTATCTCGTAACACCAAGATCACAATATACAAAACACTGATCAGACCAGTTGTGCTGTATGGCTCTGAAACCTGGAGTACAACGAAAGGAGACGAAGCCTTGCTACAACCCTTTGAGAACAAAGTTTTAAGACGCATCTTTGGACCCATTAGGGATACACAAAGTGGAGAGTGGAAAAGAAGAAGTAACAAAGACATTTATGATCTGTTTAAGTCCCCGCTAATCACTGGTATCATGAAGGCTAATAGACTACAATGGCTGGGGCATATAGAAAGAAATGAAGATAATAGGGAAACAAAACTCGCTTACACTCAGTAAATAAATGACCGTAGACCCCGAGGTAAACCAAGAAGACGGTGGAGAGATAATATATATACAGACCTACAAGCACTTGGAATCAATGACAGGCAAGAGAAGGTCAACCAGAGAGACGAATGGAGACGGATTGTATCTGCAGCAAAAAACGTCAATGGTTCGGAACGCTGAAGAAGAAGAAGAAGAAGAAGAAGAAGAAGAAGAAGAAGAAGAAGAAGAAGAAGAAGATTGATGCTGCAACATTTACTAAACTACTACTGCTGCTTCTGAAGTCGCTAGTACACTCGTAATAAGACTAATAATATGCTAATTTGTTTGGAAATTAACAGCCATCGTGGAGGCCAGCATGGCCGAATGGATAACAGCACACGTTCTTAAACATCCTGTTTGATGATGCCGGGGTAGAAGATTGATTGATTTATTGATTGATTTAGGAACCGACATCACAGCATTCGGGACATTCCCATAAGCGCTCCGTCCCCATCCTCAGCAGAAGATTCAACCCCTACACCAGTCAGTTGGCTTAAAACATGACTTCTGATGCAAGTATATCTGATGTATAAGTGGGTCCGTATGATGGCGACGGACACGGGTAATAAGGACAGTTAATCCAAAAGTAAAAATAAGTACATAGCATCAGAAATGGTAGCATGTGTATGGACTACGCTGGAACGCAAAACGAGCGAACGCAAACAACAGAAAAAAAGGCATTAAAGGAGATACTTTATATTCTTTAATGTCAGATTGATTGCGTGATGAGCCAGGATATTCATTAAACAAGACAATTTATATCCTCAATGTCAGATTGATTGCGTGATGGGCCAGAATATTCATTAAGCATTACAATTTATATCCTCAATGTTAGACTGATTGCGTGATGGGCCAGGATATTCATTAAGGAAGACAATTTATATCCTTAATGTCAGAATTATTGCGTGATCGGCCAGGTTATTCATTAAGGAAGACAATTTATTTCCTCAATGTCAGATTGATTGCGTGATGGGCCAGGATATTCATTAAGGAAGACAATTTATATCCTTAATGTCAGATTGTTTGCATGATGGGCCAGGATATATGCCGGAGTCCATACGGGGGAGAAAAGAAAAGTAACACTGTTGCCTACCATGCACGTCGTAAGAGGCGACTAAGGAGGCTATGGTTCCGTCGCCCTGCTACCGAGAGAGTGCGCGGCGCGACACTGTGAGCTGTGAATTTCGCGTAGAATGCTTTTGCATCTGTCCGCGGTTGTTTTTATCGTGAACTGCATGTTCGGAACGATGACGGCCGGCTGTTACTGGATTGACTGGTTTGCCTTTTCGGTTCACGAGTGCATTTTTCAGGAGAACCCTGGGAGTCGTCGCTATAGCTACGGAGTTCGTGCTTTGTGCGGCACTTTGGTGGGTGAAAACACAGAGATGAAAAACATGGGGGAAATATGGGCAGAGCTGAGATTAACTGAGTAGAACTAACTTAAAAAGTCGCTTAAGAGTCAGCAGGGTCGACTTCATTGCACCGGCTTTAATTCCATATGGCTCAGTTTCTTTCCACAGCGAACTGCCGAAAGTGTGGCACAAAGCACGAACTCCGTAGCTACCACCCACAGGAGCCTTCGAAAAAAAAAATGCACTCGTGAACCGAAGGACGCGGCCTGGAATCGAACCCACAACCTTCGGAGCCCGAGTTTGATGGCTTGATCACTTCACCGCAAGAGTGTAATTAAATGAGATGAACTAAGTGAGATTAACTGACTGAGTGACACTAACTGAGTGGAACTAACTGAGATGAACTGAGTGACACTAACTGAGTGGAACTAACTGAGATGAACTGAGTGACACTAACTGAGTGGAAATAACTGAGATGAACTAACATATGTGAACTAACTGAGTAGAACTGAGTAAAACTAACTGAGTGGAACTAACTGAGTGGAACTAACTGAGTATACCTAACTGAGTAGACCTAACTGAGATGAATTAACTGAGATGAACTAACTGAGTGACACTGAGTGGAACTAAGTGAGATGAATTGAGTAGCACTAACTGAGATGAACTAACATATGTGAACTAACTGAGTAGAAATGAGTAAAACTGAGTGGAACTAACTGAGTAGACCTAACTGAGTAGTACTAACTGAGATGAACTAACTGATAAGAACTAACTGAGATGAACTAACTGATATGAACTAACTGAGATGAACTAACTGATATTAACTAACTGAGATGAATTAACTGATATGAACTAACTGTGTGGAACTAACTGAGATTAACAGATGAACTGAAATTAAATGAACTTAATTGTGATGAATTGAACTGAGTTGAACTGTGCAGAACTGAGTTAAACTGAAATGAGCTACCCGTCCCTTTAAATAAACTACCTGAACTGAATTGAGCGGAGCTGATCAAAAAGCGAAGATTATCGACTCTACGAGAAGACAATAATAAGGAGCAAAATAGGTCGCCGCCGCCAAGTCTAATAAAGTCATGAAACAACAACAACAACAACAACAACAACAACAACAACAACAACAACAACAACAACAACCTTGTACGGAGAGAGCAGGCGTCTGTGTGTGCTTGTGTGTGTGTACCAGAGCGTCTGATTGGGAGATTGAGTAGACAGACAAAATCAAACACACATATATACACAGAGAGAGAGAGAGAGAGAGAGAGAGAGAGAGAGAGAGAGAGAGAGAGAGAGTGTGTGTGTGTGTGTGTGTTTAGGCCAAGTATGATAAACTCTCATTTGCTCGAATGCACTCTAAGTGCAGTCACAGTGACATTGTGTGACAAACTACTGTATATTTCCCTACACTCTAAGCGAAGTCATTGTGACACAATGTGACAAACAATCATATGCACCCCTACACTCTAAGTGCAGTCGTAGTGACATAGCCTGAGGACGAGGGACACTGGTAATAGGGAAAGCTAACCCACACGCAAAAATCAATCAAGTGCACTAAAAGTAGCAAGACGTTTACGGACTCCGCTTGAGCTCAAAGCGAGAGGACAAAAAACAAAACTTCGCCATAAATGGCCATATTCTACAAGACAACGTTTTTCCTTCATGAGGCGACGGCATTGTTGAGTCTGTATCTCTACAGTTATGATAACATTTGTTGCCTGGTGCGATATCCAACTACCCCCACTGCCCTGTTTGTCACCTATTAACTTAATCAATACTAAGTAATTGAGAAATCTCGTTACCTGTACTGCACTCACCAAACTTCACAATCAGACAACCTTTTCTGCACCAAACCCCTGGGATACAACAAATAAAAGAGGCAATAACATGCTATTATCGCCGGATCAAAAGACCAAGACATTGCCGCAGTGCATATTTGACTGACGTTTACGTGGGGGAATATTAACCGATCTTTTAAGACAGTTGATATAAAGCTTTGTCTGACCAGCTGGCAGCACCAAGTCACCTCATTGCTAGATTTAATTCTAACCTGGGTTGAAATCAAACTTCCCCGCCATGTCATGGCAAAGAGCCCATTTCTCTGCTCATAAATTACACTGTTCAATTAAAAGACACAAGGAGGAATTGCAAATAAGATTAGCAAATTACTTATAAACCCGATGCCAGTTAATTGTTAAGTTACCGCGCTCTTTGAAGATTAATGAAACGGGCGCATGCAAGCACTGATTGAATTAATGCTGGGTAAATTAGCATAGGAACTGTTAAAATATCAAGAGTTACGCCGGGTTTTTCACATGCATTAGGGGCTAAAATTTCGACTGCGGATGGAATTTGTATTCGGCGTGTAAGACTTGTCTTGATTGGATTCCAAATATGCTAAACAGTTGTCTTGCTAGATTGTTGGGTTATTATCCGGGGATGTGCAGGGGCTTCTGTGTGGCGCCGGATTGTAGGTCTGTGCCAAGCAGTGTTTGACAGTGTGTGCCAATCTGGGGGAAACCATTGGACACGTGTGCCATTCTTGGGGAAGCATTGAAAACGTGTGACATTCTGGGGGAAACGTTGAAAACGTGTGACATTCTGGGGGAAAAACATTGAAAACGTGTGACATTCTGGGGGAAAACATTGAAAACGTGTGACATTCTGGAGAAAATAACACTGAAAACGTGTGTTATTCTGGGGAATACATTGAAAACGTGTGTCAGTCTGGGGATAATAACACTGAAAACGCGTGTCATTCTGGGGAAAATAACACTGAAAACGCGTGTCAGTCTGGGGAAAATAACACTGAAAACGCGTGTCAATCTGGGGAAAATAACACTGAAAACGCGTGTCATTCTGGGGAAAATAACACTGAAAACGTGTGTTATTCTGGGGAATACATTGAAAACGTGTGTCAGTCTGGGGAAAATAACACTGAAAACGCGTGTCATTCTGGGGAAAATAACACTGAAAACGTGTGTTATTCTGCGATATAACATTGAAAACGTGAGTCATTCTGCGATATAACATTGAAAACGTGTGCCATTCTGGGGTAAACATGGAAAACGTGTGCCATTCTGGGGTAAAATGGAAAACGTGTGCCATTCAGGGGAAAATAACACTGAAAACGTATGTCATTCTGCGATGTACCACTGAAAACGTGTGCCATTCTGGGGAAAACTTTGAAAACGTGTGTCAATCTGGGGAAAGTGGGGGGGGGGGGGGAGTAACTCCGAAAATACATCTAGTATTCACATATACTCATATTCCGTTCACTCATTGGCATCTTTCCGTCTTGACAGACGATACTTTTTTACATTGTGCTGTAAAAAATTCATACAACCCATGGCGGATACGAATGTGACTGCTCAGACCAATTCGCGCTGTACATATTCGTCAACAGTAGATGCATGTGAACGCATTGTTATTTTTACCATCACGCACCATCTTACGTCTCACGCGCTCAGTGTGTGACCTATCTGCAATCATTTTCTCCTTTGTCTTTATTCCAGTTCTGATATTTGCCCTCCAGGCAACACGTTCGGCCGCGACTTGCTCCCATTGTGCATTATCAATGCCTGGATCAATCATGTCCCGCTTAAACACATCTTTTTATCGTAGTAGAGGCCGACCCTAAGATCGCCTACCCATCTGTAATTCACCAAAATATATGTCCTTTGGTATTTACCATCATCCATCCTCTTAACGTGTCCTATCCATCTAAGTCTACGAAGACTGAGCATGGAATAAACCGTCACACAACCTGATCTTTCCAATACTTCAGTATTTGTGATTTTGTCTTGCCACATGATTCCAAGTATTCTTCTCAGATACCGCATATGAAAGTTGTTTAAACATTTCTCTTGGAGTGAATAAGTTGTCCAGGTTTCACTGCCATAAAGAAGAGTACTAAGGACACAGGCCTGGTAGACAAGGACTTTTGTTTTGGCAGTAAGCTTTTTGTTCTCCCAGACTATTTTTCTTAACCTGTTCATGGTTGTTGCTGTCTTACCAATCCGGATGTTTATTTCCTGATCTAGGGATAATTTGCTATTTACCTCTGATCATAAATATGTAAAATGGTCTACTATCTCCAGTTCGGCGTCGTCAATAAAGATTGATGGTACCCCATGCGCACTTTGTGACATAATCTGCGTCTTATTTTTGCTAATTGTTAAACCAAATTCAGAACAGAAATTGGAGAATGCAGATAGTAGATGTTGCAATTTTCCCTCAAAGTGGGTCGTAATTTCAGCAATATTTGCAAACAGCAACTCTCTGATCAGTACCCTCCTAATTGTGGTCTTGGCCTTCAACCTCTGAGCATTGTAGAGGCCGCCATCTGAGCGTGAGTGAATGTATATACCACCATCCTGATCACGAAAGGCTTATTTCAGTAGAAGTGAAAAGTATATTCCAAAGAGGGTGGGAGCTAGTACACAACCTTGTTTAACTTCACGCTTTATGTCAAAGCCTAATGAAGTTGAAACATCAAATTCGATTAATCCCTTCATGCCTGTGTGGAACGATTCCACAATGGACAGGAGAGTTGGTGGGCAGCGGAACCTCTTTAGTGCCTTGAAAAGACCCTCACGACTGACCAAATCAAATGCATTTATGAGATCGATGAGGGCAATAAACAGTGGTTGCTTCTGTTCACGGCATTTTTCTTGCATTTGTTGCAATGAGAATGTCATATCAATCAATGGTAGACTGATTCCGCTGAAAGCCACAATGTGATTCGGAGTAGACTTGATCTCCCAGGACTTGAAGTCTGCGCAGAACAATTCTGGAAAATACTTTCCCAACAATACACCGGAATGAGATACCCTTATAGTTGTTACAATCACTCTGATCCCCCTTGTTTTTGCACAGTGTTATGATGCTTGAATCTTCTGAAATCCTGTGGGACTTGTCCTCCTCGCCAGCATAGCTCTATTAGATGGTAGATCTTTAGGTTGAGTGTGTCTTGCCCACTTCTGATAACCTCTATTGGAATCCCATCCTCACCTGGAGCCTTGCCAGTTGAAAGTTTAATAATAGCACACTTAACTATTGTTATGGTGGAAAGTTTGTCCAGATGGTCAAGAGTTGGTAGGGCCTCTATCGCGATGAGGGCATTATACGCTAGTTTGGTCTCACTTGAGTAAAGCTCCAAATAGTGCTCTACCCATCTATCTATCTGCTGTTTCTTATCAGTAATGACTTCTCCAGTCAAGGTTTTCAGTGATGCACTTCTTTTGATCGTTGGACCACAGGCCTTCTTTATCCCTTCATACATGTTACAGGTGCTTCCCTTATCACTTGCATTTTGAATGCACTCGGATAACTTATCCAATAATCATTTGCACACTGCCTGATAGCCTTTTGCACATCCTTCCTAGCTTGCTTCAGTTCACTGAGAGTTGTTCGCATTGTTTTTTCCTTGTTTCTTAATAGAGGTATCTTCTTTTTATCAATCAAGGGCTGCAGTGTCTGCCTGTTAGCCGCAATCCAATCCTGTCTCTTATGATCCACAGTGTCATAAACCCCTACGGATGTTTTATAAAGAGTTTCCTTAAGTTTACCCCACTTTTCACTTGCTGTACAATTTTATGATGTATCAGTGAAAGCGTCTTCAAGTTGTTGTTGGAACTTAAAGCACTTATCAGGATCTTGGGTGTTAATAATATTAATCCTGGGGCTAGATCTGTGTTTAGTTGTGGAGATTCTCTTTGGTCTCATTCTAACTCTTGCAACAACTAAAGAATGATCAGTTTCACAGTCAGCACTGGGGTAACTTCGAGTTAATGATGTTTGCTTCAAATGTTGTCTCCGTGTGATGATAAAGTCCAGTTGATGGTTAATGGCCAGATATTGGGTGTTTCCATGTGACCGTGTGCCAGTATTTTGTCATTTAAAAAAAAAAAGGAGTTTGTAATACATAGGTCGTTTCTGGTGCAATGCTCCAGCAGCCTTTGCCCATTGTCATTGAGTGACCGATGTTACATTTTCCAAGGCACACTGGTCATGAACTCGAGTCCTTGCCCACACGAGCATTAAAATCACCGAGTATATACATGATGTCAGATTTTGGTACTGCCTTGACCAGAGAGTCCAACGCCTCATAGAATAAATCCTTCACATCATCAGAGGAAGTGAGTGTTGGTGAATTTGCAGTGATAATGGTGGCAAAACCACAAGTGGTTGTCAAGCGCAGGGATAATAATCTTTCATTTCCGCCAGCTGGAAATTCAATCATTCCCACTTGTGAAATCTACACTGTAAATCCCACTCCATGTTGTCTGTTTACTTACTGTCCTCTACTTTTCCACACACAAAACAAGGTGTAGTAGTTTTTACTGAGTGACCGACCCTTCCTCAGCGAGGCGAGTCTCCTGCAGGCCAACAATATCAATGTTGAGACGACTGAGTTCGGCATCAGTCACAACCGTTTTTCTCACATCATCAATATTCTCCAGGTCAGTGGAAAATACTGGACACATGGTTCTCACGTCCCATATTGTAATCCGTAGCTTGAAGTTTCTATTTTTCTTTTTAGTAGTACCTGGGGCATTGGTTGTATAGCCTGCCATTCAGATTTTGTCCTCGTATGTTGTGCGTCGTCGTCGTCATTCGCAGCTGCGAGCGCTAACAAGTCAAGTCATCTGAACAAGTCAAGAAGCCTGATACGGGGGAAAATGGCACTTGCAAGAGCACTAAAAGGCACGCGGTATCCAAGATGTGCAGCGTGGGAGTCGAAAAGACCGTCAAGAAGACGAACGTGGAGAGACTGCCTGCGAGTTGCATCAAAGAACCTGAAACTACAGCTATTACTGAAGCTACCACGAGGGAGAAGATCGACAGCCCACCACAGACAAGAGCCAAACCTACTGAGAAGCAAAGTGAGGAGAAAGACACCAGAGTCGGAAACACCGACTCACCGACAATCAAGTGGGTTATCAAGCGTAACCAAGTGGAGCTATCTGAAGAAGAAATCCTGAAGCACCTACGAGAAGAGAATCTCCACACCCGATTCTTGAAGGCGGAGTGACTCCTCACCTACTAAAAGATTCCCACAACCTCGGCGGTGGTGACGACAGAGGGCAGCGAGATGCCAATCACATTATCAGTCAACAAGAGAATGCAGCAGCCAGCGAGATTCATCCCAAGGTTCACCCAATGTTCCAGATGTCAGAAGGCCGGCCACAGCAGAGCAGCATGCCGCAGCAAGACGGAAATCTGCCGGTACTGCACCACGCCTTTAATGGGTGTCCGCTGGCTAAGCTGGACACGAACTTCCGAGCACCCAATAACAAACGAAAATGCGCCAACTGCCTGGGCAAGCATGGAGCAAGATACTTGGGCTGTCCGTACCTGCAAGATACGTGTTAAAGTTTGCCATCAACACAAAGACACCATACAACGAAGCAAGGCTGAGGTGCGAGACAGCCACAAGCATCTCACAAGTGGAAAAAGCTCAACTGCAAGACCAGAGAGATGAGCTAAAGAAGCAAATCAATCTATTTCAAACACCGGCACCAACCAGCGACAATTAAAAGCTGCTTGATGAAATAAAGGAGATCCAGCAAATCATCAAGAAAGAAGTGGAACATATGGCCGAGATGAAGAAGGAAAACGAAGAAATGCTACGCACATTAAAGCGGAGAGGGAGCTGAAATAGAAGTAATCCGAAACAAACCAACAGAAGCTATGCAAGAGAACGCAGACAAGCCGCAAGATGAAACCCTGTAAAGGACCGAACCAGAACCGCAAGCAGAATACCCGCCCGGACTCTCCCTGGAGGAGTGCCTAGAATAGATAAAATTGGAGGAACGCAGGCACCAGGAATTCAAAAAGCGCTGAGATGAAAGAGAAAAGAAGAAGCCCAAGAAACTCAGGAGACCGGTAGTAACCCAGACTGATGTACTGACTTCGAGGATGGACCTGGCTACACGTACTATATAGAAGACGGAGAGATGATCCCATGGATGACCGCGGAGGAAAAAAATCGAATGGCAGCAGAAACTCAAACTCGAAAGTGAAAACAGGCACAAGGAGGAAAATGGAAACGTAGAAAAGCTCCTACAGAAAATACACAAAAAAGGAGGCAAAAACACCAAATAAAAAGTCCTTATAAGGACTGCAACCAGTCAAGCCAGACAAGCCAGGAGCCTTCACTAACAAAAGATACCACAAAAGGAGACGAGCACAAAGGATAGCCGCCAACCAACCCTCCAGCTGACGTCACAGACACAAATCAACATAACCAGTCCGAGATAGGACTAACTCGTAAGAGCGCACAAGACAAGAATTAAGGTGAATGAACCCACAAAAACCATGGACCTCAACAATAACCACAGCTGAAGAGGCAGGTTGAACGAGGCCGAATTTGGAATTTTTGTTTTGAAAATTGGAATTGAAATTGGAATTTTGTCCTAGCCCCAAGCACCCATTGAAGCAGGCAGGATGTGGCAGATCAGCACTTCACTCGCCGGGGGCTGCCCAGCTTCAGGTGGGTGGTAGCTGATCAGTGACACCTGTAGGTGTCTCCCACCGTCAGAGGCAACCCGTGGCGCCCCATGTCTACGCCAAGTGACATGGACTTATAACCCATAACTGCTACCTCTCACTTTGATTCCGAGACCGGTTAAGATCAGGGATGGAGTTTACCTCTCCATAACACAAAGCCTGGGCTGAAATATAGAGGCCATGTGTTGCCCATGCAGAATGACCCCTCTCTCGGCCTGCCTAGTTCACTCCAGAGGAAAGGTGACACCAATACACCCGGAACAAGACATGCTGCAGAAGCTGCCGCATCAGCAAAGCGATTCTCTAACTGTCTGCCTGTCGGAGCTTCAATCCTAGACCAGCTGCCAACCAATGCTTAGGGCCTGGTCTGCCCTACCGTTACATTTTGTCTTTAGGTTGCATTTCCTCGCACCAGGATAAGTTTTGTACCCTCCCATTTGCGCTCCTCCACCCGAAGCCGTTGACACAATGTGGGGTGTCGCGCTTGGTAAGCTTCGCCCAACATTTGGCGCTAACAGAAAGCAGGTAGTACCGTCTACTATCATACGGTAGCTCAGTCATATTTAACTAAGACCTGACAGTTAGTGTCTCCACACATATTCCGTTAAAAGGAGAATAAATAAGAAAGTGAAACCAGTTGAAAGACAGCCGCAATGTCACGGGGCCTGCTCTTCTGTGTATCCATCTTGTCACGGGATTCGCTCTGCTATGTATCCACCTTGTTACGGTGCTTGCTCTGCTGTATATCCACATTATCACGGAACTTACTCTGATGTTTATCCACATTGTCAGGAACTTACTATACTATGTATCCACCTTGTCACGGGGCTTGCTCTGTTGTGTATCCATCTTGTCACGGGGTTTGCTCTATCGTGTATACGCCATGTCACGGGGCTTGCTCTGCTGTATATCCACCTTGTCACGGGGCTTGCTCTGCTGTGTATCCACCTTGCCACGGGGCTTGGTGTTCCAATGATTTCAACAGCCATTCCAACGGTAGCGTGGCTACTGGCAGGGTCACCAATGTCTAACAGGTCAATGGGTAGGGACCAGATGAAGCGATACACATACCTGCTTATTTGTAGATAGACAGAATGTGTTTATTGTCATAATCCTAACACGTCATACACCCAAACCAGGCCACTAATACGGGACGTGTTTAATAATAACCATAAACAATATGAAGAGATTCCCAGGAATATTAGAATGTGTGCAAACTGGCAAAAGAAGCATGGCTTGAGGAAAATTATAGGAAATTGAAAACCAACACCCGGAATACCAAATTGGTGCACACAAGAATTAATGATATCACTAATATAAAAACACAAACATTAACTGGTTGCCTAAAAACTAAAGATGGCGAAATCATAATAGAAAAAGATCAAATTTTAATTGCGTGGTCAGATTATGTGAAAGACCTTTATGATGATACAAGAGAAGAACAGGAGGATATTCGGAATAATAATGAAGGACCATCAATTAAGAAGATAGAATTTCAGAATTCTCTCAACCATATGAAAACTGGCAAGACCCTGGATCCAGACAACATAACAACATAAATTTTCAATGCCTTAGAAGAATATGTAATAGACCAAGTCACCAGACTGCTGTTTGCAACATATGATACTGGAGATATACCTCCTGAATTATGTAATTCTATATTTATTGAACAATGAACAGACAAGCTGAACAACATCTGATAGCTGTGGAAATGTGATTACTGAGGGAAATACAAAGAATACCATGGACAGGCAGAAAAACCAATGACCAAGTCCTACAAGAAGCAAATGAAAACCGTAACTTTATTAGAGAAATGAGATGTTTTTTTTTTTTTTAAATGTTGCATATCCCTTACAATATCCGCATACCTCATGTGGTATGTCACAGGCAGTTTTCCAATCTCTCTTATTTTATTTTATAGTTAATTTTTTACTCTCTCTCTCTCTCTCTCTCTCTCTCTCTCTCTCTCTCTCTCTCTCTCTCTCTCTCTCTGTCTGTCTGTCTGTCTGTCTGTCTGTCTCTCTCTCTCTCTCTCTCTCTCTCTCTCTCCTAATAATCTTGCTTCTCTGTGCCTACCCACACCATGTGTATTACCAGTGGTTAGGTCTTATGCAGCCCTTATAAAACAAGCACTGGGCGATTTTGATTTTTAAATACGTTGTATAACAATCAACCTTACTGGCTCTAGTTCATAGGGAACAGTATGAGTGAAGCCTCGTATATGTAGACCGACCCATCCGCATTCCCCATGCGGTATGTCGCAGGCAACTTTCCCCCCCCCCCTCTCTCTCTCTTTCTCTCTCTCTCTCTCTCTCCCCTACATCTTGCTTCTCTGTGCCTACCTACTTCACGTGTATTACCGGTGGTTGGATCTTATACAGCCCAAATAACTCAAGCACTGGGCGAGTAGATCCTTAAATATGTTGTATAACAATCAACCATACTGACTATTTCATAGGGTACAGTATGAGCGAAACGTCGTACGTGTAGACCGACGCACTCCGCATACCTCATGTGGTATATCACAGGCACTTTTCCTCTCTCTCTCTCTCTCTCTCTCTCTCTCTCCCTCTCTCTCTCTCTCTCTTACATATACTTTGCACATGCCCACATACACTAGCATTTTGTCTGTTGAGGTGTGTCTATGTATGTATGCGCGTTCACGCATATCAGTCCACCCAGACTTTAAGACTCGCCCCTATAATAACACAATGGGGTTTTGGTTATTACCACCCTCAACCTTGCGCGCCTTGTACTCCACTAGTACATCCACTGTTATTGCTCAGATACCCTTACCAGACCAGCTACCGTCCTCCTGCCCCGCCCCCTTCCTTCTATGTGCTCACTGAACCGTAACACCCGGCACCGGGTATCAGAATACATCGGAGATTTTCTTAGTCACTTACAGATCCGAACGGTGAGGTGAATATGAACGTTTTCTCTATTAACATTTTTTTTTTCAATTAAACATTTTCTTCAACTAACATTCTTTTCAATTAACATTTTTTTTCAATTCTCATTTTCTCTTCATTGCTTCCATTTGTCCATGCTTTTGTTCTTCTCGCCTGTCGGCACATTCTGATGTAGTCACAGGAGATCTCCTTGACTGTATGTTGTGTTTGTGAATGTGTTTGTTTGCTGATGAAGGCTAATCGCCGCAACGTTCAGTATGTGTCTTAACTCTGTTATGTAAAGCTGCACTACTTTGTGTCATTTTATATTGTTTACACTTTCACAGCTTTACCGCAGTTCTACCAAATTTTATTCATATCCCTTACAGGACGTTGCAGTGACCACCAGCATTTTTCAGCTGCTGTTGATGTACTAGGCAAGTTTTACGTTCAGTAGTTTGCCATAGCCTTCTGAACAACCGGCTCATATACCCCCGTAAGTTACTAGCGCGGCACGAACCGCTGCCGATTCTCGCAGCTGCTGTTTTCCCCACGTGAATATACGGGATTACGAACAATGTCGTTAACCCCTCGGCCAGGGAGCCGGGATATTAGGGGAAAACAACAAGGGGAAGGCAGAGAAGTAAATATCTGGATGGATTGGTCACATGGTATGGTCGAGATAAGAACACTGAGCTGATCCATAATTCTGGTGATTGTGTGAGATGTCGAAACATGACCGCCCACGCTTGTCGGCATGGCATATCATGATGATGATTAATGCAATTGCTCCAACACTTCATATACCCACATAAGGCAGCTAATACGAAATGTGTTTAATGTGATTGTCCCAACACTTCACATACCCACATCAGGCCCCTAGTAAGGGACGTATTTAACTGATTCAGTGTCGTTCGCCGTTTCAGTGACAGATGGTCTCAACGCTGGAGCCCATACGCCGTTTTAGTGACAAGATCTTGACAGTTCGTTATTTGTTTAATTTCTCTTATTTTCCGCAATTTTTAGTGCCCGGTGATTGAAAAATTAAACACGGAATAGACATACCTTTGACAAGACACATGGATTAAGCTCTGTGATAGTGGATTAAGCAGAGTTAGCTTTGTGAAAGCTGTTTGTTTTTATCATGCAACGCGCAATGGTTCTCGATTCGTCTATTTATGCCAGATAATCGTGTTAAACAATTTTAGATGTTAGTTATTCTGATTTAATGGAATTTGTAAAAGATTGTAAAACTCATAGCATGTGCAGTAGTGTGGTTATTCGGTTAAATTATTTAGCATTATGGAAAACAAACTAAACACTACTAACAGCGACAGTTCGTCATCACATCATGGCACATGTCAAATGAGGCTTGCTCTAATGGGCCACACTTTTGCCCCTAAGTTTACTTTGCTTATCACAAATAGGTTGAAGAATATTTAAATATTTAAATTTAAAAGAATAATAATTATAACTAAATAAAGTATAAAGTACATATTGTTTCTCAGTAGAAAACTTGCGTTGTGTTTTACTGACACTTCCCATTTTGTGTGACAATGATGCGCTTCAAAATATGATGATTTGATTGTGTTTTATTGGTGTTATGGAGCAGTTCTAGCTATATTAATGAAGAAAAGTGGTGTATTTATCATTACTCAGTAAATTGGATTATCTTCAGCAATTAGGATGTAGTGCCTTGGAAAGTGGAAATTTCACGCAATTGTCTTCATTTTTTTTAAACAACATCTGCTAATATTATTATTATATTTCTAACCTATAAAAATAGTAGCAATACCAACGTGTGCCTTGTGCAGGCATCTTTAATTTGATATATAATACGCGGAAAAGTCAATAAGTAAGTCACAGAGTTTTGTGGGATGGCAGGTAAATGTAGTTGGTGTTTTCTACAGGTGTCATTAGGTGACAGCACCATCAAACTTTATATTCCCGTTCGTGAGGTGGCGCTAGGAGTCTCATGCACATCCGCAGCGCATAAACAAAATGGCGACTGTACTTACGGAGTGTATGAATTGGAAACAAATAGGTATATTTAGCTCCTCTCGCTGTCGTCTACCTGTCCAAAAAAAAAAAAAAAAGGTGTAATAGTTTTCCCTGAGTGACCCTTCCTCAGCGAGGCGAGTCTCCTGCAGGCCAGCAATATCGATGTTGAGGCGACTGAGTTAAATATACCTATTTGTTTCCAATTCATATTGTTATATCCTGCTGCAGCTGCTGCATTTTCTTCTATTACGGAGTGTACAACCAAAGAGCAACGTGCTGTTGTGCGTTTTTTTTTTTTTTTTTTGGTAGGCAAATGGACTGCCTGAAAAGGACATTCATAACGAAATGGTTCCTGTTTATGCTGACTACCAGCCCGAATCAAAGCGTGCTTCAATGCGATGGAAACATCCTTCTTCGCCTTGTGTCCAAAAATGCAATGTTACGCCATCAACAGGGAAGGTTATGCTGACAGTGTTCTGGGATTGTCAAGGACTGCTTTTAACCAATTTCAAGAAGAAAGGTGAGAATGTGAATTCTGAATCGTACTGTGGAGTTCTATCGATGCTTCATGATGCAATTCGAAGAAAACGTCCAGTACTGTTGACTATAGGAGTACTGCTTCTTCATGACAATGCGAGACCACATACGGCTCGATTAACTCAGGAGAAAATTAACTAAGGTGGGAAGTTCTGGAACATCCACCTTCTCATCTCATCTCATCTCATCATGTTCCTCTTGTACCTTGCGGTGTCGAGGTGAAGTATAAACTTCGTGAGAGTGCCCGGTTATGGGCTTCGTATATCGACATTCCCATGGATTCTGTTATTCCCTCCGTCCAGCGTTTACGTGGTCGGCCTCTTCCTCTGTTTCCATCTGGTCTGTACGTCATTGCCTGTTGTGGCATGCTGTTGACTGGTAGCCTACTTGCATGGCCAAACCATTTGACTTGCTGCTTTCTAATAAAATCTAGAGCAGCTTTAACCCCCACTTTAGTCCTGATTTCTTCATTTCTGATCTTATCTCTTCTTGATACGTTGAGTATTCTTCTCAGGAACCTCATTTCTGTTGTTGTGATTTTTCTTTTCTCTTTTTCTGTCATTGTCCAGGTTTGGCATTGGTAGCACAGAGTTGGTAGGAAGATTGTGTTGTAAAGTGCTTTCTTAGTAGTTATTGATACATGTTTGTTCTTTAGTATTGGTGCCATTTGTCCAATGAGTTGATTTGCCTTATTGCACCTATTTTCGATCTCGTCTTCTGATCTGCCATTTGATGATATTATACTTCCTAGGTACTTGAAGCTCTTTACTTGTTTCAAGGGATGTTCGTTTAGGTGAATTGTTGCTGTTTGTTCTTCTTTAGTTATAGTCATTACCTCTGTTTTGCTTGTGCTAATTTTCATGTTATGTTCCCTACACATTTCGTTTAGACTATTCATGTGGTCTTGTAATTCAGCTTCTGATTTTGCTATTAGTGCTTGGTCGTCCGCAAACAGGAGTTCTCTAATGGTTAGATTTGCAGATGGTTCTTCTTCTGTGTTCTCGTCATGCGGTATTCTTGCTGTCTCTGCTTGGCTGGTTTCTTTACATATGTTGTCTATATATGTTATGAACAAGAGAGGGGACAGGACACAACCTTGTCGTACTCCAGATCTTATGGTGAAGGGTTCTGAGTGTCCTCCAGTTGCTCTCACTATGCATTCACTGTTGTCGTATAAACTTCTACATAGGTTTGTTAGATGTGTGCTCACTCCATATTGTTTAAGGATTTCCCACAGCTTGTTTCTATCTACCCTATCAAATGCCTTTTCTTGGTCAACAAAGGCTAAGTAGAGTGTTTCATTGAATTCAATTGATTTTTCTATAAGTTGTCTAAGAGCAAAAATGGCGTCTGTGCATCCTTTGTTTTTCCTAAATCCAAGCTGCGTTTCGCTTAGCTGGGGTTCTAAAGTAGTTCGTAATCTTTTTTCAAGAATTTTGCAAAATATTTTCCCAGTATGACTCAACAGTGAAATGCCTCTGTATTGTGTGCAATCTCTTTTGCTGCCTTTGTTTTTCCAAATTGGGATAATTATGGCGTTTCCCCAGTCTCGTGGTGTCTGTTGTTCTACCCAAACATGGTTGAATAGTCTATGTAGCCAAGCTGTTCCTACTTCCCTTGCTGCTTTAATTAGTTCATTTGGTATTTCATCCTGTCCTGGTGATTTGTTCAATGGGGCTATCCACCTTACAGCCCTGAATTAGCCCCTAGCGATTTCCATCTTTTTGGTCCACTGAAAACCCACCTTGGCGGGAGACATTTTGCGAATGACGCTGAAGTTGAATGTGAAGTGAAAACGTGATTTAGAAAACAGAGCACGCAGTTCTATGCGGTCGGTTTGGGAGGACTGATAAAACGATAAGGTAAGTGCATCAATGTTGGTAGAAATTATGGTAAGAAATAAAGGGACAATGTATGTATAAAAATAAATTGGTTTCAAGTTGTTATCATATTTAGTTATTTTTCTACAGCCATTTGTGACTTACTTATTGACTTCCCCTCGTACTATATATATCTGCTATTATTTTTTTTTTTATTTACATCATTATTGTGACACACCGTACTTCTCATTTTCTGCCATCAATTTCTGTTTGGTCCACACCCACTTTTTGTTTGGCACTCAAAGCAGTTAATGTGATTGTCCCAACATTTCACATACCCACATCAAGCCTCTAGTAAGGGACGTATTTAATGTGACTGTCCCAACATTTCACATACTCGCATCAGGCCCTTAATACGAGATGTCTTTAATGAGAATGTCCCAACACTTCACATACCGACATCAGGCCCCTAATACGGAACGTGTTTAATGTGATTGTCCCAAACATTTACATACCCACATCAGACCCCTAGAAATGGACGTATTTAATGTGATTGTCCCAGCGCTTCACATACCCACATCAGGCCCCTAATACGGAACCTATTTAATGTGATTACTTCAACACTTCACATACTTACATCAGGCCCCTAATACGGCACGTATTTACTGTGATTGTCCCAACACTTCTTATATCTACAACATACCCTCTAGTAAGGGACGTGTTTAATGTGATTGTCCCAACACTTCACATGTCCACAACAGACCTCTAGTAAGGGCCGTGTTTAATGTGATTGTCCCAACACTTCACATTCCCACAACAGACCTCTAGTAAGGGCCGTGTTTAATGTGATTGTCCCAACACTTCACATACCCACAACAGACCTCTAGTAAGGGCCGTGTTCAATGTGATTGTCCCAACACTTCACAGACAGCAGGCCTCCGATATGGGATTGCTCCTTTTAGCCGCCGGCTACTGGGCCTCCTGACTAGCCGTACAGGTACAGAATGCATTAAGGTGTTTTAGAGCATAGGGTCTTCGATCCTTATGTTAGTATATTAATGGCCAATCTAAGAATGATGTGGTTAGTAACATCCGGGCCGCTTTTATTTCCCCAGATAAGTCCTGGTACCAATGTGTAGATCTTATAATGTATGTATGAAGCGATGAATTAAACATCGTGATAATTGAAAGATCATTGCGAAACGAGTGAAAGGCAGGGCGAGAGAAATTATGCTCGATGGACTGAGACGGTAGCATGGAGGGCTTTCATCAACAGAGTTGATCCAGAACACCAAAGACCGAGATCTGTGGAAAGACATGCATGCCTGCGCCAGTTGGCAGTGCACATGGTAATGATAATGCTGCCGGTTTGTCTGTCTTTATGTGTGTATGTATGTGTGTGTGTGTGTGTGTGGGAGAGAGAGAGAGAGAGAGAGAGAGAGAGAGAGAGAGAGAGAGAGAGAGAGAGAGAGAGAGAGATTCGTACAACACAAGGAATTCTACGCACTTAAATTCATATCTTGCTATATTTTCTCCTGCATATTGTACACATTCTTTTGGCCTTACTTTTCCAGATTTGGCTTTACACTTCCAGATTTGGCACCAAATCAATCGAACTCCTGCCCAGACTTCCTGCACACGATAGTTGCGCAGTCGCCCGTTAGCCATTTCTATGTACACTGTTCTGTGCTGTTTTATTTACTGTTTTCTTTAGATCTGCTTGTAATATTCCTGAAGAAGACAACAGGATCGAAACGTCGGATTCTTTGTGTGTTGCTGGTTAGCTTTTTTATGACATGTTTGCTTAAAGTATTCAGTGCCGAACAAATGGTAGGTGTGAACCAGACATGCCACACAGGCAAATGAAAAAGTAATATAATGTACGCGGAAGTTTCCGTTCCTTGAGCACTGAAACTGCTGAAGATACCACGAAACAAAACAAATAACATTATGACCCTACTATGGCGATATAATCCACATCACAGAATGTTATAGAAAACCTAATAATCTCAACTCAGAGAAATAGTGAAAATCACAACTTATATCTTAACATAGCAAAGACAAAGATAATGCATACATATAAAACTACTATGGAGAAAGAAATATATGTTAGTGAAGGAAAAATTGGAGTTGGTGGAAAATTTCGAATATCTTGGGCCATTGATTACCAACAATGGTGACACAATGAAAGAAATTAAACGACGACAATCAATTGCTCTTCAAAGACTAAAACAAATGAATAAATTATGGAGTGGGACAGATAGAACTACAAAAATTAGATTTTTAAGAGCATGCATCTTTCCTATTGCAACATACGCATGAGACCTGGACACTTACTAAACAAGCTGAACATAGCATAAATACCTTTGAATATGAATGTTATAGACGAGTTCTAAGAATATCTTGGGTAAAGAAAAGAACAAATGCATCCATACTTCAAGAATTGAATATTGAAAAGGGTTGGCTATTAAAGAAAAAGAAAAAAGAAAATTGATATATTTGGTCACTTGAAACGCCATGAAAGTTTGGAGAGTACAATAATGGGTTGGTATATGCCTGGGAAGAGAGGAAGAGGAAGGCCAAAGAGAAGATGGGTGCAGGATGTGGCGGATGATCTCCTGATGGGTGTATCGGATGCGGGACATCTTGCCTGTGATCGAGAAGTTTTCCGGAAGATTGTTTTGGGAGCTAGGTTCTACAAAGGACATGCTACTGATTGAATGAATGAATGGCGATATATCGTCCTTCTGTCGAAATGGGGGGTCATATTTGGTGATATATATATATATATATATATATATATATATATATATTGTGATCTCTCGTTCACTTTGACCCCAAGCTTAGTCTCTAATGCTACTTCTAATAGTGCTGGATGAATTTTACGAATGGATTAACTTATCCTATTAACAGTGTCCCTCACCATCAGGAGAATCCACTCCGACTTCAAAGGTACTTGTAATTTACGTCCCCAAGTCAAGGACGATATGTAAGCATTTTAGTCCAACTGTCCGGTGAAGGTGATTGTCCCCGTACCTTGACATCAGCACAACGGATGTTTAAGAACACATTTGGCCATGCTGAATATCCTTTGGCACTTAATAAGTTAACGATATGTTCGTATTATTATAATTATTGATAATAATAACAAGAACACTACGCAGGAAGCCAAAGAAGATTGATAAACCAACACAGAACGGGTGTCGTGAGTCGCTACGCGCTGCGGGTTCTGCTGAGGAGGGGATCCGAGCACTTATGGACTGAATGGTTCGATGTGCAATGAGGATGATCTGTCGACTAACTAACTAACTAACTAAGTAACTAACTAACTATTAACTAACTAACTAACTAACTAACTACTAACTAACTAACTAACTACTAACTAACTAACTAAATAACTATTATTATTGATAGCGAACAAGAGGCAGACAACAATACAATTGGGAAGACAGCATCAAGAGATGGACGAACAGCAGTCGCACAGAATGTACAATCAAGGCGAGAGACAGGCAGTGTTGGAGATCTATTTAAGACAACCTTCATTGTGGGGACGGTACCTGACTGATTGACATATCATTGATGATTTTTCCTAGTCATCTACAGACTGTAATGTCAGTGTATGGCTTTGAGTCGTTTAAAATTATATACACCGTGTCAGTGTTTGTTATCTATCTCTTTCTCGCAAGAGTCAAACATACCTAACCGTTTTCATTTCCATTGTATACATGTGTGAGTTATCTCCTCTATTCCAGGACATCCTGATATAAGAGTTATTTCCTCTGTGTACATATCCTAATATAAGAGTTATTTCGGGACGCAGAGGTATTTCCAAGGCACCAGGTCCGGGTTATATACTGGCCAAGACCTACTGACGCGTCCTCGTCGAGTGTCCTGGGCAACAGGTCCCTTTGGAGTCCTGGCTAAAGTCAGTAGGATTGCCGATTCCTCCGAAGTCGGAGAGTGTCTGCCTGTACGGCGAGGAACCACCAGTCTGCACACCAATACGCCAGGCATGGGACAACGGATACTCACGCAACCTGAGGTCCTGTATGACATCACACTGATGTTGGACAACAGGATGCCTTCATCCGACATACAGGACTTCGCGTTGGAGCTCAAGCCAACGAACACATGCAAGCAAGCAAGAGTTATTTCCACTATATGTGGATATCCTAATATAAAAGTTAATCCCTCTATGCGTGCATATCCTAATATAACAGTTATTCCCTCTATGTGTGGATATTCTAAAATAACAGTTATTCCCTCTATGTGTGCATATCCTAATATAACAGTTATTCCCTCTATGTGTGCATATCCTAATATAACAGTTATTCCCTCTATGTGTGGATATCCTAATAAACCCACTGACAGTAAGGGGATAATCAATAGCCTTCTGCTACACCCTACACTGGATCCGGGCGCTTTGAACGATACTGCCAACTGCGTCCAACAATACTGGCGTGATTACCAATTATTGCCTGATCGTAATAGGCAATTTATTCCTTCACACAAGTAATCAGAAATAAAAATTCTGTCGGCCAAAAATCGATGGCAGAATTAATGTTTATTACACAGAAATCTAAACACGAGCCAAGATGTGGCGGGATTCGCCCTAAATTTCTTTCATGTTTTGTTTTCGATGTCGTTTTCAAAACTCATCATTGATGGTGAAATCTCGGCGGAAAAGTAAATGTCATTTATCGGCTGCAATATGTGGGGACAGTTTTGTCTGATTGTCTATATCGTTTTGTGTACAGGAGTGCGAAAAGTTGATCAATGACGATCATTCCGCAAGTTTCGTTTAAATGTTTCTCTCGGTGATTAGTGGCCGGGGGAATCCCAGACACTTTTATTGGATGTTTGTTATGAGGAAGGCGTTTAATTTTAATCGGCAATTAGCCATATAACGGAATGTGCGTTCTATTATAACTTCTACCCCGGGTAGATCTTAAAGATCCGACTGACGTTTTATTACAATTTATACCTGGGGTAGATCTTAGACTGCAGAGCTGACAGACGTTTTTTTATAATTTCTGCCTGGAGTAGATCTTAGACTGCAGAGCTGACTGAATTTATTTTTATAACTTCAACCTGGGGTAGATCTTAGACTGCAGAGCTGACTGACGTTTTAATATAACTTCTACCAGGGGTAGATCTTAGACTGCAGAGCTGACTGACATTTTCTTATAACTTATACCTGGGGTAGATGTTAGATCGCAGAGCTGATTGACGTTTTATTATAATTTCTACCTGGGGTAGATCTTAGACTGCAGAGCTGACTGACGTTTTTTGATAACTTCTACCAGGGGTAGATCTTAGCCCGCAGAGCTGACTGACGTTTTATTATAACTTGTACCAGATATAGATCTTAGGCTCCACAGCGGACTAAAGTTTTATTATAACCTCTACCTGGGATAGATCTTAGGCTCCACAGTGGACTAACGTTTTATTATAACCTCTACCTGGGATAGATCTTAGGCTCCACAGTGGACTAACGTTTTATTATAACCTCTACCTGGGATAGATCTTAGGCTCCACAGTGGACTAACGTTTTATTATAACCTCTACCTGGGATAGATCTTAGGCTCCACAGTGGACTAACGTTTTATTATAACCTCTACCTGGGATAGATCTTAGGCTCCACAGTGGACTAACGTTTTATTATAACCTCTACCTGGGATAGATCTTAGGCTCCACAGCGGACTAACGTTTTATTATAACTTGTACCAGATATAGATCTTAGGCTCCACGGCGGACTAACGTTTTATTATAACCTCTACCTGGGATAGATCTTAGGCTCCACAGCGGACTAACGTTTTATTATAACCTCTACCTGGGATAGATCTTAGGCTCCACAGCGGACTAACGTTTTATTATAACCTCTACCTGGGATAGATCTTAGGCTAATTAGCTGACTGATGTTTAGTGCCAAGGAAGGGATTGTTTTACGGCGAGAGGGTCGATTTCATTGTGCCAGGTTTTATCCCATATGGCTAGGCTTCTGTTAGCAAGAAAGCCGGACGAAAGCTTCACACAAAGCGCGAATTCCGTTGCTTCAGCGACGACATCCAAGAGTCTCAGAGAAAATTGCTCTCGTGAACTGAATGTTTCAGTCTGGAATCAAACTCACAGCCTTTGGAGTGTGAGGCAGGCGGCTTTATCGCTTTACTGCTGAGAACCCTGCACAAAAATATAGTGACCACCCGCAGATTTAAAGCCATCCATCCATCACGTGCCATGCCGATAAACGTGGGCGGTCATGTTTTGTCATCTCACTCGATCACCAGAGTCGTAGATCAGCTCTGTGTTCCTGTCTCGACCATGCCATGTGGTCAAGCCATCCAGGTATTTACTTCTCGGTCTTCCCCTTGGTCTCTTCCCTTCGATCTTGCCAGTCGTCACCAAGTTCTCCAATTCATTTCTTCTCATAACATGCCCAAACAATTTTTACTGTCTACGTTTAATGTTTCTAATAAGTTTACGATCGTCATTTGTTTCTTGATGAACTTGTTCATTGGTTTTTCTGTCTGTCCATGGTATTCTTTGCATTTTCCCCAGAAACCACCGCTGCCTCCGAATGTTGACAACTCCTCACTATATCACTATATGAAGAAGTCAACTTCTATGAATATCAACTCAAGATTTCAAAAATTTCAACCCATTTAGTTCTTTTGGGTTTATTCGGAGACTCGGTGGGGAAGGGGGGAGGGGGGGTTGTGTAGGGATGGGGGATAATTTGCTAGAGCTACGATGTTCGTGTTCTGTGCGAAGCTTTCGCCAGGCCGCCCTGCGAAACTGCGAAAAGAGACCGAGCCATATGGGATAAAACCAGGTGCAGTGAACTCGATCTTCTAGCCTCTTAGTTCTGGTAGGTATGGGTGTAGGTCTTCCTTAGGTAAAACTAAGTAATTACAGATGCGTATGTGTCTAGCACCATATGCGTAATGCGTCTTTTGGCGTGTAGACAGGGTCCTTTGCTTACTTACGCATTCTACCTTACCAAGATGGTATCGACAATGGGGGAGTGCTGTTGCCAAGCTATTCCTGGAATCTGAATAAACATACAAAATGTGAGTGCGTCCGTTATTATGTATCATTCTTACTACTTTTTGCAAAGCCCCGTCTAATTTCATGTTGTTTGCTGGTTTCCCTCAACAATTCCCTCTTGTGTGATTTAATGTCCTTTTTCATGTTGCTGAGATGGCATTGAATGAGATGTGAGCTTCCGTTGTTAGGTCTCTCTCTCTCTCTCTCTCTCTCTCTCTCTCTCTCTCTCTCTCTCTTATTCCTTTCTCTATCTCTACCTCTCTCTCTCTCTCCCTCCCCCTCTCTCTCTATCTCTCTCTCTCTCTTTCTTGTTTTCTTGTCAAATTCGACTATGCCCTCCAGAATTTGTAGCTTCCAGTCCAGATAGTTTATACTTATCCCTTGCCCCTCTTGGAATGGACTACGTTGCAGCATACAGTATTGCTTCATCACAAGTTTTACTGGTATGTGGGTGCTGACTGCTAATCATTTTAGCATACAGCGATCATCTTTGTAGAAGATGTCGCATGTGCAGAAATCCATTTCTGGAGTTGAAGTAATACACCATCTTCTAGAGTAGAAACTGCTTTGTTTTTGTTCATCGGATTTGCAGATTACATGGAAATTAACATCTATGTCCTGGTTCATCACTTCAACTCCTCTGTTGTCAGTGTCTGGGTATCTCTGACTTGGTGAGCGGCTATAAAGTCTCGGGCAATTATTAATTTGTATTATTTATTTTCCTGCATGAAAATATTAGATCCATATTCGCTGGGCTAAATAGAATAAACATTCTAATTTGTGCTACACTTTTCATTAAATCAACCCCTATATCTTATACAACCACTATAACTTGTATTTGGTCATCATGGGTGATTGATACATGTTTAAAAACTCCTCCTTTTAATGAAGTCTTCGGTGTGATATTTACCACATCATCCCCGAGTGCCGATTGCTGTATTAAAATACAGGGTGTATTGTTAATGACTGTACAGTTTTTTTGAAAATATTGCCGTTCCAAGTTTTGTTTTACCTATTGTGGAGTTCATGCAACACAATCCAGCATAATAGGTAAATACAAAACTTGGAACGGCAATATTTTCACCAAAGAAATAAAGCACAATCATTAAAAATACACCCTGTATTTGTCTAGCAACATATCCCTTAACCGGTTCAGTGGCGAATGATAATATATCGCCAAATGTGACATCCTATTTCGACAGAAAGACGATATATCGCCACACTGGTGTTTTAAACTTTATAACTTACTTGCTTATTTAAAAGGTCTGTAGCTTACTTATTAATTTACTAATTAACGTACTTAATAGCTTTCATTCATTCATTCAGTAGCATATCCTTTGCAGAACCTAGCTCTCATATCAACATTCCGGAAAACCTCTCGATCATAAGCAAGATGTCCCGCTTCCGATACACCCATCTGGAGATCATCCGCCACATTCTGCATCCATCTTCTCATTGGCCTTCCTCTTCCTCTCTTCCCAGGCATATACCCCTCCATTATTGTTCTCTCTAAACTTTCGTGACATTTCATGTGACCAAAATGTTTCAATTTTCTTTGTTTTATCGTCTGTAATAGCCAACCTTCTTCAATATTCAGCTCTTGAAGTATGGATGCATTTGTTCTTTTCTTTATCCAAGATATTCTTAGAACCCGTCTATAACATTTATATTCAAAGGCATTTGTGCGCTGTTCAGCTTGTTTAGTAAGTGTCGAAGTCTCACAGGCATATGTTGCAATGAGAAAGATGTATGCTCTCAAACATCTGATTGTTGTAGTTCTATCTGTCCCACTCCATAATTTATTCAGTTGTTTTTGTCTTTGAAGAGCAATAGATATTCGTCTTTTAACATCTTTCATTGTGTCACCATTGTTGGTAATCAATGACACAAGATATTCAAAAATTTTCCACCACCTCCAATTTTTCCTCATTAACATATATTTCTTTCTCCATAGTGGTTTTATCTGTATTCATTATCTTTGTTTTTGCTTAAATACTAACTTACTTATTTACTTTTTTTTTTTTTTTACAGGATTAATTAATCACTTGGCTTTCAAACTGGCCTTACTTACTAGCTTAATTAAATTACGTTCCTTCTAAATTAATTACTTCCTTGCTTACTTGATAGGTCATGGCTTTGTTATTAACTTACTAGGTTATGCACTAGCTTAATTACTGACTTTCTTACAAGTGTACTTAAGGCTTACTTAATAACTTACTGGTTTTCATACCGGCTTACTTAATAACTTGCTGATATAATTAATAACTCACCGGCTGACTTAACAACTTAATGATTACTTACTAGGCTCCTTATTAGCTTACTTACTACTTACTTAATAATTCACCGGATTACTTAATCACATACCGACTTATTAGTTTACTAACTAGATTACTTAGTATATTACTTACTGACTCACTGACTCACCGCCTTACTTAATATCTTACTGGCTTAATGACTAGCTTATTTACTTGATTACTTACTGAGTTAGTTGATAACTCATCAGCGTACTTAATAATATGCAGGCTTAATTTATAACTTACCAGCTTACTGATGTACACGTAAACACAAGAAATCAATGGGGAGAACCGTTGAGGCCACTAAGACAATTACATAAGTAAACACACACGTCGACGCACGACCAACTAGACCAGTGGTTCTCAACCGATGGGGAATTCCCCCCCCCCCAGTGGGGAATTTTAGGGTTTCCTGGGGGGGGGGGGGGGAATGAAGACCATTTCAAGATCGCGTTAATACAAGAACTGATTACTTGATATTGTTTTTCCCTTCATACTTTACAGTTATGTACGTCTCATCCTTCTAAAATTCATTTTATAAAGTCAGTAGACCCACAAATCATGTTTTATGTGGATGTCTAGACTTGTTTTAGTATATGCTAATAAATTTACCTTCCATTTTTACGTATACTGTGTAGGGGTGGGGGATTTTTAGATAGGAAATATGAAAGGGGGGGGGGGAATGACGTTCTGAAAATATGGTGAAGGGGGCACGGGCCAAAAAAGGTTGAGAACCACTAAACTAGACACTCCAACTAGACTTAGGTGTGTCTAGCTGGTCGTGCGTCGAAGTACACTTGTTCCTGCAGCGAGGCGCCGTCGTCATTTGGAGGCGACAGGTTCGATCCCGGTCGGTAACTACAGCTTTCAAATTTTATGTTGTCTAGTGCGTCTCCTAGTCTCTATTTCCTGCTTCTTCTTCTGTGAGCGCCAAATAATACTATGTGTGTTTATTTATTAATTGGCTTACTGATGAGCTTACTTACAAGATTACTTTATGACTTACTTAATAACTCACTGATTTACTGAATAACTTACTGACTGTCATGATGGTGTACTTATACATGACCTTAGTGCATTGTCTTTGTGCTGATATATTTAATTACTGACTGTTTTGTTGTTTCCTACGTTAACTTGTAGAGGCAGCTTTGCTTTCCTCAGAGAACAACAAGGCAGATTTATAATAATACTTCTTAAACTGTCCTTCCACGCAGCATTTCCCTAAACCCTGACTTTAAATTAGATTGCCATCCCCCACACCTTTCTTGTTCTGAAAGTCGGATGCCGCCTCTGAATCCAGTCTTAATCCCATTTAAAGGCATACAATATTTTCTTCACCCACCCTGTTCTTTTTTTGTTACTGAATATTACTCATAACTACCCGTGTTCCTTTTCTAGAGTCTACAAACGGCCCAGTCCTTTTCCCCAGGACTTCACCATCCAGCAACCCCCCCCCCCCGCCCCTTTCCATCACCCACCCACCCACCCGGGTCCAATTTGGGGCAGTGCTCAGGTCCTTACGCAGTATTCGTCACGTGACCTGCCGCGTGCCGCGTTATGACAGATCTTCATTACAAGAGGGGACTCTCATAACCCTGCGAGTATGGCAAATTCCGAAAGTACCCCTGTCCCTTCTCGAATCTATCGATCTTTCTCTAAAAGAAAATCATATTTTGAGTCATTCGACACTTGAGTCGATCTGAGGTGACGCTGCCAGAACACGCCTTTCTTCGCCGTGTCTCCGTATTAATTAGAAATATTCTTCCTTGTTTTCGTTTTTCATGAATATGTTCGGAATAAAATATACATTATGAAAAGTTGTGCTAACGAAGTCCCACATTGTAGCTGCTCTTGTGGGGTATAGTTTCTTGGTTTTACGAGCCCACATTGTTGTTGCACTTGTGGGCTATAATTTTGTTGTTGTTGTTGTTGTTTTGCTTTGGTTTTACGACCCCATATTGTAGCTGCACTGAGAACTATAGTTCTTTTGGATTTACGACCCCACATTGTAGCTGCACTTGAGAGCTATATTTTTTTACGACCCCACATTGTAGCTGCACTTGAGAGCTATATTTTTTTACGACCCCACATTGTAGCTGCACTTGTGGGCTATCGTTTCTTGGTTTTACGACCCCACATTGTAGCTTCACTTGTGGGCTATAGTTTCTTGGTTTTTTAGCGAAGTGGTCAAGCCGTTTGCCTTGTGCTCCGAAGATTGTGGGTTCGATTCCGGGTTCCGTCTTTCGGTTCACGAGTGCAATTTTCTCGGAGACTCCTGGGGTCGTCGCTGGAGCTTCCGAATTCGTGCTTTGTGCGACGCTTTTGGCAGGCCACCTTGGTGAAAGAGACCGAACCATATGGGATACAACCCGGTGCAATGAAGTCGATCTTCTAGACTCTTAAGACTTAGTTTTCAGCTTTTTTTTGGGGGGGGGGGTGGTGACAGGGGAAGGGGGGGGGGTCATGAACCCACATTGTAGCTGCACTTGTGGGTTATAGTTGCTTGGTTTCCCGAGTCGATATCCCCGCACTCCGGACAAATAAAGGAGCCTTTCACACACCCTAGAATCACTGGGTATATGGTGCTAGGCTCACAATTGTAGACCAAAACACACATTCTGGATGATATTGCCAGGATAGGCCGGTCATCTTTGCTTCCCAAGGCATATCCAGGTACTGATTTTAGACCGGGTCGTCGTTGGAGCGCAGGTCAATCTTAAAAATCCTCCCTGATGTGGATTATAATCTTTGATCCGCGGGCCGACAGGCAAGCGGCTCGCCATCACGCTACTCCTGATACCACTACAGATAAAAGTTAAAGTTAGTTGCATATCCGTTACAGGACGGGGCAGTAAACTCCAATATTTTTTGGCTGCTTGTGATTCCTGGGTAAGTTTACGTTCGGTAGTTTTCCTTTGTTTTTGGAACGACCGGCACTCATACTATTGTAAGGAAACCAACCTAAGGCAGTCTGTTTATAAATCGCCCGCAGTTGTGTTTCAAACGCGGTATGCTGGATTACGAATGGGACTCGTAACTCCTTCGCCAGAGAGGCGGCACTACAGACACACCCACAGGTAATTCGTCTCCCGCGGCAGATGTCAAGCGAAGATGGTGCTCGTTACAATAACACACTGTGAAAAGGTCGGACAGATCGTGGACCCAAACTTAAATAAATGCCGGGTAGTGGGGTGATGCAAAGAATACCATAGACAGCCAGAAAGATCAATGAACAAGTCCTTCAAGAAACAAATGAAGATCGTAAACTGATTAGAGACATTAGATGTAGACAGTCACAATTTTTTGGGCATGGTATGAGAAGAAATGATCTGGAGAACTTGGTGACAACTGGTAAGATCAAGGGGAACAGACCAAGGGGAAGACATAGAAGCAAGTACCTGGATGGCTTGACCTTGTGGCATGGTCGAGACAGAAACACGGAGCTGATCCACGACTCTGGCGATCGAGTGAGATGGCAGAACATGACCGCCCACGCTTACCGGCAATGCACATGATGGATGGAGTGGGGTGATTGCACACGCCGGTCAGTTGAACTTAAATGTTGACTTTGGGACGAACATTACACATACCTCAGAAGTCGGAGTGGGTTTGTCTGATGGCGGGAGACACTGGTAACAGGGAAAGCAAATCCTCAAACAAAATCAGTCCAGTGCAGGCACTACTGGTAGCAACTACTGTATTAATATCAGAGGCATGCTTGTGAACTACATTCCTTGACTTATTGTTTCTTTATTGTGTTCAGTAAAACATTCATTGACTTATTGTTTCTTTATTGTGTTCAGTAAAACATTCATTGACTTTTCGTTTCTTTATTGTGTTCAGTAAAACATTCCTTAACTTTTTGTTTCTGTATATGTTCAGTAAAACATTCCTTGATTTGTTGTTTCTTTATTGTGTTCAGTAAAACAGTCATTGGCTTGTTTGTTTCTTTATTATGTTCAGTAAAACGGGTCCTTAACTATTAGGTTCTACAAAAACTGCTAATGAAAAGAGAGTTCATGAAAGAAATCAAATAGAAGCAAGTCAAATATTTCAGCCACGTTAAAAGATATGGCACTCTTATAAAAATCATACTGGATGGTAAGGGTAAGCGAGCAAGAGGTAGACAACGATACAGGTGGGAAGATAACATCGTGAGATGGACCAACAACAGTCTGACAGAATGTACAATCAAGGCGAGAGACTTGCACATCCATTGCAGCCAACTTTTATTGTGGAGACGGCACCTGATTGATTAATTGATTGACTATAAGACGTACTTATACCATTGGAAGGATACACCATCGATAAAATGGCGTTTCTAACAAATGAATTAAACGTGAAATAAACTGAAAAACACAACAAGATGGTAAGAAAATAAAAACGGGTACTGGAGTCAAGTATAACATTGTGGAAAAGAAGAACATTGTCATTGTCATCGTTACTATTATCATCGAGGTCAATACCGTCACGCGATAATCACCCCCATGGACATGACTACCATCAGCTGAATCAACAGCAGCCTTCTCATCACCTCTTGTCACAACCACCATCACACCAGCTACAATATCACTAATGGAAATTTCCCCCAATTTTGCGCACACGACACCTCGACCAAATCTCATTGGACAAGAGTTGACGGTTGTCATGTTCTCACAAATATCGTACCGTCTCTAGGAGGCCCAGGAACTGAGATGAATGCCTTAATTTTCCTAACTCATTTTCCCTCGGTCTCCAGCAGCTCTCGTCCAGTCCTCGGCGAGATACAAGACTGTCACAATCCCCTTATTAATGTGGCATAACTACGTTAATCTTCAATGCTTCATATTTATGCAAATACTTGGCAAGACAGTATTCGTTTATGCAGACGAGTTGTCTGGGGATCAATACATATTACGACTCCAATAGCTTCGTCTATCACAAGATTATTTCCACAATAATTCGCATCGCTAACTACTTTTTTTGTTCTTTCCATTTCATTATGGTTTGTGTTCCCTTCATATTCGTTGTCTTTTATTTCTCCGCCCGGGATATTAGAAGCTACTATTACAGGGAGTAGAGTTCTTTGTAAGAGCTGTGTGTGGTTAAGATTCCAACGGAGGGCGGTCGAATTCAAAGTGGCATGACTAGACACAGTATAAAGTAACTAGAGAAACGCGACCTTGGGAATATGGTGGTTGAGAAAAAATGTTAGTTGCATATCGTTCATAGGACGTAACAGTCATCTCCAGCATTGTTTTTTCGTATGTGATTCCTGGGCAAGTTTACGTTCAGTAGTTTGCCATTGATTTCTGAACGACTAGCACTCTTACCATTTTATGGAAACAAACGCAAGGCGGTCTACTACCAAATCGCCCGCAGCTGTGTTGTGAAGATGGTTACGAATGGCATTCATAACTTGTTCGCCATAAAACCATCGTGAAAACGTACGGCGGTACGGTACAAACATCATAATTGTACCGCTCGTTACAGAAATGCTAGCGGGCGTGTTGACAAAGACATGGACGCTGTAGGACAACGGTTTGATGGCAGCTCTCTTCGTTTGCAATGGGAGGGGAAGAAAGACCATTTATCCCTACGTGTGCTCGTCATCATCATTAAGTGCCCTGCCAGCTGGCGTAGGCGTTCATGGCTCTCTACAGATCTCGGTCTCTGGTGTTCTGGATCAACTCTGCTGATGGTATTCCCCCATGCCACAGTCCCAATCTATCCAGCATCATTTCTCTTGCATAACATAACATAACATAACATAACATAACAAAATAGCAATGCATAGTACATCGTAACATAACACAACATAACATAACATAACATAACATGACATAACACAATACAATTTGTATAATACTTGAACATCTGATGGCTGTAGAAATGTGGTTTCTGAGGAAAATGCAAAGAATACCATGGACAGCCAGAAAGACCAATGAACAAGTCCTTCAAGAAACAAATGAAGATCGTAAACTGATTAGTGACATTTGACGTAGACAGTCAAAATGTTTTGGGCATGTTATGAGAAGAAATGAATTGGAGAACTTGGTGACAACTGGCAAGATCGAAGGGAACAGACCAAGGGGAAGACCTAGAAGCAAATACCTGGATGGCTTGGCCTCGTGGCATGGTCGAGACAGAAACACGGAGCTGATCCACGACTCTGGTGATCGAGTGAGATGGCAAAACATGACCGCCCACGCTTACCGGCATGGCACATGATAGATGGATAATACTTGTATAATGTAATATAATAGATAAGAGCAGAAAATGCTGTAGTAGGATATAGCCATTTTCTTTTTCTTTCTTTTCAGCATTTCCTTTACAGGACATCGGTATCAACACCAGCATTTTACCGCTGTTGTTGATTTCTTGGCAAGATTACGCTCATTAGTTTGCCATTGCTTTCTGAGAGGCCGACTCACTTATCCCGTAAGTCACCAACGCTTCGAGAACCACTACCAATTCTCGCGTGCTAAGTTACCCTACGTGGATAAACAGGATCACGGAGAAAGTCGTTTAACGCCTCGGCCAGGGAGCGGATATAACAATAAGAAATTAAAATCGGTACGTGTAACGCTGACAAACAAGGATGGATACTAAACACAGACACGGCGTGCCTACCTTACATCGAACTCATAACAAGGAGTTCGTTGTACGGTACATACATTCAGTCTGTATGTAGTATATCTCGCTTTGTCGCAGGATTTACACATAACTGTTTTAATTTCTTATAACATAACATAACATAACATAACATAACATAACATGACATGACATGACATGACATAACATAACATAACATAATACAACAAATAACGTAACGTAACGTAACATCATAACATAACATAACATAACATAACTACGTAGGGGATTTCCCGATATTCAATTTCATCTGTGTCGATTTGAGAGCTTAACAGAAGAAAAAAAGAAAGTTGCACATTGAAGGGGACTTGAACACATCGCCACGGGGTTGGTAGGCAGGCGTGCCAGTCACAAGGCTAACTCAGCTCCGGACGGTTAATGATACTCACTGAATATATACATTCTGTTTAAATTAATTGAATAATATGTGTGATCCATTAAGGATTACGAAATTATTAATATATGGTAATAAATAGTTACAAAACATGTATGACACACACAATGAGGTCGCCGTCTCCGTGGCGGAGTTACGGGCGCAGTTGCGCTTTGCGTTGGTTTTTTATGAAATGGTCTAGGTGCCAGTCGTTCAGAAAGCAATGGCAAACTATTGAACGTAAACTTAACAAGAGATCACAACAGCAAATAATGCTGGTGTTGACTGCGACGTCCAGTAAGGGATACGCAACTAACTTTTTTTTTTTAACTATGAGGTCAGACAGAAAAAAAAACAAAATGACCAAGTCCTACAAGAAACAATTGACAAATGTAAACTGATTAGAGACATTAGACGTAGACAGTCACCATTTCTTTTGGACACGTGATGGGAAAAAAAAAATTGGAGAACTTGGTGACAACTGGCAAGACTGAGGGGGAAAGAACAAGGGGAAGGCAGAAAAGTAACTACCTGGATGGCTTGGCCACGTGGTATGGTCGAGACAAGAACACAGAGCTGATCCACGACTCTGGTGATTGTGTGAAATGGTGAAACATGACCGCCTACGCTTATCGGCATGGCACATGATGATGATGATGATGATGATGATGATGATGATGATGATGATAATGATGATGATGATTACTATAATGATGATGATTACTATGATGATGATGACGATGATGATGATGATGATGATGATGATTACTATGATGATGCTGATGATGATGATGATGATGATGATGATGATGATGATGATGATTATGATTACTATGATGATGATGCTGATGATGATGATGATGATGATGATGATGATGATGATGATGATGATGATGATGAGGACGGTACACGTAATGCAGTGTTCCGATTGCTGTGATATCGGTTCTTTGACTCAACTCACCTGTCATGTACTATTCAAATGAATATTTGGTCTTTGTGTGTCAAAACTGGTTATAAACAGTAATTGGTGACAAAGCTGAGGTAAATTAATCATGAAACTATAATTCTTACTAATTGAGTGAATACTATATAGACATTTACCCATGTCTACAGACGTCCGCGGATCGATTCCCGTACATGGCACACTAGGACATAAATTACCCGCAATTACTACTCGCTTCGCAGAGCTGGCTTAAATATTAATGAATTATATAAAACCTCAGGCAAATAGAAATGTAGACAATAAAATACTTTAGGCATGTAAAGAGACATGCAATGTATGGATGTGAGGGAGCCACTTTTCGCAATCACCGAAGAAGAAAATCGAGACTTTCAGACTAGAAAATCGAGACTTTCAGACTAACAGATTCTGTGCCACACACAAGGTAGGTTTGTACCAAACAAGAATGGATGGCGGAAAATGGGAAGTAGGGAAGTGCCATATTTGTGACTTTTTTTTTTCGCCCGCTCGCTTTGACCTCAAACGTAGTCCACAAATACTACTTCTAGTAGAGCTGGACAGAATTTTACGCGTGGATTAGCTTTCCCTGTTAAGTGTCCCTCACCATTAATCGAACCCACCCCGACTTCAGAGGTACTTGTAATTTACTTCCCCAAGTCAAGGACGAGAGGTAAACATTTTAGTCCAACTGTCTGGTGTAGGGGTTGGACTCCTTACCTCAGCATGAGCATACCGGATTTTTAAGAACATGCGTTCTTATCCATTCGGCCTTGCTGACATTCTCACAGTTATGACATAAAAGTTGTTATTATGGTAGTAGAAATGTTGTATTATATAAGAAAATTAACGGGGGTTGCATATTGATAAACTACTGTATATCAGCCCACGGCAGATATGGGAAGTCGCTTAAGACGATTAATCTTCCCACGACAATTAATCAGTTACAATTTACAGAAACGTTCTTAGAATGTCTGACCAATGAGAAGAAAAATATTGACTTTCTGCAAGATTTGAATGTTCAAAAACCACTGGCTCGTAACCCGAAGAAGAGGCCGACCAAGGAAACGTTGGACAGAGGGAATCTTCATATATGAATTCCGTGAGTGTACTCTCCCCCTGTTTGTGCTTTACTTCGACACCGCAAGGCACAAGAACAAGGTGAGATGCGATGAGATGAGATGGTGAGAGTATATGAGATGAGATGGTGAGAGTATATGAGATGAGATGGTGAGAGTATACGAGATAAGATGGTGAGAAAATATGAGATGAGGTGAGATGGTGAGAGTATATGAGATGAGTTGGTGAGAGTATTTGAGATGAGATGGTGAGATTATATGAGATGGTGAGAGCATATGAGATGAGATGGTGAGAGTATATGAGATGAGATGGTGAGAGTATATTAGATGAGATGGTAAGAGTATATGAGATGAGATGGTGAGATGCGATGAGATGAGATGGTGAGAGTATATGAGATGAGATGGTGAGAGTATATGAGATGAGATGGTTAGAGTATATGAGATGAGATGGTGAGAGTATATGAGATGAGATGGTTAGAGTATATGAGATGAGATGGTGAGAGTATATGAGATGAGATGGTTAGAGTATATGAGATGAGATGGTGAGAGTATATGAGATGAGATGGTGAGAGTGTATGAGATGAGATGGTGAGAGGGTATGAGATGAGATGGTGAGAGTATATGAGATGAGATGGTAAGAGTATATGAGATGAGATGGTGAGAGTATATGAGATGAGATGGTTAGAGTATATGAGATGAGATGGTGAGAGTATATGAGATGAGATGGTGAGAGTGTATGAGATGAGATGGTGAGAGTGTATGAGATGAGATGGTGAGAGTATATGAAATGAGATGGTTAGAGTATATGAGATGAGATGGTGAGATGCGATGAGATGAGATGGTGAGAGTATATGAGATGAGATGGTGAGAGTATATGAGCTGAGATGGTGAGAGTGTATGAGATGAGATGGTGAGAGTATATGAGATGAGATGGTGAGAGTAAATGAGATGAGATGGTGAGAGTATATGAGATGAGATGGTGAGAGTATATAAGATAAGATGGTTAGAGTATATGAGATGAGATGGTGAGAGTATATGAGATGCGATGGTGAGATGCGATGAGATGAGATGGTGAAAGTATATGAGATGAGATGGTGAGAGTATATGAGATAAGATGGTTAGAGTATATGAGATGAGATGGTGAGAGTATATGAGATGAGATGGTGAGATGCGATGAGATGAGATGGTGAGAGTATATGAGATGAGATGGTGAGAGTATATGAGATGAGATGGTGAGAGTATATGAGATGCGATGGTGAGAGTATATGAGATGAGATGGTGAGATGCGATGAGATGAGATGGTGAGAGTATATGAGATGAGATGGTGCGAGTATACGAGATGAGATGGTGCGATGCGATGAGATGAGATGGTGAGAGTATATGAGATGAGATGGTGAGATGCGATGAGATGAGATGGTGAGAGTATATGAGATGAGATGGTGAGAGTATATGAGATGAGATAATGAGAGTATACGAGATGAGATGTTGAGAGTATATGAGATGAGATGGTTAGAGTATATGAGATGAGATGGTTAGAGTATATGAGATGAGATGGTGAGAGTATATGAGATGAGATGGTGAGAGTATACGAGATGAGATGGTGAGAGTATATGAGCTGAGATGGTGAGAGTATATGAGATGAGATGGTTAGAGTATATGAGATGAGATGGTGAGAGTATATGAGATGGGATGGTTAGAGTATATGAGATGAGATGGTGAGAGTATATGAGATGAGATGGTGAGAGTGTATGAGATGAGATGGTGAGAGTGTATGAGATGAGATGGTGAGAGTATATGAGATGAGATGGTTAGAGTATATGAGATGAGATGGTGAGAGTATATGAGATGAGATGGTTAGAGTATATGAGATGAGATGGTGAGAGTATATGAGATGAGATGGTGAGAGTGTATGAGATAAAATGGTGAGAGTGTATGAGATGAGATGGTGAGAGTATGTGAGATGAGATGGTTAGAGTATATGAGATGAGATGGTGAGATGCGATGAGATGAGATGGTGAGAGTATATGAGATGAGATGGTGAGAGTATATGAGCTGAGATGGTGAGAGTGTATGAGATGAGATGGTGAGAGTATATGAGATGAGATGGTGAGAGTATATGAGATGAGATGGTGAGAGTATATGAGATGAGATGGTGAGAGTATATGAGATAAGATGGTTAGAGTATATGAGATGAGATGGTGAGAGTATATGAGATGCGATGGTGAGATGCGATGAGATGAGATGGTGAGAGTATATGAGATGAGATGGTGAGAGTATATGAGATAAGATGGTTAGAGTATATGAGATGAGATGGTGAGAGTATATAAGATGAGATGGTGAGATGCGATG
Source organism: Cepaea hortensis (assembly GCA_963921405.1). Lineage (NCBI taxonomy): Eukaryota > Metazoa > Mollusca > Gastropoda > Stylommatophora > Helicidae > Cepaea > Cepaea hortensis. The sequence goes on along the minus strand of OY992889.1, from coordinate 94,923,144 downwards.
AGATGAGATGGTGAGAGTATATGAGATGAGATGGTGAGTGTATATGAGATGCGATGGTGAGAGTATATGAGATGAGACGGTGAGATGCGATGAGATGAGATGGTGAGAGTATATGAGATGAGATGGTGAGAGTATATGAGCTGAGATGGTGAGAGTGTATGAGATGAGATGGTGAGAGTATATGAGATGAGATGGTGAGAGTATATGAGATGAGATGGTGAGAGTATATGAGATGAGATGGTGAGAGTATATGAGATAAGATGGTTAGAGTATATGAGATGAGATGGTGAGAGTATATGAGATAAGATGGTTAGAGTATATGAGATGAGATGGTGAGAGTATATAAGATGAGATGGTGAGATGCGATGAGATGAGATGGTGAGAGTATATGAGATGAGATGGTGAGTGTATATGAGATGCGATGGTGAGAGTATATGAGATGAGACGGTGAGATGCGATGAGATGAGATGGTGAGAGTATATGAGATGAGATGGTGAGAGTATATGAGATGAGATGGTGAGAGTGTATGAGATAAGATGGTGAGAGTATATGAGATGAGATGGTGAGAGTATATGAGATGAGATGGTGAGAGTATATGAGATGAGATGGTGAGAGTGTGTGAGATGAGATGGTGAGAGTAGATGAGATGAGATGGTTAGAGTATATGAGATGAGATGGTGAGATGCGATGAGATGAGATGGTGAGAGTATATGAGATGAGATGGTGAGAGTATATGAGATAAGATGGTTAGAGTATATGAGATGAGATGGTGAGAGTATATAAGATGCGATGGTGAGATACGATGAGATGAGATGGTGAGAGTATATGAGATGAGATGGTGAGAGTATATGAGATAAGATTGTTAGAGTATATGAGATGAGATGGTGAGAGTATATGAGATGAGGTGGTGAGATGCGATGAGATGAGATGGTGAAAGTATATGAGATGAGATGGTGAGAGTATATGAGATGAGATGGTGAGAGTATATGAGATGAGATGGTGAGAGTATATGAGATGAGATGGTGAGATGAGATGAGATGAGATGGTGAGAGTATATGAGATGAGATGGTGAGAGTATATGAGATGCGATGGTGAGAGTATATGAGATGGGATGGTGAGGGTATATGAGATGAGATGGTGAGATGCGATGAGATGAGATGGTGAGAGTATATGAGATGAGATGGTGAGAGTATATGAGATGCGATGGTGAGAGTATATGAGATGAGATGGTGAGAGTATATGAGAGGAGATGGTGAGAGTATATGAGTTGAGATGGTTAGAGTATATGAGATGAGATGATTAGAGTATATGAGATGAGATGGTGAGAGTATATGAGATGAGATGGTGAGATGCGATGAGATGAGATGGTGAGAGTATATGAGTTGAGATGATTAGAGTATATGACGTGAGATGATTAGAGTATATGACATGAGATGATTAGAGTATATGAGATGAGATGGTGAGAGTATATGAGATGAGATGGTGAGAGTATATGAGATAAGATGGTTAGAGTATATGAGATGAGATGGTGAGAGTATATAAGATGCGATGGTGAGATACGATGAGATGAGATGGTGAGAGTATATGAGATGAGATGGTGAGAGTATATGAGATAAGATGGTTAGAGTATATGAGATGAGATGGTGAGAGTATATGAGATGAGATGGTGAGATGCGATGAGATGAGATGGTGAGAGTATATGAGATGAGATGGTGAGAGTATATGAGATGAGATGGTGAGATGAGATGAGATGAGATGGTGAGAGTATATGAGATGAGATGGTGAGAGTATATGAGATGCGATGGTGAGAGTATATGAGATGTGATGGTGAGGGTATATGAGATGAGATGGTGAGATGCGATGAGATGAGATGGTGAGAGTATATGAGATGAGATGGTGAGAGTATATGAGATGCGATGGTGAGAGTATATGAGATGAGATGGTGAGAGTATATGAGAGGAGATGGTGAGAGTATATGAGTTGAGATGGTTAGAGTATATGAGATGAGATGATTAGAGTATATGAGATGAGATGGTGAGAGTATATGAGATGAGATGGTGAGATGCGATGAGATGAGATGGTGAGAGTATATGAGTTGAGATGATTAGAGTATATGACATGAGATGATTAGAGTATATGAGATGAGATGGTGAGAGTATATGAGATGAGATGGTGAGAGTATATGAGTTGAGATGATTAGAGTATATGACATGAGATGATTAAAGTATATGAGATGAGATGGTGAGATGCGATGAGATGAGATGGTGAGAGTATATGAGATGAGATGGTGAGAGTATATGAAATGAGATGGTTAGAGTATATGAGATGAGATGATTAGAGTATATGAGATGAGATGGTGAGATGCGATGAGATGAGATGGTGAGGGTATATGAGATGAGATGATTAGAGTATATGAGATGAGATGGTGAGAGAATATGAGATGAGGTGAGATGGTGAGAGTATATGAGATAAGTTGGTGAGAGTATATGAGATGAGATGGTGAGATTATATGAGATGAGATGGTGAGATTATATGAAATGAGATGGTAAGATTATATGAGATGAGATGGTGAGGTGAGTTGATGAGATGTTATGAGATAATATGGTGATAGTATATTCTTCTTCTTCTTCTTCTTTCGTTCGCCTGAAATATGTCTATAACTGCAATGTTATCTCTTGTATGAATTTAACAGTCTTCTTTAGTTCACTCAGCCGTCCATAGAGTTTATCTTCCACTGTCGTCTCTCTAGGCCAGAAGGTGTGCCTAGATATGTTATATTTTGGGCAGTCTTGGAGTATGTGCTCTGCTGTCTGCGACGCCAATCCACATGTGCACATGGCTGTTTCACCAATCTTGAATTTTGTATACATGTGGTTGCGTAATCTATTGTGTTCTGTTCTGAGGCGCAGAATAATGACTTGTTCTGGTCTATCCATAACGCGGTAGTCATCTTGAGCAGGTTTTGGTGGCTTTCTGACTGATTTGATCATTCTTTTTTTTTTTTTTTTTTTGGTATGTAACGGGCACATCAGGCTGTTCTTCTTTTGCTATTTCCTTAGCCAATCGATCAGCTCTGTCGTTTCCGGGTACTCCACAGTGGGATGGTGTCCACTGTATGGTGACCTTATGCTGACTGCTAAGTTCAGAAAGTAGTGTCCTTACTAATGGCAATTTCCCGGACAGGAGCGCCTCGAGTACTGATCTTGCATCTGTCAGTAGCACCACAGGTTGTGTACCATGGCTGGTATTTAGTAATTTCTCTGTTGCTATCTTGATTGCCTCAATTTCAGCATCATATTTATGGCAGCACTTTCCTGTTGGAACTCTGGCTGTTTCCTTAGTATTATTTGGGTATTCTATGTACACTCCCGCTCCTCCATTTCGAACAGCATTTTATGCTGACTCATCTATGTAGACTCGGGTCCAGAGGTCCTGTGGGTATTCTTCATCAAGGAAGCTGAGAGTGGCTGTTTGCGCTGTACACTGTTCTGTTCATCCTTGTCACGTTTGTCTGGATTTGTAGTGATAATCTATGTTCATCTTTCCATGGAGTTCACTCTGGAATAGTTTTCATGGGGATATCAACTGTGGGCAGATCGGCAGATCAGTGGTTTCTCTGCAGAGTCGTTTGGCCTAGAGGATAAAACTGCTTCATTTCAACCGCCCCATAGCTAAGTTTTCAAATCTGTTCTTCATAGGATGAAGTGCCTCAAAGTAATATACAAGTAAATGGAAATATTCTTCAACAAGTGAATCGGTACAATTATCTTGGAACAGTTATAACATCTGATGGGAGATGCCTTGAAGAGATTAGAACAAGAATCGCCATGGCGAAAGTAGCCTTTAGCAAGATGAAAAACATTCTGACCAATAAAAAGATGTCAATTGAAACGAGAAAAAGAGTGTTGAGGGGATACATAGAGCCTGTTCTTGTGTATGGATGTGAAACGTGGACAATGAACAGTCAAGCTGAAAAGCATCTGATGGCTGCAGAAATGTGGTTTCTGAGGAGAATGCAAAGAATACCATGGACAGACAGAAAAACCAATGACCAAGTACTACAGGAGACAAATGAACAACGTAAACTGATTAGAGAAATTAGACGTAGACAGTCAACATTTTTTGGGCATGTTATGAGAAGAAATGGATTGGAGAACTTAGTGACAACTGGCAAGATCGAAGGGAACAGACCAAGAGGAAGACCGAGAGGAAAATACCTGGATGGCTTGGCCACATGGCATGGACGAGACAGGAACACTGAGCTGATCCACGACACTGGTGATCGAGTGAAATGGCGAGACATGACCGCCCACGCTTTCCGGCATGGCACATGATTGATTGATTGATTGATTGATAGGGTGGCCTGGCAAGCTGAGGAACTTTTCTGCTTGCATTAGCATTTTCACATCTCTGCGCTCTCTCAGTGTTTGCGTCCTTCCCATCGTCTCCAGCTCCAGTATAGGGGTTGATCTCATCCCTCCTGTGGTGACTCTAAGTGCTTGATTTTGCACCTTGTCCTGCTCGTGTAGTGTGGGTGTTTTTTAATGCTGAACACCACGCAGTTGACCCGTATTCCAGGTATGGTCGTATGCTCTGTTGATAAACTTTGCTAAGTTTTTTCCCACTGGCTCCCCATGTTGTTCCACTTAGTTTTCTCAGGATGGCTATTTTCCTTCTGGCTTTTGCTACTGCTTAGTTGATGTGTTTTCGTGATGTCAGCCTGCCATCAAATGTTACTCCAAGGTATGTTGGTTCTTTTATCTTCTCTAAGGTGTATTCTATTTATCTGGATGATCCCTGCCTTTTGGTTTGGAGAGAGGGTAAATAGAGCGGTGCTGCACTTGTCAGTGTTTATGCTGACACACCATCTATTTGCCCATGCAACAAATGCATCTACAGCTCTTTGTAGCGATCTGGTGGCCACTGATGCATGTTAATTTGTCCTTCACAGAACCAGGTCATCAGCGTACATTGCTGCTTTATTTCCATGCGGTAGATTAGCAACGAGATCATTGATGAAGATTAGAAAAAGTGTGCGGGATAAGACTCCGCCCTGGGGAACATCATGACGCAGTAGTACTTTCTTGCTCTTGAGTCCGTCTATCTGTACTCGGGCTCTTCTGTTGTGCAAGTATGCTTTCATCCTTTTCTATTCACTTTAGTGTCTCAGTTTCTTCATCAGACCTTCTTTCCAGACCTTGGTCAAATGCTTTCTTCAGATCTATGCATGCAGCAAGCACCAGCTTCTTCTTTTGGAATGCATCCTCAATTTCTAGAGAGAGGTAGGTTGTCTGATCTTCCGTAGAGTAGCACTGCCTAAAGCTAGCCTGCTGCGGCACAAGGATGTTTTCACTTTCAATGTACCACTGCAGTCTGTGATTGATGATGCGCTCCATTGTTTTGCAGAGACAGCTGGTGAGGCTAATTGGCCTGTAGCGGAGGCAATGGAACTATCTTTCCCTGATTTTAGGAGGGGTATCATTAATGCTTCTCTCCAAGCTTGTGGAACACTGCCTAGGGTCCAGCTGTTATTGAATATCTGCAACAGCTTTGCTTTGGCCTCTGTTCCTAGGTTCCTGAACATTTCATTGGAGATACCATCAGCTCCTGGTGACTTTCACATTTTCAGTTTTGATATGGCTAGCTCCAGTTCGCTGATTGTGATAGGTGCCTCCAAAACCTCGTGTACTGTTTCATTCTGCCCTGTATGTTGCCATTTCTCTCGAATCTCTTGTTGTTTCCATGGGCTAATTTCGATATTGTTGTCTTGTGCGAATGAGTCTGCAAATTGGTATGTTGCTTGCTTTCCTGTTAAGATGTTTCCGTCTTTATGTAGTGCAATTTTTGAGTTTCACCTTGTGCTCTCATCGTTAAGTTGTTTTATTAGCTTCCACAACTTCCTTGTCTCTTTCAAAGTTCAGTGACTCTGTTTTCTCCTGTCATCTTTTCCGTCTAGCCTGCAGCTTGGCCCTTTGAAATTTGGCTTTTGCGTGCTGGTATTTATTGTGGTGCTCTTGACTAGGTTTGGCATCTGCTTGCTTTCTACACACTTCCACATCATTATGCAACTGTTCCAGTTCACTACTCCAGTAGGGTTTATATTGTTTACGGGCTCCTCTTGGTACTGTTTCTCGCGCTGCCTGTAGTATGCATTTCCCAAACTCTTCAACTACTTTATTTATGTCTTTCTCAGTGTTCAGGTTTCTAACCAGTATGCTGGTGCGATGCTTGTATATCGCCCAGTCTGTTTTCTTGTAGTCCCACCTCGAAAGGGTGCTGCTTTCACTTACAAGCTCATTTTCTACAGTTAGAAAGACTGGCCAATGGTCACTGCCACCAAGTTGTTTCCTAACAATTCGTGTAATGTTCCACTCCAGGTCTGTGAATGAAAATCCAGGTCAGGTGTAGTTGTAGTGTGCCATGATCTCGAGTAGAAAGTATGTGTGTCGGATGGCTTGTTAATCAAGATGAATCTATTCTCATCCTGCCAGTCTTATAGTCTCTCTCCTCTCTGACCCATGTGATCATAGTCCCAGCTGTGCTAGTGGCTGTTGAAGTCGCCACACACAATCATTTTTTTTTCTTTTAATGATAGCGTGTGTCCAGTGCCTGTGGACGGTCACTTGGACAGTAGTAAATGTTCTGATGAAGGTCTGTATTGCCTGTCTTAAGTTAAAGTGTCTGATACTCAGCCCCTTCCATGTAAACTTAAATACTGGTAGCCTCTGATTTTGAAGGCTTCATTTCCGTTGAGATGAGTTTCTTGCAAGCAACATACGCTTACTTTTCCCTGGACCAAGATGTTTTCTAGTTCTATTTTTTGTTGTTGCTGACTCCCTCCGCATTCCAGTGCATTATGTTTTGTCTTTGTTTGGTATGGCACGGCCGGACGCTCATTGTTTGAGATGATATAAAATGGTGAGATTATATGTGATGAGATGAGATGATGAGAGTATATGAGATGAGATGGTGAGATTGTCTGCGATGAGATGGTAAGGGTATATAGGATGACATGAGATGGTGAGATTATATGAGTTGAGATGAGATGGTGAGATACGATGAGGAGATGAGATGAGATAAAATGGTGGGAGTAGATGAGATGAGGTGAGATTATATGAGATGAGACGATGAGATGATATGAGATAAGATGAGATGAAATATGAGATGAGATGAGATGATGAGATTATATGATATCAGATAAAATTATGAGATGATGAGATGAGACGAAATGATGCGATGAGATGTGATGATGGAATTATATGAGATGAAATGATGAGATGAGATGATAACATTATATGAGAATATATGAGATGAGATGAAAAGATGAGGTGATGAGATGAGATGAGATGAGACTGACTGGTAATCAGTATCGTGTCTAGGAAACTGAATTGCACGGACTATATTGAACGTCGCTGTGGCTTTCAGAGAACAGTGATGGAAGGCGTGGTTCGTGGGAGGAGAGGCTGGGGTGGACTCTCGCGATGATGAACACAGGATACTGCTGGCACATCGGGCATGAGGGTGCGTGAGGGTGTGTGAGGGTGGGTGATGGTGCATGAGGGTGCGTGAGGGTGCATGATGGTGCGTGAGGGTGCATGAGGGTGCGTGAGGATGCATGAGGCAAGTGAGCTGACAAAGGATCAAAACAGGTGTTCACGGCCCGAGATGACAGCGACCTCCGACATGGGGTGTCTATTACAAGGTAGTGGTAATGATTATGATGATGATGATGTTTATTATGATGATAATAATAATAATATGTTATCTCTTACAGATAACATATAACATATGATGATTATAATGATGATGGTGATGATAATAATAATATTCATATGTTTTCTCTTATAGATAACTGATTCTCTGCCAGAGACCTATTGATAGACCACGTAACCCAAATTTGACACACAAGAGCCTACCTATAGATCTGTTATGTATAGTGATTTAATTGATCCATTTCTCCTTTCCAGTCCACAATTTTTAGTGTCCCATTGAATTAAACTTTAAAACGAAAGATTCCCCTTCCTTCCGTGTGCAAAAACATGCATGGTCCGTGTCCATTTTAAGGAGAAATGTTTGTTGATACTTCGAAATTCGAAGTGACAATATCTTCTGGTTCTGGACCTCATATATTTTAATAAAATTACCGTTTTAAACAGTTTTATATTATAGTTATTGTGATGTAAAGGACTTTATGAAAGATTCTTAAACGAACGATGTGCAGTAGTCAGATAATTATTTAGAAGACGGTCATAATATATTTTTAAAAATCTAACAGTGAAATTTCCTAAGAATATGATGGCTTTTCCATTTTGTGTGAAAATTATGTGCTTCATAATTTTATGATTTCATTGTGTTTTATTCGTTTTATGGAGCAGTTCTTGTGATATTCTTGAACACAACTGGTGTGTGTAACATAATTCACTAAATTTAACTGGATTAGCGGCTTCGGATAGAAAATAACGCCTTGGCAAGTGAATTTTTTTCATAATTTTTAACACTTTAATTTCAATTGTTATTACTAAAACTCTCATTATTGTCATAATATTTGTAACCTATCAATTAATTATTAACACTGTCAGGTTCCCTGTGCAATTCTCTTGAATTTGATATGTAATACAATGCATCTGCTACCATTTTAACCATTTAAAAAGCATTATTGTGACACACCCCTACTTCAAATTTTCTGCCTTAAATTTCTGTTTGGTCAGGACCGCTTTTATGTTTGGCAGGCAATCAGTATTCGAACCTCTGTAGAAGTCTCGAAATTCTATTTCATAAATGTCATAACATATAACAGATGATGATGATGATGATGATGATGATGATGATGATGATGATGATGATGATGATGATGATGATGATGATGATGATGATGATGATGATGAAATAAATAGGAATGTCGGCCTAGGAATCAACATACAGCTGAAAAATGCTGATGTTGACCGCAATATCCTAAAACAGGATGGAAACGAGGAGAGAAAAATATCTTCGGTAATTTCAAAGCTCAGTAATTGGTCATTTACTTTATAATAATTCTTCATTTAATTGTGTGCCATGGCTGGTCCAGTCCTACATTTTGTTTGGCTCTTAACACTTCAGATGCATTGGGCTAGATACTGTCTGTAAGCTAATCGTCAGCAGGTGAGTTATGTCAACAATACAAACACTCTTTCTGGGGCAAAGTTCTGCACAGAAGGATCCATTGGGTGATTGTAATGAGATAATTACAACCTCGATCAAATCATCATTTCTTTGTGAGCAAAGATCAAACTAAAACACGACATTGCTGCCTCGTCTATTTATCTAATGAAAAACACCGAATCCATTCTCTGACAAACAAAAAGGAAACCATAAAAACCTGGAAAAAACGTCGACAAATTCACGTAAAATACAAACCGGAGTGCCTTAAATTATTAATCTGCTAATGACTTCAGGTATCAAAGTCAAAAACCAGACTGTGCACAAATCAATAGTCGCTCGTTATTGTAAACTCCAGAAAAAGACCAAATCTACCGTAATTTTGGTCTAGTCTAACCACCCAGGTAATTTAGACGACAAATCCATCTGCTTTACGAGGGGAGATTATAATTGCTTGAAGACACGACAAAGTTTTTATATTATTAATAGAAACCAACAGAGACGGCTGTTATCCTCCCCTGTTTTCTTTGTTCCTGCAGTGCTGTACATAAACATGTTTTTGCTTGTTTGCCGGGCAATAGAAAACGTTATTCATATACATAGACAACAAATCAAGCTCCATACATAACGTTAATGATATCCTTTATCAATGTAAATATCACAATGAAATAATTTCATAATGTTCTTTTTGTTTTTGCTGTTAAAAATCAGCAGTTATTTTTAAAAAACTAATATTGCATGGAAAATGTTTTCAGATAAGAAGCCAGCATCAACGGTTCACAAACTTTGTGTTCTGAGCCCTGATTCTGTGAGAGAAATTGACTCACAAAGCAACTATCGCTCCGAGGCAGATTAAAATAAAAAAATGACACGGACTCTCAATTCAGCACAGCCAAAAGTTTAATTTAGTTTAGTTTGGTCGACGGATCAACATCACAGTACACGGGTGTAACCCATAAGTGCTCCGTTCTACTCCTAACTCAAGCCTGAGTCCGGAGACTCTCAGCTCGGTGCACGAACTCCGTAGCACCGGCGAGGATCCTGAAATACTTTGGGTACATTTTTAACTCAAAATTTTGCCCGGGCAGCGCCGTTAGGCTACTCTTTATCAATTTCCAACTGCCACAGGATTTTTTTCGTGCTCAATAATACAAACGGGCGTCCGATCTCACTACCCAGAGACCAGGGGAAATTTTGGTTTAGAAGTTGACGTGAAAAAATCCGGGCCCTCACTGCGACTTGAACCCGGGACCTCCAGCACTCGAGGGGACACCATACCCTGAGACCAATCAGCCTAAAAGGGTAGCAAGACATTTCTTGGGGAATAAAGGCGACCGGCGAGATATTTATCCCAATGCCCATTGAGTGCCGGTAGTTGCAGAAATTATGGGATGGGCTAGCGCTATATGCCAGATACACCTAACTGATTCAGTGACGAAGGATAAAATGTTGCCAAATTTGACCTCCCATTTGAACAGAAGGATGATATATCGCCATATTCGGGTTATCTTGTTATTTGTATTGTTTCGTGGCATCTTCCGCAATTTTAATGCTCGTTGAACGGAAATGTACATCATAGTACTGGTTCATTTGATTGTGCACCATGTTTGGTCCAGACCTACATTTTGCTTGGCACTGAATCAGTTAAATTACAATAAGCGTTAATATCATTTATGTTTCCTTTGTTTCTGTAGCAATCCGTTGCAACGCGAGGAGCGTTACCTTGGGGATGGGGGGGGGGGGCGGAGAAGAAGTGGGGTTGGATGCATGCCTTCTGGCCCAGTAGTCGAAACCGCTGAAATTGTCAACTGACTTAAGCTGCCCGGTCGACACAGCCTAAAATTGGTACCAAGAAATATCTTGGATAGTGAAGGCGGCAGACATCTCATCTCCCGGGACTGCGAACTGGCCTATAAGATTATGGATCTAACAGAATATGCTTAATGTGCCTAAGGCGTGTGGCGGGGTCCTTTATTTACTTGTATTCACTGGGCTGTAACGTTAACGTGTCTGGAGTGCCAGATGTCTTAAACGTGTCTTAAATTATCTATCGCACTGAGTTTTAGCGCTAGATCATCTGCTTTTAAAAAATATTATTATTCGCATATCCTATACAGGACATTGCAGTCAACACCAGCATTTTTCAGTTGCTGTTGATGTGTTGGCAAGTTTTACGTTCAGTTGTTTGCCATTTCTTTCTGAACGAACGGCTCACATACGCTCGTAGGTAACCAGCGCGACGCGATCCGCTGCCGAATCTCGCGCAGCTGTGCTTCGTAAAAGAGTAAACGGGATTACGAACAAAGTCCTTAGCACCTACGCCAGGGAGACCGGCAGATGTGTAGCACTGTGTTATAGAGATACAGCACCACTGGCTCTAAGTTGTGACGTTGAAACATCTTTAACATTGAGTGTTGTGTTTCAGTATCTATAGCACTAACCTGTAACGTAAAGGTTATAGAGCTAGAACATCTATAGCACTGAGTTATGGAGCTAGAACATCTATAGCACTGAGTTATGGAGCTAGAACATCTATAGCACTGAGTTATGGAGCTAGAACATCTATAGCACTGAGTTATGGAGCTAGAACATCTATAGCACTGAGTTATGGAGCTAGAACATCTATAGCACTGAGTTATGGAGCTAGAACATCTATAGCACTGAGTTATGGAGCTAGAACATCTATAGCACTGAGTTATGGAGCTAGAACATCTATAGCACTGAGTTATGGAGCTAGAACATCTATAGCACTGAGTTATGGAGCTAGAACATCTATAGCACTGAGTTATGGAGCTATAACATCTGTGGCACTGAGTTATGGAGCTAGAACATCTATAGCACTGAGTTATGGAGCTAGAACATCTATTCTATAGCACTGAGGTATGGAGCTAGAACATCTGTGGCACTGAGTTATGGAGCTAGAACATCTATAGCACTGAGTTATGGAGCTAGGACATCTATAGCACTGAGTTATGGAACTAGAACATCTATAGCACTGAGTTATGGAGCTAGAACATCTATAGCACTGAGTTATGGAGCTAGAACATCTATAGCACTGAGTTATGGAGCTAGGACATCTATAGCACTGAGTTATGGAGCTAGAACAACTATAGCACTGAGGTATGGAACTAGAACATCTATAGCACTGAGTTATGGAGCTAGAACATCTATAGCACTGAGTTATCGAGCTAGAACATCTATAGCACTGAGTTATGGAGCTAGAACATCTATAGCACTGAGTTATGGAGCTAGAACATCTATAGCACTGAGTTATAAAGCTAGAACATCTACAGCACTCAAATATGGAGCTAGAACATCTATAGCACTGAGTTATGGAGCTAGAACATCTATAGCACTGAGTTATGGAGCTAGAACATCTATAGCACTGAGTTATGGAGCTAGAACATCTATAGCACTGAGTTATGGAAGTAGAACATCTATAACACTGAGTTATGGAGCTAGAACATCTATAGCACTGAGTTATGGAGCTAGAACATCTATAGCAATGAGTTATGGAGCTAGAACATCTATATCACCGGGTTATGGAGCTAGAACATCTATATCACTGAGTTATGGAGCTAGAACATCTATAGCACTGAGTTATGGAGCTAGAACATCTGTGGTGCTGAGTTATGGAGCTAGAACATCTATAGCAATGAGTTATGGAGCTAGAACATCTATATCACCTGGTTATGGAAGTAGAACATCTATAGCACTGAGTTATGGAGCTAGAACATCTATAGCACTGAGTTATGGAGCTAGGACATCTATAGCACTGAGTTATAGAGCTAGGACATCTATAGCACTGAGTTATGGAGCTAGAACATCTATAGCACTGAGTTATGGAGCTAGAACATCTATAGCACTGAGTTATGGAGCTAAAACATCTATAGCACTGAGTTATGGAGCTAGAACATCTGTGGTGCTGAGTTATGGAGCTAGAACATCTATAGCAATGAGTTATGGAGCTAGAACATCTGTGGTGCTGAGTTATGGAGCTAGAACATCTATAGCAATGAGTTATGGAGCTAGAACATCTATATCACCTGGTTATGGGAGTAGAACATCTATAGCACTGAGTTATGGAGCTAGAACATCTATAGCACTGAGTTATGGAGCTAGGAATTCTATAGCACTGAGTTATGGAGCTAGGACATCTATAGCACTGAGTTATGGAGCTAGAACATCTATAGCACTGAGTTATGGAGCTAGAACATCTATAGCACTGAGTTATGGAGCTAGAACATCTATAGCACTGAGTTATGGAGCTAGAACATCTGTGGTGCTGAGTTATGGAGCTAGAACATCTATAGCAATGAGTTATGGAGCTAGAACATCTATATCACCGGGTTATGGAGCTAAAACATCTATAGCACTGAGTTATGGAGCTAGAACATCTATAGCACTGAGTTATGGAGCTAGAACATCTATAGCACTGAGTTATGGAGCTAGAACATCTATAGCACTGAGTTATGGAGCTAGAACATCTATAGCACTGAGTTATGGAAGTAAAACATATATAGCACTGAGTTATGGAGCTAGAACATCTATAGCACTGAGTTATGGAGCTAGAACATCTATAGCACTGAGTTATGGAGCTAGGACATCTATAGCACTGAGTTATGGAGCTAGAACATCTATAGCACTGAGTTATGGAGCTAGAACATCTATAGCACTGAGTTATGGAGCTAGAACATCTATAGCACTGAGTTATGGAGCTAGAACATCTGTGGTGCTGAGTTATGGAGCTAGAACATCTATAGCAATGAGTTATGGAGCTAGAACATCTATATCACCGGGTTATGGAGCTAAAACATCTATAGCACTGAGTTATGGAGCTAGAACATCTATAGCACTGAGTTATGGAGCTAGAACATCTATAGCACTGAGTTATGGAGCTAGAACATCTATAGCACTGAGTTATGGAGCTAGAACATCTATAGCACTGAGTTATGGAAGTAAAACATATATAGCACTGAGTTATGGAGCTAGAACATCTATAGCACTGAGTTATGGAGCTATAACATCTATAGCACTGAGTTATGGAGCTAGGACATCTATAGCACTGAGTTATGGAGCTAGAACATCTATAGCACTGAGTTATGGAGCTAGAACATCTATAGCACTGAGTTATGGAGCTAGAACATCTATAGCACTGAGTTATGGAGCTAGAACATCTGTGGTGCTGAGTTATGGAGCTAGAACATCTATAGCAATGAGTTATGGAGCTAGAACATCTATATCACCGGGTTATGGAGCTAAAACATCTATAGCACTGAGTTATGGAGCTAGAACATCTATAGCACTGAGTTATGGAGCTAGAACATCTATATCACTGAGTTATGGAGCTAGAACATCTATAGCACTGAGTTATGGAGCTAGGACATCTATAGCACTGAGTTATGGAGCTAGAACATCTATAACACTGAGTTATGGAGCTAGAACATCTGTGGTGCTGATTTATGGAGCTAGAACATCAGTGGTACTGAGTTATGGAGCTAGGACATCTATAGCACTGAGTTATGGAGCTAGAACATCTATAGCACTGAGTTGTAAGCTAGAACATCTATAGCACTGAGTTATGGAGCTAGAACATCTATAGCACTGAGTTATGGAGCTAGAACATCTATAGCACTGAGTTATGGAGCTAGAACATCTATAGCACTGAGTTATGGAGCTAGAACATCTATAGCACTGAGTTATGGAGCTAGAACATCTATAGCACCTGGTTATGGAGCTAGAACATCTATAGCACTGAGTTATGGAGCTAGAACATCTATAGCACTGAGTTATGGAGCTAGAACATCTATAGCACCGGGTTATGGAGCTAGAACATCTATAGCACTGAGTTATGGAGCTAGAACATCTATAGCACTGAGTTATAGAGCTAGAACATCTATAGCACCGGGTTATGGAGCTAGAACATCTATAGCACTGAGTTATGGAGCTAGAACATCTATAGCACCGGGTTATGGAGCTAGAACATCTATAGCACTGAGTTATGGAGCTAGAACATCTATAGCATTGAGTTATGGAGCTAGAACATCTATAGCACCGGGTTATGGAGCTAGAACATCTATAGCACTGAGTTATGGAGCTAGAACATCTATAGCACTGAGTTATGGAGCTAGAACATCTATAGCACTGAGTTATGGAGCTAGAACATCTATAGTACTGAGTTATGGAGCTAGGACATCTATAGCACTGAGTTATGGAGCTAGAACATCTATAGCAATGAGTTATGGAGCTAGAACATCTATAGTACTGAGTTATGGAGCTAGAACATCTATAGCACTGAGTTATGGAGCTAGAACATCTATAGCACTGAGTTATGGAGCTAGAACATCTATAGCACTGAGTTATGGAGCTAGAACATCTATAGCACTGAGTTATGGAATGTGCCGAGTGTTGTAATGTCAGTTGTTTACTCAGTTCAGATCAATTCTTACGGCATAAAACTATGGTATTATCTGAAATAAAATTAACAGATTCAGTGCCAAACATAACAACAACAACGACAACAACAAAGAAATGCCGGAAAATGGGAAGTTGTAGTATGTCAGAGTTATGACTTAAAAGTTGTTTATATTGTAGCAGACATGTTATATTATATATCAAATTAAAGGGGGTTGCATAGGCAAAACTACTGAATATTATCCATTGCTAGATACGGTAAGTCACTTAAGACGATTAATCATCTCATGGCAATTAATCAATTAAGCAGAATGAATTTAAAAAAAAAAAAAACCGATGTGGTATGTAACTCAAATGCTCCAAATATGCAATTGGCTTCGGGTGTTTCTAAAATGTCTTTGTTTATGTTCTTGCTTGTTGGATACTAGCAGGCATGATAGATAATGTAGTCGTCGAATAATAGAGAATTAGTGGACGAGGATTAGAGAATGTAGTGGACGAGGAATAGAGAATGTAGTGGTCTAGGAATAGAGAATGTAGTGGTCGAGGAATAGAGAATGTAGTGGTAGAGGAATAGAGAATGTAGTGGTCGAGGATTAGAGAATGTAGTGGTCGAGGAATAGAGAATGTAGTGGTCGGGGAATAGAGAATGTAGTGGTCGAGGAATAGAGAATGTAGTGGTCGGGGAATAGAGAATGTAGTGGTCGAGGAATAGAGAATGTAGTGGTCGGGGAATAGAGAATGTAGTGGTCGAGGAATAGAGAATGTAGTGGTCGAGGAATAGAGAATGTAGTGGTCGGGGAATAGAGAATGTAGTGGTCGAGGAATAGAGAATGCGGTGGAAGAGGAATAGAGAATGTAGTGGTCGGGGAATAGAGAATGTAGTGGTCGAGGAATAGAGAATGTAGTGGTCGGGGAATAGAGAATGTAGTGGTCGAGGAATAGAGAATGTAGTGGTCGGGGAATAGAGAATGTAGTGGTCCGGGAATAGAGAATTTAGTGGTCGGGGAATAGAGAATGTAGTGGTCGAGGAATAGAGAATGTAGTGGTCGGGGAATAGAGAATGTAGTGGTCGAGGAATAGAGAATATAGTGGTCGAGGAATAGAGAATGTAGTGGTCGGGGAATAGAGAATGTAGTGGTCGAGGAATAGAGAATGTAGTGGTCGAGGAATAGAGAATGCGGTGGAAGAGGAATAGAGAATGTAGTGGACGAGGAATAGAGAATGCAGTGGTCGAGGAATAGAGAATGTAGTGGTCGAGGAATAGAGAATGTAGTGGTCGAGGAATAGAGAATGTAGTGGTCGGGGAATAGAGAATTTAGTGGTCGGGGAATAGAGAATGTAGTGGTCTAGGAATAGAGAATGTAGTGGTCGAGGAATAGAGAATGTAGTGGTCGGGGAATAGAGAATGTAGTGGTCGATGAATAGAGAATGCGGTGGAAGAGGAATAGAGAATGTAGTGGTCGGGGAATAGAGAATGCGGTGGACGAGGAATAGAGAATGTAGTAGACATGAAATATAGAATGTAGTGCACGAGAAATAGAGAATGTAGTAGATATGAAATATAGAATGTAGATCGCGAGGAATTTAGAATGAAAAGAACGAGGAATAGAGAAAGTAGTGAAGGAGGAATAGAGAATTAATGGACGAGGAATAGATAATGTAGTGGACGAGGAATATTGAATGCAGTGGACGAGGAATAGAGAGTATAGTGGACGAGTAATAACTATGACAGAATTATAGCGTGTTTATTCTGAGGGCGTAGTCTATCTCTGTGTTTCCCCAACGCTCACGTTCAAATTAATAAGCCAGGCATACTGAGCCCATAAAACGCTTATATGCAACACATAAAGCGGCTCATATTCCAAAGAAGAAATGGATCATGTCCTGAATAAAATATTAATAACACAATGCGGCTCAAATCTGTTCGTAAAATGGCTTAATGCAGCGATTCTCAAACGGTTGTGTCTGCCCCATGGATGGTGCCAATGGGTAACGGTATTATAGCATACAATTTACACATTAGTCAAGGACGTGACACTTTTTGTTTTATCATAAATGCATCAAACATTCATCCATACCGGCCGTCTGTTTTCGTCGATTCGTTATTTCAGTGCTTTTTAACTGATCCAGAGCCGAAGGATGATATATAGATAAATGTGATCTCCCATTTCTATAGAAGGACAATATATCACCATACTAGGGTCATCGTAATGCAGCTTTACAGAACAGAATTGCGAATAATAATACATGGATATTGCTGCGACTATCCTTCCTCAGCAAACAAATACATACACAAAACACATAGTATAATCACGGATAAGACCCTCCAGTTGTTACATTTCATTAAGGTATAAGAACGGGATGAGAAGAATGAAAAGATGAAAAAATTAGAACAATGAAAAGAACATGAAAATAAAAGACTACACCAGAATATGATATGGAATCTAAGTTGGTCAAATGTTTGGGAGCTATGGAAGGAAAGGGAGAGAGAGAGAGAGAGAGATATGAGAGAGAGAGAGAGAGAGAGAGAGAGAGAGAGAGAGAGAGAGAGAGAGAGAGAGAGAGAGAGAGAGAGAGAGAGAGGAACAATAGCTTTTACCAATCATAACACGTCCTTTATTTCCAACACGCCTGTCTGGGTAGTTTGTTGACAGTGTGAGCTAGGACCTGCTGAAGGTAGTTTGTTGACAGTGTGAACTAGGACCTGCTGAAGGTAGTTTGACCATTTCAGGTCTAACCCCAGCCAGTTGGTGTGTGTGTGTGTGTGTGTGTGTGAGTGTGATGAATCATGACCTGGATACATACTAATATTACTCTTTGCAGAGCATCTGCAGCCTACCTTGTTCCAGACGGACTGGTCACCCTTTCCTCTGGAGAAAACAAGGCAAGGTCGAGAGAGGGAACATGCTGCATGGGCAACACGTGTTCTCTGAGTTTTCTCTCGGAGTTTTATATCCAGTCCACATACTTTCGTCTGTAAAGACGGCAAGGGACCACTGGAGATGCAGGAACACATCGCTTTGCGCTGATTTACATGATATGAGCGGCATCGTTTAGAAAGCAATGACAAATTATTGAACCTAAAATTGCCCAGTAAATCTCAAATAGACAATAAATTGTTGGGGTTGATTGCGACTTCCTGTTAGAGACACGCAAATAACTTGTAAACATGCACATTGTACCCGTGGGTTACCCGAGCCAATACAGGAAGCAAAGTATGGTAATTCTAGTCTACCATGCATGTCGTAAGATGGCACGGGGAAGGAGAGGAAGAAGGAAGACGGGTATTTATTAGCACCCGTTGAGGCGATTGCTTTGAATTCCATTCTGACCACAGCTTTGAATTTATGTATAGTTGGGCGAGCATCGGGGTTCACTTGTTTCTTCAGCGAGACGCTGTTGTAATTACGAGTTCACAGGTTCGAATCCCAGTGCGTTCTCTATAGCTTTCAATTTGTATATTTTTCTAGTTTGTTCTATAATCTCTACATCTTCTCCCCTCTTCTATTATTCATTTAGATTCTAAATTAATCCCTGTAAGGTTATTTCTGATTATACTGTCTAGTTTGTCATCTTAGTTCTACCTCCCCCCCCCCCCCCCCCCCAATTAATTACTGTACGTGCCGATCAATATCTGCTAATTTATTTCCCATAAGCCTTCGATTGCCTCAACAACTCTCAACAATTGATATTGTGTAAGACGTAAAACACAAAGGAGCCAGCCAATCATATCACCTCTTTAATTGTCCGTGCGAATAGTGCATTAGACCCAGCCTAACGGCCAGATGTGTTTGTCATTTGATATATGATTGGTTGATATGTCTGTTTAAAAAAAAATCGTCATCATCATGTGCCACGCTGACATGTGTTGGCGGTTATGTATCGCCATCTCACACCATCAGCAGAGTCTTGGATCAGCTCTATGATTTTGTCTCGATTAAGCCATGTGGCCAAGCCATCCTGATATTTACTTCGTGTTCTTTTCCCTTCAATCTTGTCAGTTGTTTCCAGGTTCTCCAGTTCATTTTTTCTCGTAACGTGCCCCCAAAAAAATCAAGACTGTCTACGTCTAATTTCTCTAACCAGTTTACGGTTTTCTTGTGTTTTTTGTAGGACTTGCTCATTGGTGTTTGTATCTGTCCATGGTATTCACTGCATTTTTCTCAGAAACTATATTTCCAAAGCCATTAGCTGATTTGCAGCCTGTCTGCTCATTGGCCAAGCTTCACGTCCATACAAAAGTATAGGTTCTATGTAGCATTTCAACACTCTTTTTTTCGTTGCATCTGACATCTGTTTATTACGCCATACGAATTACTGGGTTAAAATTCTGCCCATATTTCATGTGTGTCGGTTCAAGTAATTGAAAGTTCATAAATAAATCCACATGTTTACGGCTCGTAGAAACAGAAGAAGAGAGTAGAGACTAGAGAACGCACAAGACACTAGCGTCATCTAGTCTCTATGTCCTTCTTCTACTGATATGGGCGCTAAACAACACATGTGTACTTATTTATAAACTGTCTTATTGACCTCAAAGGGTTCCCCAATTAATATTTCAAGTGATTGATAGACCTGGATAGTGAAGACACTTTTTTAACGGCTTCTAATTGGGTGTACTTCGAGGTACCCGCGTTCCTTTATCATTTGGCAGTCGCAGGTTCGTATCCCGGTATGGCTAAAGTGTTCAATTTTTAGATTGTCTAGTGCTTTCTCTTACTTCAACTTATTTAATTTCAACACTATGAGAACCATTCAATACATGAGAAATATGTATCGTGCTATTCCAAACGAAGGAAGCCAGGATAGAGTAGTCGCTAGAAGTTTCCCTGCCGGTCCAGTGGTCCAGGGACCGTTTTCTCTTTCTTATTCGCTTCGCTTCCGGGGGAAAACGTCACACTAGTGATGCACCTCCATGGTCTGTCCGCATCCAGGAAGAAGTTTTCATTGACCGCTCTTGGGTCAACTCTGCCTAAATGGGAACGAGAAAATGTCTTGAGAAACTGAAGCGGCCAATATATTGACCACTTCACATCGGGATTGCTGATTGGTCGATACAAATATGCGTCTAGCACCATATGACTAATACGCCTTAAGACTTGTTAAAGGATCCATGAGTTACATGTTACTACCCCAAATGCTTGATGTGTTTCCCGATGGCTGTCTATTACTTGAATGTTAACTGATTCAGTGTCAAGCGAAAGGTAGATTTGGACCAACCATAGTACACAATCAAATGAAAAAAAGCATTATAATGTAAATGTCCGTTAACTGAACATTGAAACTACGGAAGATACCACGAAATAAAACAAAGAACTCGATGACTTCTTATGGCGATATATCGTCCTTCTGTACAAATGGCAGGTCCCATTTGGCGATATACTATCCTTTGTTACTGAATCAGTTAATATTTGGTAACATTTGTTACTGTTTTGGGACTGTCTATATCCAAATAATCGTTTTAAAATCTCATACCGTCTATTTGTACTGCGTGCACTCAAACCGTGGTGTTTTTTACTGGATGTCAATTACACACACCTTTCTTGCAAGTTCATTTTCCATTGACTCCGGGCAATTTCGAAGATCTAAGATCCGTTTACGCACCAATAGTTTGCGATCAATATATAATAATTAAATCATAATTACCTTTTCTATGTCCGTTATTTTGTGCGGTACAAGTTACGTGGATCGAAGTGTGTATAAAAATATCTTATAGGAATAAAGAAACGGCGAGCGACTGGGTGTAATTATACTACCGTTTATGGAATAGGACAGATGGACAGACGGACAGACAGACAGGCAGGCAGACAGACAGACAGACAGACAGACAGACAGACAGACAGACAGACAGACAGACAGACAGACAGACAGACAGACAGACAGACAGACAGACAGGCAGGCAGACAGACAGACAGACAGGCAGGCAGGCAGGCAGGCAGGCAGGCCGGTCGGCAGGCAGGCAGGCAGACAGACAGAATGCTTGGATGGACAGAAAGACAGAATGGATGGACGGACAGACAGAGAGACATAATGCATGGACGGACAGATAGACAGATAAAATGAATGGAAGGAGAGACAGACAGAGATACAGACATAATGGATAAGCGCACAGACGGACGGACGGACGGACGGACGGACAGACAGACAGACAGACAGACAGACAGACAGACAGACAGAATGCTTGGATGAACAGACAGGCAGAATGGATGGACGAACAGACAGACAGAGAGACATAATGGAGGGACGGACAGATAGACAGATAAAATGAATGGGAGGACAGACAGACAGAAATACAGACATAATGGATAGGCGCTCAGACAGACAGACAGACAGACAGACAGACAGACAGACAGACGGACGGACGGGCGGGCGGGCGGACGGACGGGCGGGCGGGCGGACGGACGGACGGACGGACGGACAGACAGACAGACAGACATTTGGAAGCTCCAGTCGCTTGTTGTCTAGACTCTGGCCTGTCAAGCCTATGATCAACAGTTCCAATCCGCATAGAGGCAAGTTTCTATAATGACTAGGGCTGTCAAGCCAACCCAGCCTCAAATGGGCACCAAGAAATGTCTTGAGAAATGACGGCCGGCCAGCTACTGAACACAAATCCACCGAGTGCTGATTGGTCTATAAAATGTGGGTATAGCACCATATACTCAATGTACCGGGAGTCCCTGTGGTGAAGTGGTCAAACTGTTTGACTCGGGCTCCGAAGGTTGTGGGTTCGATTCCGGGCCGCGTCCTTCGGTTCACGAGTGATAATTTTCGTAGATTCCTGTGGGTCGTCGCTAGAACTACGGAGTTCGCGCTTTGTGCGACGCTTTCCGCGCTGCGGAAAGAGACCGAGCCATATGGAATTAATAACCCGGTGCAATGAAGTCGACCCTGTCGACTTTTAAGCGACTTTATACTCAATGTACATCAACGCGTGTATGGTGGTAATGTAACTGACCCACGTTTTACCACTTTCATACACTCAAGATTCGTCGGTTCTCTGTTCAAGCGGCAACCGTCTCATGATGGCCATGCATTCATTACAATCATGCCCAACGTACAGTGATATGTGTAAGTTCAAGAATCGGCATCTCTAACTTGGGACATTACCACACGCGCACTTCAACGAAGCGTCCCAGGCTACTTGGGTTGACTGCTGCTTTCTTTGCATTCATTCATATTGACGCCTGGAGGTGATCGAAGAAGAAGAAGATGAAGACATTCAGAATTCAGGAGTTGGTACACCCCCGCCTACACTCTCCTCTAGGCGTTGAATGTCGCCCAGTTTCCCCTATCATTCCCGGAAGAAGCAGTCTATCCAGATGTATATCCTGTGTCTGTTTTGCTGCAGTTTCTATTCGATCCCAGTGGGCCTTCACCATGGCAGCCTTTACACAAGGTTCTCAGTAATACATGTTATAAATATATCATCAACTTCTATCACTTTACGGGATATCCCGAGGACTATAACGTAAATATGTTACCAGCTTCTATCACCTTAAGGGATATCACAAAGTCTATAAATATATCATCAACTTCTCAAATGGAGCGGGTGTAAGCCAAAATACTTTTTTTTTTATTTTTTCATCATATGTTACGAGTTTCACAGCCACTTTCATCAATATCTCCTATCTGTAGTTCATGAAACCTGTAGTAGTTCAGTCTGTTGTGTACTATGCGAATTCTGAACATTATTAATTGTTCTTTTCGGTTGAGATGGTAACAAGCATTAACTTTTTGGTAGCCTGGATACGCTGATTTCCACTTTATTCTATAATTATTCTTCTTCTTCTTCTTCTTCTTCTTCTTCTTCTTCTTCTTCTTCTTCTTCTTCTTCTTCTTCTTCTTCTTCTTCTTCTTCTTCTTCGTCAAGTAGAACATTGTATATACATATAAGAAGGAGACAAACAAACGGTGTTCTTTGGTCCTGTAATGAGAATAGCAGCAATGGAAAAATCGTGACTACTGGAAAGATTAACTATGGAAAAGGCCGGGGCAGATTGAGAGAAATGATGCTAGATTACATCCGAATGGGACACGGAAAAATATCATCAACAGAAGTGACTCAGAACACCAAGGACATGATATGAGAAATTGCAAGCATGATTGCGCTAGATGGCAGGGCACATTATGATGATGATGATGTTTGTTTATCTAAAAACTTACATTGTTAATTGGTTTCGGTGGCAACGATGTTAGTTTCGACACGCAAGTTAATACATTAATGTCTTTGTAACTAAACAAATTTATCAGGTATAAACACCACTATTTTATGTTTAGAACATTTTAAAACATGCATCAAGTAAATATGGACAGCGTTCAGAGATAATTTGTAATTTGTACGAAACTACAACCCGGAAGTTTACTTTCAAGATGGCTGCTCTCTAGATAGAAACCGGCGATTTAATTGGAAATTAACTTTAATAAAGTAAGCTTGTCTGCTGTTGGATGTTTACTTCTGTGTGTACGCCGTACATTTATAACGATTTCTGTGACTACAAGAAGAAAAAGCTGAAGTTTTAAGACGACATAAAGATTTGTAGATTCAGTTTATGATTTATAAGAAGATTAGTAATTTTTTTTTTTTTTTTCATGGCTGAGTGAGTGAGTGCTTGCTCAGTGTCGTCTGCTGTCGCTTCTTCTTCTTCTTCTTCTTCTTCTTCTTCTTCTTCTTCTTCTTCTTCTTCTTCTTCTTCTTCTTCTTTGTCTTCTCCCACTCTTCTTAAATTCTCCAATGCCAATATTTCAAATGGTACGAGTGACAATGCATAAGTATGCCAGCCATAAGTCACAGTGATAAGTGAAAGTGTAAGAGAAACATTGTTTTACTTAGAAATGATGTGATACTAAAGTTTCTTCTTCTTCTTCTTCTTCTTCTTCTTCTTCTTCTTCTTCTTCTTCTTCTTCTTCTTCTTCTGATTCTTCTTTTGATTCTTCTTCCTTCTTCTTCTGTCACGTTCACTTGAAATTGATTGTTTATGTGCAGTGTTGTCTCTTATACATTTAAAGCTGTATGTATGTATTTATTAGTAGAAGCTTATAATATGTTTTAAAATTATGAAAACTGAATGTATGATTAACCCATGGAAAATGCAACTCAATGGTACTGCATTGAAATCTAAGCCAATATATTGTCTGTTTTTATATTATATAAATAATAGAGGCAAATGCTGACTACACTTTTATAACTTGCTTCTTTACACTTAAATCACTGTAACCATTTTGTCTGTGGGCACATTAGCACCATTTATTTCTGTATTTGTGATAACACAACCTAATCATTAACTGACTCAGTGTCAATCAAATAGTAGGTTTTGACGAAACATGGTACACAGTGAAATGTACAAGTATTATAATGTAAATTTCCGTTCATTGAGCATGGAAATTGCAGAAAATACCACAAAACAAATAAATGAACACAGTGACCCTGGTATGGCAATATATTGTCCTTCTGTCCAAATGGGAAGTCACATCTGACGATATATTATCCTTTGACACTGAATTAGTTAAATAATTAATTTTGAAATATTCTGCCATTTGATCATGTTAATATTCAAAATAGCTGAATATAAGTATAAATAGAACCAACTAATATAACATTCCGTTAAAAAATTTCTAAGTGCCTTGGTAACGTTTAAAAAAAAAAGTTAGTGTATGGTCATATTGCCACGTTAAATGTTCACACCTGATTAAAAATTCAAAATGGCTATCCATAACTGTTTAAAGTTATTACTCGCTGAAGCATTAGTAACCAATTGAAAAAACATTGTGAACCATATATTTGTTCTGTACTTGTTAAATAAATCTAATGTTCTTAAACATCCAATCTGCTGATGCTGAGGTAGCGTATTCAACCCCTACACTGGTCAGTTTGACTAAAATGTTGACCTCTCATCTTTGATTTGGGTATGTAAATTACAAGAACCATAAAACTTTGATTAACCATCACCGTTAGGATCAGGGCTGTGACAGATAACTGAATAGACGGATAATAGAAATCTCTTAACCCTTTACAGGGCAGACGTTTGTCTGTTTTGTAGCCCTGAACGGGCAAGAAGAATTTTGAGGTTCGGTAAAATTTTGGGTTATGTTAGTGAAATCATCCCATAAATGGTGTTAGTCAACCGATTTTACTTAAATAAAAAACAAAATCAAGTAAATGCAGATTATTTTACTCACATGAATATTCCCGGTAATCCACACATGAACACAAATATTTACAAAATACAACATATTGTTTGTGATTGTCAGTCATTTATACGGCAATTTACAAACTCATTTTCAGAATCAGAATCACTTTCTTTAAAGTCTGACTCACGACTGCTAACGTATAGTAACGCTGATCACTGATATCTAGCTCCGATTAATATTCAACTTTGTGCCCTTCAATGTCACTTTAATTGAACCCAGCAAAATCTCCACTATCACTTGAAGAATCGTCAAAATCCATTTTGAAATACAAAGCGTAAAACCTCCAAAAACTATGAAAAAAATCTGTTCAAATTCAAAGTACACTCTTGCATGGCAGCCACGTTATCAAGCTATTGGTGAAACCGAAAGTAGACAATTGGAAGTCTCAGAAAGCCGAGGGATCGTGTTTTTACATTGCATAATAGTCACAGATGCTTTCGGACAGTTTGCTCATTCTGGGGTAAAATCGTTCTCGGGCATTTTGCCCGGTAAAGGGTTAATACATATGTACAGTAACGTGATTTCTCTGCGGGCTTGGGACGCAAATGAAAATAAAATCCTTTAAGAGTGAATAATACATATATATGGTATTTAATTTTACAAAACAATCAATATAAACTTAGGTATAAGAGTAGTAACGTACAGAAATATATTGTAACACTAAAAACCTACGTTACTTAAAAATAATCTGTCATCTCTTTCTATTTCTTTGAGGCTAAAAATTTCTGCATGGCGATGTTCTGTATCCTACGCAGAAGTGGGGATCTGTGTTACATTTGCCTCCTCTTGATCAAACGTTGATCACTCTTTTTAGTTAACAACTAATCCTTCACGGTCATCAATGTCTTCTTCTTCAGTGGTAGTCATTTTTAAAGACAATGAAGGATAACATAAACAGATGGTTAAACGAGTGATGGTTAATTAAAGTTTTTCTATACCTCTGAAGTCTGAGTTAGTTGTCTCCTTTACACTATTATTAACCCTGTTTCCGTATTTATTTCTTTAAGAATTAACCCTGTTTCTGTATTGTTTTCTTTAAGAATTAACCCTGTTTCTGTATTGTTTTCTTTAAGAATTAACCCTGTTTCTATAGTTTGTCTTTTTCTATATTGTTTTCTTTAAGGATTAACCCTGTTTCTGTATTGCTTTCTTTAAGAATTAACAAAGTTTCTGTATAGTTTTCTTTAAGAATTAACCCTGTTTCTCTATTATTTTCTTTAAGAATTAACCCTGTTTCTGTATTGTTTTCTTTAAGAATTAAGTCTGTTTCTGTATTGTTTTCTTTAAGAATTAACCCTGTTTCTGTATTGTTTACTTTAAGAATTAACCCTGTTTCTGTTTTGCTTTCTTTGAGAATTAACTCTGTTTCTGTATTGCTTTCTTTAAGAATTAACCCTGTTTCTATATTGTTTTCTTTAAGAATTAAGTCTGATTCTGTATTGTTTTCTTTAAGAATTATCCCTGTTTCTGTATTGTTTTCTTTAAGGATTAACCCTGTTTCTGTATTGTTTTCTTTAGAATTAAGAAAGTTTCTGTTTTGTTTTATTTCAGAATTAACCCTGTTTCTCTATTATTTTCTTTAAGAATTAACTCTGTTTCTGTATTGTTTTCTTTAAGAATTAAGTCTGTTTCTGTATTGTTTTCTTTAAGAATTAACCCTGTTTCTGTATTGTTTACTTTAAGAATTAACCCTGTTTCTGTTTTGCTTTCTTTGAGAATTAACTCTGTTTCTGTATTGCTTTCTTTAAGAAATAACCCTGTTTCTGTATTGTTTTCTTTAAGAATTAAGTCTGATTCTGTATTGTTTTCTTTAAGAATTATCCCTGTTTCTGTATTGTTTTCTTTAAGGATTAACCCTGTTTCTGTATTGTTTTCTTTAGAATTAAGAAAGTTTCTGTTTTGTTTTATTTCAGAATTAACCCTGTTTCTCTATTATTTTCTTTAAGAATTAACTCTGTTTCTGTATTGTTTTCTTTAAGAAGTAACCCTGTTTCTTTATTGTTTTCTTTAAGAATTAACCCTGTTTCTGTATTGTTTTCTTTAAGAATTAACCCTGTTTCTACAGTTTGTCTTTTTCTATATTGTTTTCTTTAAAGATTAACCCTGTTTCTGTATTGTTTTCTTTAAGAATTAACAAATTTTCTGTTTTGTTTTATTTCAGAATTAACCCTGTTTCTCTATTATTTTCTTTAAGAATTAACTCTGTTTCTGTATTGCTTTCTTTAAGAATTAACTCTGTTTCTGTATAGTTTTCTTTAAGAATTAACTCTGTTTCTGTATTATTTTCTTTAAGAATTAACCCTGTTTCTGTATTGTTTACTTTAAGGATTAACCCTGTTTCTTGTTTTGCTTTCTTTGAGAATTAACTCTGTTTCTGTATTGCTTTCTTTAAGAATTAACCCTGTTTCTGTATTGTTTTCTTTAAGAATTAAGTCTTTTTCTTTAAGAATTATCCCTGTTTCTGTATTGTTTACTTTAAGAATTAACCCTGTTTCTGGTTTGCTTTCTTTGAGAATTAACTCTGTTTCTGTATTGCTTTCTTTAAGAATTAACCCTGTTTCTGTATTGTTTTCTTTAAGAAGTAAGTCTGTTTCTATATTGTTTTCTATAAGAATAACTCTGTTTCTGTATTTTTTTTTTTTAAGAGTTAACTTTGTTTCTGTATTGTTTTCTTTAAGAATTAATCCAGTTTCTGTATAGTTTTCGTTAAGAATTAACCCTGTTTCTGTATTGTTTTCTTTAAGAATTAAGTCTGTTTCTTAATTGCTTCCTTTAAGAGTTAACTCTGTTTCTGTATTGTTTTCTTTAAGAATTAACTCTTTTTCTGTACTGTTTTCTGTAAAAATTAACCCTGTTTATGTATTGCTTTCTATAAAGTGAGGTGTGAGTGTATAAATGAGTGAAAACATGAGAAGATGATAATGTATGGGCATATTGTTGCTTTGTTTCAATTCATAATTGGTTGTACAAGCAGTCAGTCCCGTAGCAGATACTGCCATTGGTGTTGTGAAGTTTTAGGCTTTAAATAGTTTCAAACTTCGTATGAAGTGGGCTGGCCAGTTCCCTTTCCCATCACCTAACCTTCCCACCCAGTATCCATAACATTCTGACAATTCTCTCATACCCATTTTTACAAGGCAGGGTAAGCTCTAGATCTGTATGTGTCGGAGACATATAATCCTGCCTGTGCTGGGGATCAAACTCCCACCCCTGTCTTGACAGGCTAGTGCACTTACCAGTTTGCCACTGTGGCAAACTGAATACACTAAATGAAAATCGTCAAAGTAAAGGCATTGAATATGCTACATGAAGTTCATCAAGATAAAGGCATTGAATATGCTACATGAAATTCATCAAGATAAAGGCGTTGAATATGCTATATGAAATTCATCAAGATAAAGGCATTTAATATGCTATATGAAATTCAGCAAATAAAGGCATTCAGATCCTGAGAGCATCAGGATTTTACTGTAAGTTGACAGTTTCATATTACAGGGCCTGATAAGGCAAACTCACCTGGGACCCAAGAAAAAATGCTTCTTATCAGAAATTCCTCTTATTAGAGTTCAATCATATAATAATGCATTTACAATGTATAATACAGTATTGTTTTTCACAACAGAAATTATCCATGTCTGAGATTGCAGTTTGCACTGTATAACACATACTTTTCCTACCTTTTCTTCTTCTTCCTTTTTTTCCCTACTGCTTTTGCCGTGAAGTGTTGTAGAGAGAAGGCAGATGTAATTTTCTGTGTTTTGCTTGTCTTGTTTCTTGTGCTAACGTCATATTTGATTTCTTCATTGTCTCATTTACTCCATATTTTCAACTCTTTCTGGGTCATCCTCTCGCCTTGTATCCCACTGTTCTAATTTTCCTACCTTATCATCTGTTAATAATTGCAACATCTACGAAACCACAATCATAATTTAATAAATTTAGTAAATAAAACAACAAATTAGTTTATCGTTAAAATTGTATCTTGCAGGTAAAAATATGTTTAAAATTGGTAATATTACAGATTTAATTATAGACACATCTATATTTGGAAAATGTGAACATAAATTTATTCTGCTCTAGCACATTTTAACATTTACTAGTTAATTAGCTAATATGGTGAAGAGATATCCCAGGATTACTTCGGAACATCTTCCAACTTTTAAAATTGGAACTTAATGCAAGACACCTAATATTGTAATTACAAAATAATCTGGTGCTCACTTTTATTTTATTTGACTCTGTAATCCTATTGGGTGTGAACAGTTTGGGCCAGATAAATAGAATGCTAGCTTTTGTTAACACAAGTTAAGGGTTACATAGTTTACAGGTACGACATGTCTAGTTAGTTAGTTAGTTAGTTAGTCGACAGATCATCTTCATTGCACATTGAACCATTCAGTCCATAAGAGCTCGGATCCCCTCCTCAGCAAATCCCGCAGCGTGTAGCTGCTAATGACACCAGTTCTGTGTTGGTTTATCAATCTTCTTTGGCTTCCCGCGTAGTGTTCTTGTTTGGCCACCCCTCTTTTAATTTGCTGTTCTTGCAGTATAAAAACTACAAGGAGGCAACTAGAAACTTCTACAAAAAGATAGGTGCAATGAGAGCCAGAGGAGAACCCTTTGACCCAACTGAAATAATTAATAGCGAAAATGGAGAACCAATAAGTGAACAAAAGCAAATCCTAATAAGATGGAAGCAGTATTTCGAACAACTTCTCAACATCCCATCAGATGTCACAGGAATTCAAGAGACCTATACAGATGTCACCGAAGAACTAGAACTAGACATACTAAAAGAAGAAATTATAGAAGCCATCAGATTAGCCCCATTGAACAAATCACCAGGACAGGATGAAATACCAAATGAACTAATTAAAGCAGCAAGAGAAGTAGGAACAGCGTGGCTATATAGACTATTCAATCATGTTTGGGTAGAACAACAGACACCACGAGATTGGGGAAATGCCATAATTATCCCAATTTGGAAAAACAAAGGCAGCAAAAGAGACTGCACACAATACAGAGGCATTTCACTGTTGAGTCATACTGGGAAAATATTTTGCAAAATTCTTGAAAAAAGATTACGAACTACTTTAGAACCCCAGCTAAGCGAAACACAACTTGGATTTAGGAAAAATAAAGGATGTACAGATGCAATTTTTGCTCTTAGACAAATTATAGAAAAATCAATCGAATTCAATGAAACACTCTACTTATTCTTTGTCGACCAAGAAAAGGCATTCGATAGAGTAGATAGAAACAAGTTGTGGCAAATCCTTAAACAATATGGAGTGAGTACACATTTAACAAACCTATGTAAAAGTTTATACAACAACAGTGAATGCATAGTGAGAGCAACTGGAGGACACTCAGAACCCTTCACCATAAGATCTGGAGTACGACAAGGTTGTGTCCTGTCCACTCTCTTGTTCATGACATATATAGACAACATATGTAAAGAAACCAGCCAAGCAGAGATAGCAAGAATACCACATGACGAGAACACAGAAGAAGAACCAACTGCAAATCTAACCATTAGAGAACTCCTTTTTGCGGACGACCAAACACTAATAGCAAAATCAGAAGCTGAATTACAAGACCACATGAATAGTCTAAACGAAATGTGTAGGGAACATAACATGAAAATTAGCACAAGCAAAACAGAGGTAATGACTATAACTAAAGAAGAACAAACAACAACAATTCACCTAAACGAACATCCCTTGAAACAAGTGAAGAGTTTCAAGTACCTAGGAAGTATAATATCATCAAATGGCAGATCAGAAGACGAGATCGAAAATAGGTGCAATAAGGCAAATCAACTCATTGGACAAATGGCACCAATACTAAAGAAAAAACATGTATCAATAACTACTAAGAAAGCACTTTACAACACAATCTTCCTGCCAACTCTATGCTACCAATGCCAAACCTGGACAATGACAGAAAAAGAGAAAAGAAAAATCACAACAACAGAAATGAGGTTCCTGAGAAGAATACTCAACGTATCAAGAAGAGATAAGATCAGAAATGAATAAATCAGGACTAAAGTGGGGGTTAAAGCAGCACTAGATTTTATCAGGAAACAGCAAGTTAAATGGTTTGGCCATGCAAGTAGGTTACCAGTCAACAGCATACCACATCAAGCAATGATGTACAGACCAGATGGAAACAGAGGAAGAGGCCGACCACGTAAACGTTGGACGGAGGGAACAGCAGAGTCCATGGGAATATCGATATATGAAGCCCATAATCGGGCACTCTCACGAAGTTTATACTTCACCTTGACACTGCAAGGTACAAGAGGAACATGATGAGATGAGATGAGAGCAGTCTGGCCATGGTTGTGGATTCACAGTCATCACTTGGTTCGCGCAAAAGTCTTACTTCTCGTAGAGCATTCAGAATGTCAGCCTGGTCTATGGCGCATCTGCCCTCCACCGTAGCCTCACCTGTGAGCTTGTCAGCCCGCTCATTTCCTTGTACTCCCGCATGCCCTGGCACAAAGATGAAACTAATCTTTGCCAGCCGAGACCGCTCCACAGACAGCAACCATTCTCTTCGGATCCACTGCACCTCTATCCCCTTGATCATGCTCATTGAGTCACTAAGGAAACATGCCCTAGTGAATGTCTGTGTCTCGAGCCATGTTATTGGAATCAACATCACTGCACTCGGGAAATTCCAACACTTTCTCCCTCCCCAAAAGCCACAGAAGTGTCCCATGTTAATTAATCTTGTAGCAATGGGAATGTTATTTTTTTGTTTTTTTTTTGTTTTTCGCTCGCTCGCTCGCTTTGACCTCAAGTGTAGTCCATAGACACTACTTCTAGTAGCACTGGACTGAATTTTGCGCGTGGATTAGCTTTTCCTATTACCAGTGTCCCTCGCCATCAGGCAAACCCATTCTGACTTCAGAGGTACTTGTAATTTACATCCTGAAGTCATAGACGAGCAATGGGAATAAAAGTCTACCTGGTTTTTCGTTTAGGCTTTGAATAACATCCAAACTCTCCACTCACTGCCTTCTGAACCAGTCTTTCTGGATATGGATACTCTGTGTGTTCAGCTGCACTTTCAGTCTGATCCTGAGATCCTTCGACACATCTCCTTTATCATACCTGCTGCTGTCTGAAGTAAACCAGGGACAAATCACTCTGTTGAGTTTACACGATAAATGACCTGACAATTGTATTCTCTCCCCTGATCCTAGTGGGAGTTGTAGTGGCTCGAGCACATGCCTCCTCACACAGTGGTCCCAGCCTCCTCACCCATGGTCCCAGCCTCC
Organism: Cepaea hortensis; assembly: GCA_963921405.1. Classification (NCBI taxonomy): domain Eukaryota; kingdom Metazoa; phylum Mollusca; class Gastropoda; order Stylommatophora; family Helicidae; genus Cepaea; species Cepaea hortensis. The sequence goes on along the minus strand of OY992889.1, from coordinate 94,890,110 downwards.
TCACCCATGGTCCCAGCCTCCTCACACAGTGGTCCCAGCCTCCTCACCCATGGTCCCAGCCTCCTCACCCATGGTCCCAGCCTCCTCACACAGTGGTCCCAGCCTCCTCACCCAGTGGTCTCAGCCTCCTTACCCATGGTCCCAGCCACTTTACCCAGTGGTCCCAGCCTCCTCACACAGTGGTCCCAGCCTCTTTACCCAGTGGTCCCAGCCTCCTCACCCAGTGGTCCCAGCCTCCTCACCCAGTGGTCTCAGCCTCCTTACCCATGGTCCCAGCCTCTTTACCCAGTGGTCCCAGCCTCACAGTGGTTCCAGCCTCTTTACCCAGTGGTCTCAGCCTCCTCACACAGTGGTCCCAGCCTCCTCACACAGTGGTCTCAGCCTCCTCACACAGTGGTCCCAGCCTCCTCACCCAGTGGTCTCAGCCTCCTTACCCATGGTCCCAGCCTCTTTACACAGTGGTCCCAGCCTCCTCACCCAGTGGTCTCAGCCTCCTCACCCAGTGGTCCCAGCCTCCTCACACAGTGGTCCCAGCCTCCTCACACAGTGGTCCCAGCCTCCTCACACAGTGGTCCGAGCCTCCTCACACAGTGGTCCCAGCCTCCTCACACAGTGGTCCCAGCCTCCTCACCCATGGTCCCAGCCTCTTCACTCAGTGGTCCCAGCCAGCCTCCTCACACAGTGGTCCCAGCCTCCTCACCCAGTGGTCCCAGCCTCCTCACCCATGGTCCCAGCCTCTTTGCCCAGTGGTCCCAGCCTCCTCACCCAGTGGTCTCAGCCTCCTCACCCGTGGTCCCAGCCTCCTCACACAGTGGTCCCAGCCTCCTCACTCAGTGGTCCCAGCCTCCTCACACAGTGGTCTCAGCCTCCTCACACAGTGGTCCCAGCCTCCTCACACAGTGGTCCCAGCCTCCTCACACAGTGGTCCCAGCCTCCTCACCCAGTGGTCTCAGCCTCCTCACACAGTGGTCCCAGCCTCCTCACCCATGGTCCCAGCCTCCTCACACAGTGGTCTCAGCCTCCTCACCCATGGTCCCAGCCTCCTCACACAGTGGTCTCAGCCTCCTCACCCATGGTCCCAGCCTCCTCACACAGTGGTCCCAGCCTCCTCACACAGTGGTCCCAGCCTCCTCACACAGTGGTCCCAGCCTCCTCACACAGTGGTCTCAGCCTCCTCACCCATGGTCCCAGCCTCCTCACACTGGTCTCAGCCTCCTCACACAGTGGTCTCAGCCTCCTCACCCATGGTCCCAGCCTCTTCACTCAGTGGTCTCAGCCTCCTCACCCATGGTCCCAGCCTCCTCACACAGTGGTCCCAGCCTCCTCACACAGTGGTCCCAGCCTCCTCACACAGTGGTCTCAGCCTCCTCACCCATGGTCCCAGCCTCTTCACTCAGTGGTCTCAGCCTCCTCACCCATGGTCCCAGCCTCCTCACACAGTGGTCTCAGCCTCCTCACACAGTGGTCCCAGCCTCCTCACACAGTGGTCCCAGCCTCCTCACACAGTGGTCCCAGCCTCCTCACACAGTGGTCTCAGCCTCCTCACACAGTGGTCCCAGCCTCCTCACACAGTGGTCCCAGCCTCCTCACACAGTGGTCCCAGCCTCCTCACACAGTGGTCCCAGCCTCCTCACAGAGTGGTCCCAGCCTCCTCACACAGTGGTCCCAGCCTCTTTACCCAGTGGTCCCAGCCTCCTCACCCAGTGGTCTCAGCCTCCTCACTCATGGTCCCAGCCTCTTCACTCAGTGGTCCCAGCTTCAAGGCGGAGGTGGTTTTTGACAGATGACATGTTCTGGTATGTATCTAGCGTGATAAAAAGGGGCTCCAGAAGTAAAGGCGGCCATCATGCTGCTAACCAGATCAGCCACCAAGTGCAGATTGGTCTATGTGAGTCAAAGGGTTCTGTACTACTTCTTGACTTATATAATACCGGGTATTTGTAAAGTCTCACTACACTTAGAATGTAGAACAAATCTGAAAAAAGTACATGATGTCATAAAAAAATGTGCTGTCATGATGTCATAAAAAAAGATACTGCCGTTGGTTTATATGAAGTATTAACCTTCACATATTCTAGGCATATGAGGTAGGTGCTGAGTTCCCTTCCTCATCACTGTTTCTTTGCAGACAGTTCTGACAGTTCTAAAGAACACATTTGTGACATGGTGGTAGTAGCAAATATAAAAAGGTTAAGTAGGTAAGGAACCTATGCCAGGTCTAGCAAACCGGTAGGAAATTTACTTAAATACTGCTCGTGAATCGTGGAGGAAATTGGAGAAAAGGTGCTAGTCACAGATGCTGGAACTTCAATAACTCCTCCCCATGATGCCTAACGATTTAAGTGGAAGACAACTGAGTACATCTCTAGATTGATTAGTCTTAAAACAACACAACGGACAAATGAACATCATTACAAATACAGAAGGTCGTCAATCACACTGACAGGCATAACCTACGGCCAATGGCATAAGACACAACAACAACTCATTTTATAACACTGGTTCAACCAGGAAGCCTGGAATAATAATCCTGCTTCTGCTGGGGAGTGAACCCATACCACTGCCTTCTCAGATAAGTGCACTAACTATTATGCCACCAAAACTCCTCAAGAGACTCATGAAAAAAAAACAACAGAATTTCCATGACAGACTTCGTCTATAATTTCCTCTTTGACACTAGAGATGGTGAGATGTTCTTCAGTGTCATGTTTTATTTTTTTCAAAGCACTTTCGCTTTGAACTCAAGTGTAGTCCATACACGACTTTCTAGTAGAACTCGACTGAATTTTGCGTGTGGGTTAGCTTTCCCTGTGACCAGTCTCCCTTGCCATCAGACAAACCCCCTCCAACTTTAGAGGTACTTGTAATTTACATCCTGAAGTTAAGGACGAGAAGTCAACATTTTAGTCCAACTTTGAACCCCTTACCTCAGCATCAGCACACCAGATGTTTAAGAACGCATGTTCCTATCAATTCAGCCATGCTGACCTCCTTTCAGTGTAATGTTTTCTGGCAAGAGGTTAGACCAACTTTAACAGAAAATAAAGTCATAGATGACGAGATAGTTTCAGATATATTTGTCTGATATGATGTATAGTTACTGTCTGTCTGCTGGACTGCCTAGGTCTCTCACTCAAGATGTTCATTTTAGATTGCGTTTTATCCCAAAATTGAGACAGGACTACAGTCTGGATATGTTGGTTTCAGATTATTTATTTTGTTTGTGTGTATTCATAATTCTTCTTCTTCTTCTTCTTCTTCTTCTTCTTCTTCTTCTTCTTCTTCTTCTTCTTCTTCTTCTTCTTCTTCTTCTTCTTCTTCTTCTTCTTCTTCTTCTTCTTCTTCTTCTTCTTCTTCAGCATTCCAAGCCATTGAGGTTCTTTGCTGCAGATACAAGCCGTCTCCATTCGTCTCTCTGGTTGACCTTCTCTTGCCAGTCATTGATTCCAAGTGCTTGTAGGTCTGTATGTATATTATCTCTCCACCGTCTTCTTGGTCTACCTCGGGGTCTACAGTCATTTATTTCTTGAGTGTAAGCGAGTTTTTGTTTCCCTATTATCTTCCATTCTTTCTATACGCCCCAGCCATTGCAGCCTATTAGCCTTCATGATACCAGTGATTATCGGGGACTTAAACAGATCATAAATGTTTTTGTTGCTTCTTCTTTTCCACTCTCCACTTTGTGTATCCCTAATGGGGCCCAAAGATGCATCTTAAGACTTTGCTCTCAAAGGTTTGTAACAAGGTTTCGTCTCCTTTAGTTGTACGCCAGGTTTCAGAGCCATACAGCACAACTGGTCTGATCAGTGTTTTGTAAATTGTGATACATTCATTCATCATTATGCACATATATATGTTTGTGCCTGCCTATGTGCATGCATCCATAATACATAGTACAAATGCATGTATATATGTACAAATGCATGTACACTCAAACATGCACACATGCATAGATATATGCATATATAAATACATATACACTCATACATACACACACATACAAGTACATAATACAAGTAAACACACATTCATGGATTCATTCATTCATTCATTCAGTAGCATGTCCTTTGCAGAACCTCGCTCCCATAACAACCTTCTGGAAAACCTCTCGATCGTAAGCAAGATGTCCCGCGTCCGATACACCCATCTGGAGATTATCCACCACATCTTGCACCCATCTTCTCTTTGGCCTTCCTCTTCCTCTCTTCCCAGGCATATACCCCTCCATTATTGTTCTCTCCAAACTTTCATGACATTTCAAGTGACCAAAATATTTCAGTTTTCTTTGTTTTTCATGGATACACATACCAATAAATACAAACACATTACACACACATGTACATGTATACATACATACGTACATACATACATAAAAAAAATAAAATTATGGTTGTATGGACTCATACACTTACACATCCATAAACACAGACTCTCTCTCTCTCTCTCTCTCTCTCTCTCTCTCTCTCTCTCTCTCTCTCTCTCTCTCTCTCTCTCTCTGCACACACACATCCATGCACACACACACATCCATGCAGACACACTTCTACATATATAGACATGCTCTCTCTCTCTCTCTCTCTCTCTCTCTCTCTCTCTCTCTCTCTCTCTCTCTCTCTCTCTCTCTCTCTCTCTCTCTCTGCACACACACATCCATGCACACACACACACACACACATCCATGCACACACACACACATCCATGCATACACACTTCTACATATATACACATGCTCATGCACACACACACAGCCATACATGCATACATCTACATATACACACATCCACGTGCACACACATCCATGCATACAAGCATCTACATATACACACATCCACGTGCACACACACACACACACATCCATGCTT